>OX451737.1:81021565-81570350 GCA_948472305.1 Vicia faba | reverse complement strand
ATATATATACATATATATACATATATATATATATATATATATATACATATATATATATATATATATATATATATATGTATATATATGTATATATATATATTTTCCTCTTCTTTTTTTCTGCCTCTTGTTCTTTCTATTCATTCATATGCTTTTTAATTTTATTTTATTTAGATTGAAACTATATGATGTCATGATGATTTGAGCAGATGGTGAAACCACCTCTGCCTGCCATGAAGCTTAACTATCATATTCAATATTTTATGAAAATAAAACCTTTATAGAAATTGAGTACAGTTTTATTGGGAGAATGTATGTAGTTGCTACATGCAGTTATAGAAATTGAGTTTAAGAAAGAATTATATTTTGTTTTATACATATGATATGATTTTTATGTCACTGATTAATCTCTGTGAGGTTAATTGATCAAGTGATTTTGTGCTCTTGTGTAAATTAGGTTTGATTTGGTCATTACTGTGAATGGAAAGAAGGAGAAAATAGCTTCAGGTTTGTTCAAACCCCTTTCAATGTCACTTGAAGGTTGCTCAAGATCAAATGGCGAAGGTTGATTATTCAATTGTTCTTGTGCCTGAGCACGAAAGCGATGCCACATGGTTTTCCAGAGGAACTATTGAAAGGTATGGCTTGTTATCATAATTTTTTATTTGTTGATAACTTAGATTGATATATCTTGGAATCATTGTTGTTAAATAGCAGTTATAGCTATTGTACTATAGTGTAGCGGAATTTGATCACATCCCTATTGTTTTTTTGTTATGCTACTTAGTATAATGTGTTCTCAAATAGTGGCTCTACAACATTGTAGCATACCAGAATTTTAACAAACCACCACTTCGCCGATCTGCACTTCGCCGATCTGCATTTGACAACATTATTTGAAATTTGAATTGATAGCGGTGTTTTTAGACAGTACTTAATTTCACACAAATGAGCGTGTTGAACTAATTTTCTCGGCTTTTATAGGTTTATTCATTTTGTGAGCACACCTGAAATACTGTAACATGTATATATTATAGAATCCGAAATTTTAACATGTATATATTATAAAATCCGAAATCTTACAAATTGAAGAGGTAATTGCAATTCAAGGAAATAATTCCTTTGGGATTAGCATTGTACTGTCTTGGTAGAAAATTATGAAGTAAATGAAAACTTGCCCAGGCTTCATAATTTTTCTGACTCCGCCACTATATATATATATATATATATATATATATATATATATATATATATATATATATATATATATATATATATATATATATATATATATATATATATATATATATATATATATATATATATATATATATATATATATATATATATATATATATATATATATATATATATATATATATATATATTAGATTTAAAAATGAAAGATTCAGATTAAATTGTTGTTTATTAAATCATGAGTCATTAAAAGAAAAAAGAAATTATTAATCAAATTTTAAAAATATTTTTTAATTTCAATCATTAAATATATATATCACATATATAATGTCTTAAGGTAATGTATCTCGTTGAAGTGTCTGGTGACTTGGTAAGAATGTCAACGATAATACAAGTATATTAGGATGAAAGAATTTCAACTTGAGAGGTACCATAATCGATAAATTCACATTTGAGAGAAAAATTATTGAAATACAAAGTGAATTAAAAGTCTCGCATTACTTAAAATTATTCGCTATGTAATTTGAAGAAAATTTTATTTAATTTAAAGATAAAATTATTTACAATTAGATTAGATTTTAAATGACTAATTTAAAACATTCAATTTTACCTAAATTCACGTGATTAAATTACATTGATTTTTATATCTAAATTTAAATTTTAAAATTTTATAAAGATTAATATAATAAAAAAGTAAAAAAAAAAGATTTGAAATAGTATTGATAAATAATATATTAAAAATTAGTGTTATAAAAAATAATGACAATCAATTATTTTTTAACCAAATAAAATATTAAAAATGAATAATAAAATTAAACTAATAAATACTATTGAAATCAATTAAATATAAATAAATAAATAAATTTAATATATCATATTAATAAAAAATAAGTTGATATATATTTTTGATCCCTACAAAATTATCAAATTTAAATTTTGGTCTCTATAAAAATAATTCATGTTTTAGTCTTATAAAATTATTTATGCACGTAGTTTTAGTCTTTAAGGACTAACATCATACAAAAATAATTTTATAAAAACTAAAATATAATATTTTTTATAAGGAATAAAAGTCAAATTTAAGATATTTTACAGTGACTAAAACTATATTAATTTTAAAAAACAAGAATAAAAATATATATTTAAGATTTATTTTTTAATCGAAAAATCAATCTAAAATCCAATTCTATATGAACGTTTTGTAAAAGGCAATTCAAACACATTCAAATTATTCATTTTTACACAATTTTTTATTTATTTTTAGAATCAATTTATGAAAAAAAAAATTATGATTTTTATTGAAATTGTTTTAAATTTGAATACCCCCACCCCATAAGCACCTCTACCACCTGATTATTGATTATTGATTATTGATTATATTTAGATTCAATCACTCTAGTCGTTTTCCATTTAAATGAAAACAAATATCTAAACCCACATTTTACTAGTTACTATTTTTGCTGCAGGCAACTTTATTTTGTTGTTGACAAATGCTGCAATCATGGAACTTCTTCAGAGTTGTATATTTTCTTGGGACAAAACAAAACAAAATATTTTTTTTCCTAAAATGATTTTCTTAGTAACTACAAAAATCAAGACATTTATCAGCTAGGAAGATAGTGTCCAACATTCTTTCAATAGTTTATCAGTTATCAGTTTCATTCATCAGTTATAAATTATAAATTATCAGTAATTAACTATTAGTTAAAAATTGTTAACTAATTTATCAGTCAACTACAATTCTTACCAAACAGACCATTTGTCTTCGTATATTTATTGTTTTAGTATAACTTTGTTTAGATCTGAATTCTCTCTTGCGTATTTTATGAATCATATCATGGAAAAGATTCACCATTGCATGTTGATACGTTACTCATGCGTTCTTCAAACAAAAGGCATCACCTTATAACAGAAAGTCCCCCATGGAATAATAAAAGTTGTCTTCGCTATGTCTTCTGGTGCCATCTTGATCTGATTGTAACCAGAAAAACCATCCATGAACGAGAAAACTTTAGCATGAACTGTGTTATCAACCAAAACACGAATATGGGAGAGTGAAAAGTCATATTTAGGGCTTGCTCTGTTCAAGTCCCTATAGTCAACACGCATTCTAACATTTCCATCTTTCTTGGGCGCTGGCACAATGTTGGTAATCCACGAGGGATAGGAAATCACATTCAGGAACCCTGCATCAAGCTATTTTTGTACTTCCTCCTTAATCTTCTTAGACATCTTAGGATGAGTTCTTCGAAGTTTCTATTTAACTGGAGGACATTCTCCCTTTAAAGGCAGCTTATGCACCACAATATCGGTACCCAACCCAGACATATCTTCGTAAGACCAAGCAAAGATATCAGCATACTCACAGAGCATTTCAAACAGTCTCTGCTTTACACTATATTCTAGAGAAGCCCCTATCATGACCTCTTTCTTTACCTCTTCAGTTCCCAGATTCACATCCTCGATTGACTTTTGATGCGGCTGGATGACCCTCTCTTCTTGCCTCAATATCTTGCTAACTCTTCAGAGAGTTCACAATATTCCTCATCTTCTTCTTCGACTTAGTAAATCGGATTTTCAAAGTCATAATGAGCAATAACAAAATCGTTATCAAAAGGACCCGTGATGACAATGGGATTGAACCTGCATGATTGATGTTTTTATCTTTCTTTTAGAAAGTGAGTGATAAAAGAAAAAAACAAAAACATTGCCATTTTTTTAAGATACTAAATAAAAATAGAAAGACAGAGAACAAAAATATTTGAATGCAAAAGACATCTTTTATTTAATGATAAAAATTAGAAATGAAGACATGGTGGCCCTATAAATGATTCACTACGCCTTGAGCAGAGCGCAGAAATTATTGCATAAAAATGAAACCAACAAAAAATTACTCTTGGGCCAGCGTGACTTGAATGACATCTTCAGAAGTCCAGTTGTTGAGTTCTACATATGTAACACTCGGACGAATCCAATTATCAATATCAAAATCACTATCGTCGTTAGTAACAACATTAACTTGATCATTCCTAATGATACCATCACTTGAAAACTTCACAGGAGTAGACAAATTTGGAGCTCTGGGAGCTACCCCTTGTTCACCAGGACTGAAACCCAAACCAAACTTGTTGAACTTTGGAATAACATATAACACATGATCCTAACCTTCAGGGTGACCAACTTCAACCACTGCTCTAGCATCTTTCAAAGATGACATGGACATCTCGGGCTTCTTCCTCTCCTCAGATCGAGGATCTTAATCATCTGCACAACTTTAAAAGCCTGAAAAGGAGTCTCATGCACCTCTCCCTCAACCTCAAAATACCCAAACAAAGCCACATGACTCACTACATACTTTTCCTCACCACAAACAGCTACCATCTTGCCATTCACAGGGAACTTAATCTTTTGATGAATAGTGGAAGTCACTGCCCTTGCTTTATGTATCCAAGGACATCCCAATAAACAGTAATATGCGGGATGTATGTCCATCACAAAAATATAGCAGTAAAAATATGGGGTCCAATTTTAATAGGTAAATCCACCTGTTTACCTCTAGTTTTAGTAAACAACGCTGGTCTCTTAACAAAAAGTGCAAGATCGACCAGGGAATCTCAGTACAGTGCTTCAGTTTTCGAGTGTTTTCACAAAGTATGTTCAAAAGGGTTCATTCGACTAAGGAGAAACGAATTTAAAAGAAATAAAGCAAGAATTGTAGAATATAACAAAGATTTTTTAAACTGTAAAAATATATGACATATCATTAAAATAGTTGAAAACGGGTTGATTTAAACATACATCACCATTGCTTGACTCATTTTGCTCGTTCACTTGGATACTCTGAGTGACTAGCGTGTAGGAATGTGAAAGTCTGAACCCCTTACACTATGCACTAAGTGCTTTATTTATAATACATGAAAATAACTACTTTTCAGCGGGCTTCGCTTATTTATGAGCCACGTGTCTCTTGTAACTTCCCTCCATGAACCCACATTCTACATCCCTGCTATCGAACCCACGTTCTCCATTCCTGCTATCGAACTCACGTTCTCCATTCACAATTCTTTGCTTTGCTAGTTCCCTCTTTTTGGATTTTTAACACTCCTGGGCCCAATCCATTCCTCATGAGGCCTCTTTTCTGGTCGATTGCATCCACAAGCCCAAATTGGCCTTTTATGAAACCTCTTTCGGTCGACTGCTTCTGTGGCTGATTTCCTATAATTCAAAGTCTTCAAAGAACCTTTTTTTTGCTTTTGGTTGGATTTTAACCCCTTGTGAAAATCCTAGGCAACAAAGTTCCCCCAAAATGTCCTTTTCGACTGAAACAACATCATTGTAATCATGACCTTTTCCCTCAAACGTTACATCAGCGATCACACAGTCACTTTCCTATTTTCTAGTTTCAACTTCCTAGGATAATCGTGGCCTTCAACTCACCAATTTTTTCAACTCAGTTGCCATCTTTTGACATTGTGGCCATCACTGGTCTCTGCCCCACAGGTGAAGCGTTTCTTCCCACTGAAGTAGATGAAAACATTATTCCTTTTGAAAAGGAAATTGCTGGCTTCACCAAATATATAGGGAATTTTCACACCAAAGGTGTTGACACTGTGTCTGATGAAGAACACATTGTCTTCTTGGCCTTGTGGCTTTCCAAGTATGTTTTCTACAATCGATCTCTGAAGATAGCTAAGTGATTCATTGTGTTAGCTTATCACCTCCATCTGGTCGACACATGTGCCTGATCAAACTTATTTTGGGGCCACTCTATGAATCACTCAGCGTGGGGTCGATCATATGACCTCACTTTCATCTACTATAAGTTATCTGCTTGTTGGGCCTTTCTGTCTGCTTCAATTGTGGTTAAATGCTACTTTTGCGAGCCAGCTCAAACTGCGCCTCTTTGAAGCACAAGAGACTACATTCGTCCAGCGTGCCAATGAAAGCCTTTGTTTTGCTGCAATGACTCCTTCTAACAAAGACATGCATCGAGAGGAGTCGTTTGAGAAATACTTGATGTTTTTCTTTAGGTGCACTTGTTTTCAGCCAAGCATGGAACCATTTTCCTCTAAATCACATGGTCCTGAGTGGTTCACTCGAGCATTTCCTCCCTCCAATCCTGCACAGGTCCCTGAATCCAAAGCCATTTGGCACGATTTCTTAACCACTAGGCTCATAGCATCTAGGGTAGGAGCTAATGATGGCGTGACACTCATGTGTTATCAACCTTATCTGGTGGCTAGAGAGTTTGGCTTGTGCCAACCTTTGCCTCACAACTTTTATAAGCCATCAGATGAGCTGTGTCTTTCATCTACCAGCTATAGTGAGGGAGAATATGCTCAACGACTTCAACATTTTACTGCTGATGTCCTCAAGATAACTCATGTCGCCTTCAAACCCCTATTCTACACCACTAAGGAGTTCTATGATTGGTGGACTATGCACTCTTTGCAAAGTAATGAGACTCTCAAGTCCTTCAAAGCTCGACTAAACCATGCTTTTGAAGCCATGCATCAAAAGTTTAGGAAAGTTAGGGCTTACTATTGTAACCATCAATCGCCTTCTTGTTTATGTTTTGACTTCTAACGCTTCTTCTTATGTTATTGCCTTATTCAGCGGTTGAGCACAAGAAATGCGCCAGGGAAGCTATTAGTGGTGCGGCTGTTTCTCCCTCAACTAATGAGGCCTTTGGAAATTCTTCTCAGGTACTCTGCTAACTTGATATTTTGCTAGTTGTTTGTGTTCTCTTTCTAAACCATCGATTATGTTGACATGTTTGTAGGCCCCTAAAGCTAATGTCATCGTCCCTCCTGAACCGTCCATAAAGAGACCCAAACACTCTTCTAATCAAGAGAAACGAGCTGACGACCCGTCTTCGACTACCATCTCCAAGAAATCCAAAAATTCCCAGTCGACTCAATTCGAGGTTGCCTCAAAAAAGGTCACTTCCGCCACTGTGCTTGCTCCGGTGGTATCAAGAGAACGAATTTTACAGGCTGTGCCAACTCGACTATAAAGCATTAGCTCTAGTCCTGAAGGAGACCATCAGGTACCTTATTCTTCAAAGACTCTTTATCTTAGAAATCATTTGTCCTTTTAATGATTCTATTCTAACTTGCCTTTATTGTTTCAGCGACTGGCAGTTAAAACTAAAAATACGCCCCACTAAGATTGTATTGAAATCTCCCAAGACCAAAAGGAAACCAGATGTGGTCTTGACTGACATCAAGCCTTCTGGGAGCTACCTCAACTCTCCTATCACCCAAGGTACTTCCGAGTATTCTCCCATCAATGAGGGATTGGAGGACAACACCAATAATGTCACCAAAACTACCAACCAAAATCCCTTCCAAATAGAAGAAGTGACTCTTCAGGCACCAGCCTTTTTTGGCACCATCTCGACCCCTCCCAACGTGATTCTTGCAACCAACACCATGTCTCCCCAACAAGTTTCTGCTTTAGGTAAACCAGCCCCTTTGAGTATTTAAATTTTTTGGTAAATGCAAGGCACCGTTTGACTGATGGAGGCTCCAGTACTTCTACTGCATCTAGAGGTATCTCTTCTCTTGATACTCAAGAAGAAGTTCTTAATCGTTTCAAAACCATGCTCTTTCATGTTGATTTGATCACCCATTTGGAGGCGTATCCCTATGATGGTATTAATATTAAAGAAATGCTGAAGAAATTTGACGTTCAAGCTGCTTCTCTTTTAGTCCTAAAATTTATGGTTGAAGTGTCTACCTTCCTTGATCATCTTTTGGTCGACTTGGCTGAAAAGAATGAGATCCAGGAAAGATTCCTTCCCAAGGATAAAGAGCGCACTGCCGAATTAGCTTTCGTGAATTCTTCCAAGGCTGCTAGGAACTGAAGGAAACTCTTGACAAAGAAAGAGCATACTTTAACACTAGGGCCACAAATATTTCCCAATGGCAATAGCAGATCATAGTGTTGAAGCAACAAATTGAAAGGCTGGAGAAAAAAATTGATGAGGCAGAAACTTTGTAAGTTGTTCGGTTTCATGCAACTGAACATGCGTTGAATAATGAAGCTCTGGTTGAGGTCGCTCATCTGGAGCATTGGCGTGTTGGTTATTGAGCTAGCCGACCTTGACACCTCTATCTCGTTAACCAATGCTTGTCTGGAACTTGCTCGAGAATGCTATATAACCTTCAAGAGTAATGTGCCTTTTTAGCCTTTTGATTTTACATGTAATCTGAATTTTTTATTTCCATAATTATTTGTAATACTTAATTCACATTTCAGGCCCCTTGGTGGCCTCCTTATTATGCAATGAATTTTATCCTCTGTTTATCATAATTTCTTGCAACATGGGCCTATACCTCTTTAAGTATTTTCCATTTATTCGTAGTATTCAACCTTCTGGTGTGAGCTCCTCAATCTCATAAGCATTGTTAGAAAAAACTTGCACTACTCGAAATGGTCCTTCCTAGTTTGGTGACCATTTTCCAAGGACACTATCCCCCCTATCCATAGGCAGGATCACTTTCCAGACCATATCTCTAAAGGCGAACGCCTTTGCATTCACCCTTTTGTTACAGGCCCTTGCTACTTGTTCCTTCTGTCTGAACAAAGTATCTAATGCTACTAGCCTATGTTTTTCAACATCTACCAATGTATCATACACCATTCCCTGGTAATATTCAGTAGGAATATCTGATTTCCTTTGCACTCGGACTGATTGCAAATGAATCTCTAGATGCAATACTGCTTCGTGCCCATAAACTAAGTTGAAAGGCGTTGTGATAGTCGACTCTTTTGGCGAGTTTCGACATGCCCACAATGCCTGGCCCAAAGATATATGCCAGCTTCTAAGTTTTTGGCCAACATGTTTTTTAATAAAACTTATAATGACCTTGTTTTCTTCTTCGACTTGCCCATTTTCATGTATGTAATACGACGTTGATGTTAATAGTTTGAACCCCATCTATACAACAAAATCTGTTACCTTTTGACCTATGAACACAGTCCCTTGGTCCATTGTTATAGTTTATGGTATTCCAAACCTATGTATGATTTGGTTTTGAATAAAGGCCATTACTTCCTCTTGATCCACTTTAACCAATGCGACGACCTCTACCCATTCTGAAAAATAATCAATACCCACTAAGATATACTTATGGCATTTCGATGAAGCAGGTTTAATTTCTCCTACAATATCCAAATCCCATCCCTTGAAAGGCCAAGGTTTGACAACATAATGTAATTTTCTATCTGGTACATGTTGAATTCCAGAATGTTTTTGGCATTCTTGACATCTTTGGGCGAACTCAATGCAATTTTTTAACATGGTCGACCAATATACTCCTATTCGACACAGCAACCATTTCATTTTATGTCCTGCCTGATGTGTACCACAAGCTCCACTATGTACTTCAGGTGTTGCAACATATGCTTTGTTTTCGCCTAAGCATTTTAATAACTCTCTTTCAAGCATTTTCCTAAAAAATTTGTTTCCCATCAATTTGTAACTTAACGCCCTGTAGATAAATTTGCGCTCTATAGTCCCAACTGTATTTTTCAAGTAGTAGACTATATGTTTCCTCCAGTCATTTTCAGCTAACGCATCAATGGCAAAAACTTCCTCTACCACTTCAAAATATCCAAAATAGTCATAATTCAGGAGATCAGGGATCACTTCAGGCTCCGCCCCCAAGTTTTTGTCATTTACGTGTTCTCACACACCAATTTATCTTTAACCTCAATGAATTCGTCTATGCTCTCTTTAGGTACTTTATATCTAGACGCTAATTGGGCCATGTCGTTCGCCTCTTGATTGTCAATACGCTTCACATGACTAATCGACACGTTATCAAATTTCTGAAGTAACGATAATGCATTAGCCACATACATTACAAGATGATCCTTAACACATTTGCATTCTTTGGTCAACTCTTTCACCAATAAATCTGAATCTCCTTTGATGTCAACTTCCTTGATTCCAACATCTAACATAGTTTGAAGTCCAATTATTAAGGCTTCATATTCATCTCCATTATTAGAGCATTCTTCTTTAATCTTATAATGAAATCTAGTTGGAACTTTCATTTGGTGATAAAATAAAGATCCATACCCTCGTTCCTTGTTTATGTTTAGAACCATCAAAATAGAATTTCCAAGACTTAATTCTTATATTGGCTTTATTGATGTCAACCACAAAATGGTCAACTATAAAGTCTACAATAATTTTCCCTTTGACTGGTTTAAAAGGAACATATGTTAAAGAGTATTCAGTTAAGGATAGCGCCCATTTCCAAATTCAACCGTGCAAGATATGTTTAGATAACATATTCTTAATGACATCAAAATGAGAATAAATAGAAGCTTCAACTGGTTTTATATAATGCTTGAGTTTAGTACATGAAAAATATAAACATAAACATAGTTTTTCAATTGCATTATATCTAGTTTCAGCGTCCTTTAACACTCGACTGATGTAATAAATGGCTCTTTCGACTCCATTCTCATCTTCCTGGGCTAGCATACTTCCCAGTGTCGACTCTGACGCTGCAATGTAAAGTTTCACGCCTTTGTTTCTATTTGGGGGTGCTAACATGGGAAGCTTCACCAAGTAGTCTTTTAATTAGTCAAATGCCTTTTGGTGTTCTCTTTCCCATGTGAACTCAGATTATTTGCTTAGTTTTAACAAAGAAGAGAACGCCAAAGTTTTTTCACTCATGTTTGATACGAATCGTCTCAAGAAGTTTATCTTTCCCAACAAAGATTGGAGCTCTTTCTTCGTCGTTGGCGCTTTTGTACTCAAAATTGCCTTGGTTTTGTTCTGGTTAATCTCTGTACCCTTCTTGTGTACTACAAAACCTAGAAAGTCTCCTGCACGAACACAAAAAGCACAATTTAATGGATTCATTTTTAATCCATATTCCCTTATTCTAACAAAAGACTGTCAAAGGTAGTCTAAATGACCAGCTCCTGAGAGAGATTTGACTATAATGTCATCAATGTACAACTGCATGAAGGTGTCTATAAAATCATGAGATATTGAGTTCATTTCTCTTTGATAAGTAGCCCTAGTTTTTCAAACCAAAAGGCATGACTACCAATTTGTATGTGCCTAGTGCCCCCGAGCATCAAAATACAGTTTTGTGGGTGTCCTCTTAAGCGACAAAAATTTGGTTGTAGCCTGAATATCCGTTCAAAAGACTTAAATATTCATACCATGCGGCCGAATCGACCAATATTTCTGCCACAAACATTGGATATTCGTCCTTTGGAGTGGATTTATTTAAATCCCTAAAATCTATACAAATTCTTAAAGCTCCATTTTTCTTCACTACAGGGACTATATTAGCTAACCATTCAACATACTTGGCTATCCTGATGAATCTGCTCTTCAACAACCGTTCTATCTCTACTTTGATTTTGGATAGAACTTTTGGTGCGAACCTCTTTGGCATTTGTTTGACTGGTCAATTGCCTGGATTTATAGGTAGTTTAATTTCCACCATCTCCCTGCTGAAACCAGGCATCTCGTTGTAATTCCATACAAAACAATCTCTAAATTCTTTAAGTAATTCAATTACTTGATCCTTTATCTTGCTATCGATCTTAGTGTTGATGTATGTAATTCGCCTAATCGCACCATCACTCAGGTCGATTTCCTCTAATAGATCTTGTGCTTGCATTTTCAAAATATGATCTCTTGGGTATTTTTCAAACCCCAAAGGCTCTCATTCATATATGTATACAAGGCTCTAGCTTTCTGAAGCTGTTGTTTGGCTTGGTTCTCTAAGCTTTTCCACCATATTGGCTTCAGGTGCCATTTTTGAAATATTTCCAGCCTTTGACACTGAATTTATCCTGCTTTCGGCCATATAGGCCAAAATCCTTGCCAAAGAATTTGACTCAGGCATCATTATAAGTTTGTTCTTCCCACCCCATGGGTTAAAACTCCCCTTCTTTAGTTGGATATGTATCCAACTTTTCTTGGTCCCAAATGAAACCATGAGTAGGGTGTAGGGTTAGAAACTTGATCGCATCAGGATGTGACTTGAACATTGCACCTTCAGGATCACACAAAGGTATAATAGCTAAGGCTTTGTGAAAGTTCTTTCTGTTGACCATACCCACATCAACAGTAAAGTAACTGTGATATGCCTCAATATTCTCCACAATCCCATCTTGGCGCCATATGGATAAGCGTTGATGCAAAGTCGATGGTAGTGACCCAATGCCATGTATCCACTCACGTCCTAGCAATAAATTATAGTTCGCTTTAGACGCAATCACCATAAACAATGTTGGCCTTAAAGTCGATCTAATTGACAAATTTACTTGAATCACACCTAGTATGTGACTTGTTTTTCCTTCATAGTTCGACAAAACCGTGTTATATGGTTTAAGGTCAGCATAGAACTTACCAATCCTTTTTATCAATGATTGTGGCATCAAGTTCACAGCAGCGCCACCATCAACGAACACTTTGTTCATAGGGAAACTATCAACTTTAGCCCTTATAAACAAAGGCTTGAGATGGTACATTATATCAGATGTAGGCTTCTCAAACACTGCGTGTTGTTCTTCGACCACCCTATTATTCATGACATAGTAGCATAGATTTTTCTAGCCTGCTGATTCTTCACACATAGTCTCCTCTTCGTCCCCAGATGCCTCTGACGCGAAGCCATACTCATTAGGAAGGACCGACACAATATTACAATGTATAATCAAACCATCATCTGAACTATCTTCAAACTTTTCAGATAGTTCATTGCCATGTTGTCATCACCAGGATTTTCAACTTTTATTGGCGACGCACACACAACTGGAATCGATAACCTCTCTTTTACTGGTCGATGATGAACTCCCTTCTAAATGTTGTCACCCTTTGATGGAGAAGCTTTTAATGCCGCTTCTCTTGCAACTTTCTTATTTCTCTAAAACCTTCTCCACTGAGTCTTTGTCATAGGATTTTTCCCTTTGTATGTGAAGGAATGTGATACCTCTTTGAAGTGATCCAAACTTTAGCAAATTGGGAAGAACTAGATCCCTTCTCCATCATTTCCCATTTATGACTCGAACCCGAACCCTTTTTTACCACCTTCCAATTCTGTTTTCCCCCCTTGGATAGAAAGGGCAAACCCAGTTGTTGTTAGGAACATCAATTGGTGGTACAAAAGTCATTTGATACGGAAAACTAGGCTTTCCTTGAGGCACTTGGACATTGTATGACCCTTTCGCATGGTCGAGCACCACCTTTGGATTCTTCTCTTGATGGCGCTTCTTCTTCAACACCTCAATTTTCTTTGCAACATTTTCATCATAGACTACGTTGCAATTTGGGCATAACATAGACCTGGAATTACCTAGCTTGCACCTGTTTAGAAAATCCACCAACTCCTCTTCAGGTTTGGGAAAAACAACCTTTATTAACTCAACAACTGTTTCTTCAGACAATTATTCATTTTTAGTTTCACAATACATTTTCTCCTTGTCGTCTTGGTTAACTTCAGGCTCTTCAACGATATCAACCACCATCACTTCTTGTGGCTTATACAGGTTTCCATTGCCACCTTTGAGACCTTCAGTAGTATCGATTGTTCCAGCTATCATTGGATCAGCGGTCATAACTTGTTTACTCTCAAAACCATTAGTGGTCTTGATTGTCAATGCTGAGAGTGAATTGATAATGCCTTCATGTTAACCTTCGATACCATCATTATCCTCGATCATCAACACTTCTAATGGTTCGACAAAGTGCACATCAGCAACATGTAAATGGTTTGAGTCGACCTTCATGGAGCTTTTTGATTTCTCACCAAATTTCAATCGACCATTTTTTAGAGCTTTCTGAATCAAACCCTTGAAAAGAAAACATTGATAAGTGTTATGACCCAAAAAATTATGATATTTGCAAAAACCTCTTTTTTGTTTCTGCTCTAATGGTGAATTTTTACTGCCAGGAGGCACTATAATCTGACCATCTGAAACTAAAACATCAAATATTTACACATCAAAAGTATATGTTTTAGTACTAGACGTATCATTTTTTGGTTCTTTGACTGTCTTTCCTTTTGACAGTGTTGTACCCCAAAATTTGCCCTCCCATATTTTCCAAGAAATTGCCAAATCAAGTCTCAAAATTCCCCAAGGGTTACACAGTGCAAAGGGCTCCTATACAGTCAAAACTAGGGTTTGTGTTCTGGTCAAGGAAATGAAGTTTTCAAAGGTCCAATCAAGTCCTATATGCTTACAAACATGGTCAAGCATCCTCATATCAAGTTTCAAGGCATTCAGCACAAAATTGCACAGTCAAAACCCTAAATTGCACTACAGTCAACTGTAGGGGCAAAATGGTCATTTGACAGTCAAAAGTTCAAATTTTTGGTCAACATATCATTTTGAAGCCACAAACATCATTTGATCAATACTTGATCATGATTCTCAAAATTTGGCTCAGAAAATCATCAAGATGCAAAAGTTTCCTTATTTGGACAGCTGAAAAAGTCAACTGAAATTGACCAGGGCATAACTTTCACATGGATTATCAGAAAAATTCCATCCAAAGCTCATTTTGAAGAGAAAGACATTTCCTACAACTCATCTCATACTTCAGGTCCAAGAAATGCTCTCACAAAAAGTTATCAATTTCAACATTATAGGTCATTTTCAAAAGTCAACAAAAAGGGACTTTAAGTCAAAGGCCATAACGTGAGATTGGTGAATCAAAATGACATGGGACCAAAGGCATTGGTTAGAGGACTCAAAGACCTTTCCAAAATGTCATAGAACATGAGAAAATCTTAAAAATTGAGCAAGTTATGCCTTGTGGAAGTTGGGAAATTTTTGGATATTTTGAAAAGTCAACTTTGATCCAAATGACCTAAAATTGCTAATGGGCCCATTTTTCTTCCACAATTCATCATTCCAAGCATGTGCACGACCACTTGGCCCAAAGGGAAGTATTTTCTCATTTTTTATTTATTTATTTGAATTTTTATTTATATTAATTCATTTAAATCATTTAAATATATGAAAAATATTTAATTCACCCTAACCAATCTTTTTATACATGTTTTAGACTCAATATTTCGTGCATATGCAAATGTGGAAAGATTTGGCTTGATTGGATCCTAATTGACACAAAAGCACATGAAAAAGATATGGAAAAATCTTAACAAATCAAATTTTCAAAAACAATGAATGCCATGGATTTGATTGGTTTTTCTTGACCTAATTGACTCAGTACAAATGCCTGATCATAAACCTAATCATGCTAGACAAAAAGCTGCGCAAGAAACCCCATTGAAAACTTGAAAAAATTTGCAAAAAAGTCAAAACTGTAAACACCTCTACAAGGCGATTCAGGCCTCAAAACTTGGTTCAATAGCTTCCTCAAGGTCTATTGAACATATTCCAATCAAAAACCTCAAGTTTCACGCTTTGGAACGGTATACAGAAGTCCCTCTTGTTCCATTTTTTTTCATTATCGTGTTTCAATATTTATGAACATTCATGGCATTCTAATTGTATATTCATGATCAGTGAAGCATTTGCAAACTAACCCATGCGTTTAATTGAGTTTTTACAAGCTGTAGACGATTCCACCATTGCCAAAATCTAGGGTTTTCAGAATTAGAAATTGGGTGTTTTTACATAGCGTAAAATTAGAGAACCATAGTGCCATGAATGTAATCAGCAAGCTTGGACGAAGAAGAATCCATATTCGCGATCAATTTATGAGTAACACAGGCCTAATCGCTATTTTCCCATAGCCGGCCTAATAAAACGCATGAAAAACCGTTGCTTTTGTTTTTATGTTTCAGGCACGCGAGGAAGACGAAATCGTGGCAACACGTGATACGCTGGTTTGAATTTTCGCGCGTGAATCCACTAACGCGTTGCTTTCTTTTATATTATTTATTTGTTATTTACATATCAAACGCGTTGACATGGCTCAGTGGCACAGGTATTAATTGGTGATGCTAGTGACCTGGGTTCGAACCCCAGGTCTATGTTCTTTCAATATTATTTTTCAATCCATTATCATATGCAGGCACCATACTGAGAACCATCATAGTCCTTCATCATATATCCACCCACGTGTACACTGAGATCAAGCCAAGGGCGGAGAATGGGATGAACATCATACACCATGGTCAAAGCGCTAGCACACTACCTGGAAAGTCAAACGGACCTGAAGCTTGTTGGGCCAAATTACTGGATCCATACCTCCTAATTTGGGGACTACCCCCCCTGGTTTGCAATTCTCTATTTTTCTCATGTTTTATTTTCAATTGTATTATTTTCTTTATTGTTTTGTTTCAATTAATTATTCTCACAAAAAATATAAAAATGCCTAAAAAAGTCAGAAAAGATAAAAAGACATAATAAATATTTTATTTTAATATTTTCTTGTAAATAAATGCTTGGAAATTAATTAGTTTAAAATAGGTTGCAATTTTAATTCTTTTCACAATAAAAATATAAAAAACATAGAATTAGGTTTAATCAATGTTTTATTCTTTTTTTTTTTAATTTTTCTTTTCCACAATAATATTTATTTATTTTATTTATTTTTATAATCAAATTTGCATGAAAATAACTTAGGTTTAAATTAGGTCAAAATTCAACATATTTCTTAATAAATTAAAACAATTAGAATTAGGGTTTGCATCTCATTTAAATTTTAATTAATATTTTCTTTTTTCTATTAAATCTTAAAAACATAAAAATACCAAAAAACAAATCCCTTCTTCCTTTTAAAATTAATTAATTCATGTAATTTTAATATGTTGCAAAAGGGTCCAACGCCCTCGTTTCGTCCTTAATTTCTTATTAATTCGCGTATTTACTTTGTTTCGCTTAAATAATTATGTACCTCTCCCGAAGCCTTGTAAATAATTGCTCGCACTTTTAATTCTTTTACTTTATTTAATTTCTGTCAAATCGGGTCCTGGTTAATTTTGGCGATGTGGACCCGCGCCTTTTGTAATAGCCTTTAGATTTACTTTTCCTCGCAACTTTTAACTGTTAAACAAAGCATGCAAGAATGAATGGTCTTAAATAAAAACAAGCGTAGAACACCAATGACATGACAAGATAAATGCAAATGAAAACGACACACGAATCGCACACACCACCCCTAGGGTACGCCTCACTGTTGCCTTGCCTTCGAAAGGTGATCGTCGAGTAGAGGATGTCTTAGTAAGTCCTCATGATCCGGGAACCTGGCATGAGGGTAGCTTCTAAGGTGTCTTCCCATTGCTCTGGTGATCACCATGTCCCGAACCTTCGAATTGACCCGAACACCTCCAACGGTGGTGCTACCTACCTCTCAATGGTGGGATGGCACTACTTTAAAGGACATTTACACAGACGAATTCCTTAGGGTAGGTAGATTCTCTAGATGCTTGCTCTAAATTTCAAAACAAATTCAAAAAATACTTTTCACACCAATACATTTTCAAAAAGCTTTCGAAAGCAATTTTTCAAACACTCTTGAGGACTGATACAAGAGTCGAACTGGAATTTTCAAAGAAACTTTTTAAAACCCATAGTTGAAAAGCAAACAAACAATTTTGAAAACATAAATGAGCAAGTATCTAAGAGCCCATGGATAACCATGGATAGAAAGGGTGCTAACACCTTCCCTTTCTATAATCTACCTCCCGAACCGAGAGCAATCTCTTTAAGGAATTTTTCTGTGCTTTTGTCCTGTCCATGTTGGAGAAAATAAAAGACGGTGGCGACTCTTACTTTCGCGACATTTCGCGAACCAGCGTTAAACAGTCAGTTCCAGATCCACCGATCACAGAACTGGCGACTCTGCTGGGGATAAACTTAAAGTGGGGTGTACCTTAGGGCTAGGTCATAACTATGTTTTCAATTGTATTCTTTGCTTGCTTTATTATTGTGGGTTGCTTGGGAGTTCTATAGATCCTAACCCGGATCTGGGGGATACCTTCTTAGAAAGTAGCAACAAGGCTGTGAGGGAACTGTGCGGAGTATACCGACATGGTTGAAACAGTCTGCTACGTTGATGTGGCACTTTGGTGTGTACCGGTAACCCTTGAGTTCAGTCAAGGAGAGTACGGGGCCTCCGCGTGGTGTCGTGAAGCATCAACAGACCTTAGGAACCTTAATTGAACTATCTTGGCGTCTTTAGGGTAGTGAGATAACTGACTTTGGTGCAGTCCGAGGTTGGTTGATACTCGATACTACACTCAATTGAGGGTTGCTTTCCTTGAATATTTCGGTCGCCAGTTCAGTGGCTAAATTGAAACGATGAACAATGAAAGCAATCCCGTGATATTGGGACCTTAGCACCCGGTTACTTTGATTAGGACAGGTTGAGCCAACAAACTGAAAGAGGGTAGTACCTAGACCTCATGCTGGCCTAAACTTTAGGGGCTTGCCTTGTGTGACTTGTGGGCCTTCGTACTTGACTATTTGCATGCTTGTTTTCTGACACTTGAGCTTCTTGCAGGTTTTGTTTGTAGTCCTTAATTAGGACTTATAACAAGGTCTACCGAGTTTCTTGCAGGTTTTGTTTATAGTCCTTAATTGGGACTCATAACAGGGTTTACTAAGTTTCTTGCAAGTTTTGTTTATAGTCCTTAATTAGGGCTCATAACAGAGTGTACTAAGTCTCTTGCAGGTTTTGGTTTATAGTCCTTAATAAGGGCTCCTGACAGGGTTTACTCACATTATCCCATGCATACCATAACATCATACCATTGCATACATCCTAACCCATTTCAAGGATCTCAAGGGCTTGTGATGCAGGTCACGATGAATCAAACATCTAGCAAGGGGCAAAGAGGATTTATTTTCCTCTAGCCAAAGTTGTCAGGGGCTATGACCCACTGGATATGGTGAGCCTTTGACCCTTGAAGAAGGACTCTCAACAATATGAAGTACCTTCAATCAAGCCACCAGTTTCCAATGCTAACAAAATTTCTTGTTTACCCCGCGAGGTCCTTGAAAACATTACATGCATGTCATACACCTCATTACATTGCAGGTATCCCTTTGACAGGTTGCTTACCCTTCTTCGCTGTTTATTTCAGCCGATCGTCATGAATCCTGAATCATCAGCTGAGCAGTCCATCAAGGCCCTCCAGGCTCAGAACGCCCAGTTCCAAGGGCTGATCATGAATTTGACCCAGGGGCAACAAGATCTGAAGGCTTTGCTCTTGAAGAAGGACAAGAAGAAGAAGAGGACTGTCTTCTTCAACCCCAGGCGCAGATCTGGGAATACACCGCAGATTGAAACTGAGAGGACAACTCCATCTGTGAGGGAAAACAGTCACCATGAGAGAGAGGTTCCCAGTCCAGTGGTCTCCGACAACGACACAGATTTCAACGACGAGCAATACCCTCCTGCCGAAGACAAGTACAAACAGTTGGAGGATAGGCTGAATGCTATGGAGATCCAACAGGTACCGGGGCTGGATTTTGGAGATCTGGGTTTGTCAACTGGTGTGATTATTCCTCGGAAGTTCAAAGCACCATCCTTTACCAAGTATGACGGGGCGTCTTGTCCCAAGTTACATCTCAGGTCCTATGTTCGGAAGATTCAACCATATACGGTGGACAAGAATTTGTGGATCCACTTCTTCCAGGAGAGTCTTTCAGGGACTCATCTCGAATGGTCCTATCAGCTAGATGGGACCAAGGTTCGTAACTGGGAGGAGTTGGCTACTGCTTTCTACAAGCAGTATCAATATAATGCCGACCTTTCTCCTACGCGTACCCAACTCCAGGGTATGTCGTTAGGATCAAGTGAAGGTTTTAAAGAATATGCGCAGAAATGGAGGGATCTTGCTGGAAGGGTACAACCACCTCTGACTGATCGGGAACTTGTCGATATGTTCTTGGGGACCCTGTCTGGTCCGTTCTACAACCACCTAATTGGGAATTCGTCTGCTGGATTCACAGATCTTATCTTGACTGGAGAGCGAATAGAAGCTGGCATCCGGTCTGGGAAAATTCAAGAGGCTGCACCTTCTGATAAAAAGCCTCATCATGGAAAGAAAGAATCCAATGCTGTGCACGGTAAAAAGAGCCGTCATGAGGTAGGGGCAATCCAGATCTCCAATCCTGGACCTGCTCAACAAGGACAGGGGCAGTAGCGCAAGGAGAAACGACAGTACACCAAAATCAACATGTCGCTGGATCAAGCACTGCAACAAATGTTGAAGGCAGGGCTGATCACCTTAAGGGCTCCTCTTCGGAATCCGAATACTTCTGCTCCCAACTATCATCCCAATGATAGATGCGCATATCATTTTGATAGCCCGGGGCATACTACGGACAACTGCTGGCCTCTCAAGAACAAGATTCAAGACATGATCGACACCGGGGAGATTCAGTTTGAAGTGCCTGAGACTCCGAACATAATCACTGCTCCGTTGCCCAATCATTGAAGCCTTTTGTTTATTTGAATTTTTGAGTTGAATTTTTCTTTGCTTATACAAACAATTAATGTCATAGCAAACTCTTTTATTCTATCAATGCATCGCATACGTCTGTTTTGGGAATTAATACAATTGTTTTCATTATGTTCAAATTTCTTTTCATATTTTTTCTGATGTCAACTCTGGATCTAAAATTCTATGCCTCTTGAGGGAGGATGACGAAAATGATACCACGATCTTTACAGTATGCTTTTGAACAGACCCCGCTGATGAGGTACATGCATTGTTTCAATCCCTAAACACTGGAGTTATAAGGATGATAATCCCTCGTCAACCCCTCTGAGCCAAAGAAGTAGGAGTTTTTCTTTTCGAAATTTAAAACCCTTTATCATAACCTGGGGCAGGGTAGTTCTCTCAGTTGATCCAAGTGCATAACAAATGGCACCAAAGGAGTCCTTACAAAACAAAAGACAGTGATGGTTCTGAATAAATCACAAAGACAGGCAGTCATTATCTCAAAAAATGAAAAACCCAGTAAGTCAAAACCCATGAAGGAGACTTACAAAACTGGGGCATCCCGCTGACTGTAATTCCAAAAAAGGAAACAGTTCAGGCAAAAAAAGAAAGGGATAACAAAAATCAAGAAAGAGGTCTCACAAACCCTCAACCAAAGCAAAAATGACTGCCTATTCAAAAGAAATCATCAACATCTGAACCATTATTGGAACATCAAAGCAAAGACTCAAGCAAGGTCTAACGCACGATCAACTGAGTTTAGGTTTGGAGAACATCACGAAGAGCGGGTGGGTACAAATAATTTGAGCCTTTATCCTTTGTTTCTTAAACCGTGAACCAGGCCACGTTATAACCCTCAAAAGTCCTAGCTGAAGCATGGGTTAGCTCGAAAGCATACTGTCACGAAAGGTATCCTGACTCCTTAAGGCCTACGGTAAATACGGAGTTGACATCACGTTTTACAAACATTCACTTGTTTTATGAAAAAAGAATGCATTTTCAAAATCTTTGAGACAGACATAAGCTTTGCATTTTTAACATAACTTTGTTTGCATATGACTTTTTGTTTGAACAGCATAGGAATTCGCATGACGAAAGTCTAATGAACAAGAGTATCTCCAATCAAGGGGCACGGCATGATCATGGTCTACCATCTGGGGCAGTTAAGTCAAGATCCAGAGAATCTCTTAAAAGGCCAAAAAGCCTGGGGCAAATCTCTGCCTGAGTCACTTGGGGCACTCCAGCAACGAATCTTGCACGATCAGACACCTTCTGGTAATATGGCCACACAAGCAGCCAGGGGCACCTACCTACATTCTAAGAGCGTGGACATAGTCGAAAAATACTACGCAAAATCAAAGACCCGCTAGGTTGACACACCTAGGAAAAAATAAGGGCTTCCCGGCGAACCAAAAGGGTTCGGGCAAAATGAAGGGATGAAATGAAAAAAATCTGTACACCCGGCAAGTCGAAAACCTGAAAAGGCGGCTTGAGCAAAAATGGGTATCCCGGTGGACTGAAAACCCGAAAGGGCGGTCCAGGCAAAAGTTAGGGATTAAAGCGTACGACTATGTCCTGCCATCTGTCTACCAGAAGAAGGTTTGTCCATCAACAACTATCAGCACCCCACAAGTGCCTCCCCCATAGAAACAGGGGCAATAAAGAGTGGTCTAAGCAATCTGATTGTTCTATCCTCCAAGGTATCAGGGTAGGCTCCGTTGAAGAACATAACCAATACAGTTCAATACTTCCCCAGGAGAGTCCAATCCAGCTTCCCCAGGAAAGTTGGAATCCATCTCCCCAAGCAGTAAGCTTATCCCCAGTTGATTTTGGAAGCTTATCCTCGCAGAGCACGAATGCGTCTCCCGGCTTTATTCAAAGAGTTATTTCCCTAACAGGATATAACTGGGTTATCCTCAGCCAAAAGCCACAGAAAGAGCGTCGTCAACGAAGCCTTCGTATCCCCAGCGAAGTCCATCAACACTTCCAACAACAAGGATATCCTCAGCAAGTTACTATCAACAATCAACAGAGTGTCTCTCTCCCCACAGAGTATTGCTCCCCAGCAAGATTACTAGAGTATTTGTCTCCCCGCAGAGTAACCCATTCGCCAAGTTTATTCCCCAATAGAGTTATCTTCTCCTATCGGAATTCTTGCAACTATCATCCCCGGCGGAAGCAAAACCTATTCTTCAACATCAGCCCAGGAGTGACTTCCCGGCACCCGTCAAGGATTTATTTTCTTAGACAAAAATACATTCATAAACATCACATCTTCATACATTATAGCATGCATATGCATCATACTACACGAATCTCATTAATTTTGAAGACATACAGTTCATGCATCATGATTTTGCATACAATTATGTTTTGCCTTTTCAGGAAAAAGATCAATACAAAAATGATTACTATCAACTATCGCAATTCTTTCTAGATATAGTTTCAGATATGACCCAGATATGGCAACGTTCTGATACTGCTTCCAGATTTCCTTCTAGATATAGTTTCAGATATGACCCAGATATGGTGACGTTCTGATGCTGCTTCCAGATTTCCTTCTAGATATAGTTTCAGATATGACCCAGATATGGCGACGTTCTGATACTGCTTCCAGATTTCCTTCTAGATATAGTTTCAGATATGACCCAGATATGGTGACGTTCTGATGCTGCTTCCAGATTTCCTTCCAGATATAGTTTCAGATGTAAACCAGAGATGGTGACGTTCTGATGCTGCTTCCAGATTTCCTTCTAGATATAGTTTCAGATATGACCCAGATATGGTGACGTTCTGATGCTGCTTCCAGATTTCCTTCTAGATGTAGTTTCAGATGTAAACCAGATATGGCGACGTTCTGATACTGCTTCCAGATTTCCTTCCAGATATAGTTTCAGATGTAAACCAGATATGGTGACGTTCTGATGCTGCTTCCAGATTTCCTTCCAGATATAGTCCAGATATGAACCAGATATGGCGACGTTCTGACACTTATTCCAGTTGAAGACATTTCAAGACCTAGACCGGTTCAGTTAATCGACCCTAAGATTCTCTGTTGTTATCCCGTCCAAGGCCTTCTCTAGTCCAGCTAAATCGACTCCCAACAGATTTTTCTGATGAAGACTCAGTAGAAGTTATTCCAGATGGTTCCCTCTCCGACGGTGAGTGAGGTGATCATTCCTTTTCAGATGGTTCCCTCTCCGACAGTGCGTGAGGTGGTAATTCCTTTTCAGATGTTTCCCTCTCCGACAGTGAGTGTGAGGTGATAGTCTCCTATGGTCCCCTCTCCGACGGTGAGCGAGGTGGTAATTCCTTTTCAGATGTTTCCCTCCCCGACGGTGAGTGAGGTGATAGTCTCTTATAGTTCCCTCTCCGACGGTGAGTGAGGTGAAAATTCCTTTCCAGATAGTTCCCTCTCCGACGGTGAGTGAGGTGACAGTTCCCTTTTCAGATTATAATGGCCTATTGGTTCTATCCCCGATACTGCAAAGATGGTAATTCCCACCAAGATTTTCTCAACGAGCGTTGTTGAAGTTAAAATCACCCAAGGTTCTCTTACCATGCATGCTAAGACAGTAACCATCCCTGGTTCATTCATCATCTTTTGAAGCTCCAGATTCAGCTCCTGTAACCAGTCAGGACGCATCTATACCAAGCGTCTGAAAACTAGTTCTTGCAACGTGTCAGGTACTCATTTTTCTTTTGCAGATATGCAGGTTCTCGCTAAGGAATCTCTTACGCGATCAACATCCAGATGGCATCTATAAGCCCATCATCCTATCCAGCAACCTCTAAATGGCATCTATAAGCCCATTCCACCATCACTGCTACTATGTGAGCGCAAATTTCTAGGCACTCTAGTGTCCAATCATCTTCTACCCTCGGATTACGAAAGGCACGTCAGCCAATCTGCATCCTCAGGTCTAAGAAGATTGAACAGGGGCAACTGTTGTACCCCAAAATTTTCCCTCCCATATTTTCCAAGAAATTGCCAAATCAAGTCTCAAAATTCCCCAAGGGTTACACAGTGCAAAGGGCTCCTATACAGTCAAAACTAGGGTTTGTGTTCTGGTCAAGGAAATGAAGTTTTCAAAGGTCCAATCAAGTCCTATATGCTTACAAACATGGTCAAGCATCCTCATATCAAGTTTCAAGGCATTCAGCACAAAATTGCACAGTCAAAACCCTAAATTGCACTACAGTCAACTGTAGGGGCAAAATGGTCATTTGACAGTCAAAAGTTCAAATTTTTGGTCAACATATCATTTTGAAGCCACAAACATCATTTGATCAATACTTGATCATGATTCTCAAAATTTGGCTCAGAAAATCATCAAGATGCAAAAGTTTCCTTATTTGGACAGTTGAAAAAGTCAACTGAAATTGACCAGGGCATAACTTTCACATGGATTATCAGAAAAATTCCATCCAAAGCTCATTTTGAAGAGAAAGACATTTCCTACAACTCATCTTCATACTTCAAGTCCAAGAAATGCTCTCACAAAAAGTTATCAATTTCAACATTATAGGTCATTTTCAAAAGTCAACAAAAAGGGACTTTAAGTCAAAGGCCATAACTTGAGATTGGTAAATCAAAATGACATGGGACCAAATGCATTGGTTAGAGGACTCAAAGACCTTTCCAAAATGTCCAAGAACATGAGAAAAGCTTAAAAATTGAGCAAGTTATGCCTTGTGGAAGTTGGGAAAGTTTTGGATATTTTGAAAAGTCAACTTTGATCCAAATGACCTAAAATTGCTAATGGGCCCATTTTTCTTCCACAATTCATCATTCCAAGCATGTGCACGACCACTTGGCCCAAAGGGAAGTATTTTCTCATTTTTTATTTATTTATTTGAATTTTTATTTATATTAATTCATTTAAATCATTTAAATATATGAAAAATATTTAATTCACCCTAACCAATCTTTTTATACATGTTTTAGACTCAATATTTCGTGCATATGCAAATGTGGAAAGATTTGGCTTGATTGGATCCTAATTGACACAAAAGCACATGAAAAAGATATGAAAAAATCTTAACAAATCAAATTTTCAAAAACAATGAATGCCATGGATTTGATTGGTTTTTCTTGACCTAATTGACTCAGTACAAATGCCTGATCATAAACCTAATCATGCTAGACAAAAAGCTGCGCAAGAAACCCCATTGAAAACTTGAAAAAATTTGCAAAAAAGTCATAACTGTAAACACCTCTACAAGGCGATTCAGGCCTCAAAACTTGGTTCAATAGCTTCCTCAAGGTCTATTGAACATATTCCAATCAAAAACCTCAAGTTTCACGCTTTGGAACGGTATACAGAAGTCCCTCTTGTTCCATTTTTTTTCATTATCGTGTTTCAATATTTATGAACATTCATGGCATTCTAATTGTATATTCATGATCAGTGAAGCATTTGCAAACTAACCCATGCGTTTAATTGAGTTTTTACAAGCTGTAGACGATTCCACCATTGCCAAAATCTAGGGTTTTCGGAATTGGAAATTGGGTGTTTTTACATAGCGTAAAATTAGAGAACCATAGTGCCATGAATGTAATCAGCAAGCTTGGACGAAGAAGAATCCATATTCGCGATCAATTTATGAGTAACACAGGCCTAATCGCTATTTTCCCATAGCCGGCCTAATAAAACGCATGAAAAACCGTTGCTTTTGTTTTTATGTTTCAGGCACGCGAGGAAGACGAAATCGTGGCAACACGTGATACGCTGGTTTGAATTTTCGCGCGTGAATCCACTAACGCGTTGCTTTCTTTTATATTATTTATTTGTTATTTACATATCAAACGCGTTGACATGGCTCAGTGGCACAGGTATTAATTGGTGATGCTAGTGACCTGGGTTCGAACCCCAGGTCTATGTTCTTTCAATATTATTTTTCAATCCATTATCATATGCAGGCACCATACTGAGAACCATCATAGTCCTTCATCATTTATCCACCCACGTGTACACTGAGATCAAGCCAAGGGCGGAGAATGGGATGAACATCATACACCATGGTCAAAGCGCTAGCACACTACCTGGAAAGTCAAACGGACCTGAAGCTTGTTGGGCCAAATTACTGGATCCATACCTCCTAATTTGGGGACTACCCCCCCCCCCCTGGTTTGCAATTCTCTATTTTTCTCATGTTTTATTTTCAATTGTATTATTTTCTTTATTGTTTTGTTTCAATTAATTATTCTCACAAAAAATATAAAAATGCCTAAAAAAGTCAGAAAAGATAAAAAGACATAATAAATATTTTATTTTAATATTTTCTTGTAAATAAATGCTTGGAAATTAATTAGTTTAAAATAGGTTGCAATTTTAATTCTTTTCACAATAAAAATATAAAAAACATAGAATTAGGTTTAATCAATGTTTTATTCCTTTTTTTTTAATTTTTCTTTTCCACAATAATATTTATTTATTTTATTTATTTTTATAATCAAATTTGCATGAAAATAACTTAGGTTTAAATTAGGTCAAAATTCAACATATTTCTTAATAAATTAAAACAATTAGAATTAGGGTTTGCATCTCATTTAAATTTTAATTAATATTTTCTTTTTTCTATTAAATCTTAAAAACATAAAAATACCAAAAAACAAATCCCTTCTTCCTTTTAAAATTAATTAATTCATGTAATTTTAATATGTTGCAAAAGGGTCCAACGCCCTCGTTTCGTCCTTAATTTCTTATTAATTCGCGTATTTAATTTGTTTCGCTTAAATAATTATGTACCTCTCCCGAAGCCTTGTAAATAATTGCTCGCACTTTTAATTCTTTTACTTTATTTAATTTCTGTCAAATCGGGTCCTGGTTAATTTTGGCGATGTGGACCCGCGCCTTTTGTAATAGCCTTTAGATTTACTTTTCCTCGCAACTTTTAACTGTTAAACAAAGCATGCAAGAATGAATGGTCTTAAATAAAAACAAGCGTAGAACACCAATGACATGACAAGATAAATGCAAATGAAAACGACACACGAATCGCACACACCACCCCTAGGGTACGCCTCACTGTTGCCTTGCCTTCGAAAGGTGATCGTCGAGTAGAGGATGTCTTAGTAAGTCCTCATGATCCGGGAACCTGGCATGAGGGTAGCTTCTAAGGTGTCTTCCCATTGCTCTGGTGATCACCATGTCCCGAACCTTCGAATTGACCCGAACACCTCCAACGGTGGTGCTACCTACCTCTCAATGGTGGGATGGCACTACTTTAAAGGACATTTACACAGACGAATTCCTTAGGGTAGGTAGATTCTCTAGATGCTTGCTCTAAATTTCAAAACAAATTCAAAAAATACTTTTCACACCAATACATTTTCAAAAAGCTTTCGAAAGCAATTTTTCAAACACTCTTGAGGACTGATACAAGAGTCGAACTGGAATTTTCAAAGAAACTTTTTAAAACCCACAGTTGAAAAGCAAACAAACAATTTTGAAAACACAAATGAGCAAGTATCTAAGAGCCCATGGATAACCATGGATAGAAAGGGTGCTAACACCTTCCCTTTCTATAATCTACCTCCCGAACCGAGAGCAATCTCTTTAAGGAATTTTTCTGTGCTTTTGTCCTGTCCATGTTAGAGAAAATAAAAGACGGTGGCGACTCTTGCTTCCGCGACATTTCGCGAACCAGCGTTAAACAGTCAGTTCCAGATCCACCGATCACAGACAGTTTTATTGGTTTACATGTATACGGAGGTACGACTTTCAATTCAGCCACACTAACTTCTCCTTCTTCCATGTATTCACCCTCAGACTCTATGAAATAATCTTTTATGTCTACATAGGAAAATTTACCTTTTATATGGTCCATTGACACCCTAGCTTTCTTTGTTTTCAAGTGTTTGACATATCAAACTTTATCAGCAAGTTGAGAAATATCTGTAATAGATTGAGGATCAAACTTTTTCCTAATAGAATAATCTAACCCCCAGCGGCCATTTCGACCAGCTCATGTTCAGGAACTCTAGTAAAGCATCTAGACTTTAAGACCCTAAACCTATTTAAACAATCTTCCATTGACTCATACGACCTCCTCTTGATTGAGGATAACACTTTCAAACTTATCTTAGGCTGACCAGCATAAAATTGCTCATGAAATATACCCTCTAGTTCTTCCCAAGTGCATATGGAGTTTGAAGTCAACATCGTAAACTAAGTAAAAGCATTTTTTATCAATGAATTAGGAAAATATCTTAATTTTAAACCCTCATCGTTGGCGATATCGCCAACTTTTGTTTCGTACCTAGAAATGTGTTCCATGGTTGACTCATTGGTACATTTAGGTACCTTACATCCCCTAGGTAATTCTGCCCATCGAATGTAATCAGGCAAGGGAGAAGAGTAATTGGGCCTCCGGAGGCCAACATTTACTCCATATCGTGTTAATACTTCTTCTACCACATTCACTATGTTGTTACACCCAACAGTGGCATTTCTTAGCACTCGATCAACATCTTGGTTTCTCCTAACTATGATTGTCCTAGGTTCATATTATTTAACGAATTCTTCCTCTTCACAAGTGGGTGCTTCCACTCTTCGAGGTCTAAAAGGACGCTCATTGTTGACACCCTCTAGTTCTTCAAAAACAATCAATGGTCTGTGGCATGTTTGAGTTGGTTGGACCCATAATGAGTCAATCAGTCTACCTATTTGGTAAACTACATGATTGAGGGCGACTCCCATCTGTTGAGTTAATACGTTTACTAACTATAAATTACACTCATCCATGTGTTGCCTTAAAGCCATAACATAAGTAGTATTCAAAAATGGTGTCGAATGCAGGACATAACTAACACAACCTAGTCGACCACTTGGGACATAACTGCCTTGGTTTCCAGTGGCCACTATGTTTTCTGTATATATGGTCGGGTTCGACTGTAACCGAACCATCATGTAATAAGGCATACCATATTGGCAAGGGATAAATAATGATCCTGGACCCCTTGGAAAGAGTGGTAGATTTGGGCAAATGGTGATATCCCATGCCTAGGTTCTACATTGTGACTATTGTCCCTGAACCATGAACATCGGTCGATCTTACGGGCGATAGAACTCTCGTGCTTTGATTTGTGGTACTTACTGGTATGACATCCGCATTTTATGTAGAAATCTACGTATGTGCCGTGTTTGTGTCAGAGTGCAGCATTTTAGACTTGGAAAAAAGTTTACCACTTCTCAAATTCGTACACACACTAACTATAAGAAACTTTGTAAAACTACACACAAAATACGAAATTATTAGCACTGTCCCATTGGGTGTGCCAATTTGTTTACCTCTGGTTTTGGTAAACAATGCTGGTCTCTTAACATAAAGTTTACTAGCGAGATCGACCAGAGAATCTCAGTATAGTGCTTCCGTTTTCAAGTGTTTTCACAAAGTATGTTCAAAAGGGTTCGTTCGACTAAGGCGAAATGAATTTAAAAGAAATAAAGCATGAATTGTAAAATAAAAGAAAGACATTTTAAACTTTAAAAATAGATGACATAACATCAAAATAGTTTAAAATGGGTTGACTCAAACATACATCGCTCTTACTTGACTCATTTCGCTCGTTCGCTTGGGTACTCTGAGTGATTAGCATGTAGTAATGCGAAAGTTTGAACCCCTTACACTATGCACTAAGTTATTTATTTATAATACATGAAAATAACTACTTTTCAGCAGGCTTCGCTTCTTTATGAGCCACATGTCACTTGTAACTTCCCTCCATGAACCAATGTTCTTCATCCCTGTTATCGAACCCATGTTTTACATTTCTGCTATCGAATCCACGTTCTCTATTCATAACGCTTTGCTTTGCTAGTTATGCCCTCTTTTGGGATTTTTAACACTCCTGGGCCCAATCCATTCCTCATGAGGCCTCTTTTCTGGTTGACTATGCTCACACGCCCAAATTGGCCTTTTATGAAACCTCTTTTGGTCGATTGCTTCTATGGTCGATTTCCTATAATTCAAAGTCTTAAAAGAACCTTTTTTACTTTTAGTTGTATTTTAACCTATTGTGAAAATCCTAGCCAACACTACCTCACCAAAAACGAATTGTTTGGATCCATCAAAATCCTTAACTACCAAGTCATTTGGGTGCAACTCAACACCTGAATAATCAATCTTCATCAATGCTAACTTGGGAAGTACATTCAAATATGACCCTCTATCTACCAACACATGGGAGAGAGTTATTCGCTTACACTCCATAGAAATATGTAACACCTTGTTATGGTTTTTTCCTTCAAAAGGGAGATCAAAGCCTGTCAAACCCAGGCCATTACTGGCGGTAATGCTAGCACAAAAACCTTCGAATTGATTGACAAAGATCTCTTGAGGGACAAAAGTTTTACTTAATAGCTTCATTAAAGCATTTCAGTGTGTCTCGGAATCTCAAAGCAAGGATAAAATCGAGATCTTTGATGGGGTCTGACTCAGTTGATCAATGATACGCTAGTCGCTTTTCTTGATATACCTCATTCCTTCCTCTACATCGTGAGTTATATCCGAACTTGGGGTCTGAGCTAGAGTATTCTGTACGAACTTTTGGTTGTCCACCACCACTTGTTTACCCTTAACTATTTCCAAGGATCATCACTTGATACAATTTACAAATACGAAAACGAGGTATTCAATATTTACCCATGAAAGTTGGTCGTGTTCCCTGTGTTAAGGAATGATATAAGTCCTCTCGAGTTGCATGTACCATTCCGATGATGCCCCAGACAGGATATCTTGGAAGAAATGCATTAGCAACTTATAAGTGACAAGTGTTGCACCCCAAAATTTACCCTCTTGATTTAGGCTTGTGTTTCATCATGAACATCATAGTGCATTGCATTCATACATTGTGATAGGATCAAAGTACTTTGGTTATCAAGTTTTCCTCAAAGCTTTGAAGGTTGATTGCATTGACAAATTGCTCAAGAAGAATCCTATCATCTAAATCTCTGAATCTTTCAAGCTCAAAGGTTATTGCATATCTCAAGATATTTTTTATCCATCTCTTTTGGATCATCAGAGGATTGAAGTTTGTGTTTGATTATAAGAGGAATCACTCTTTGGATTCATCAGCCAAATTAGGGTTTTGTTTAAAGTAATGCTATTGGTCCTTCCAATTTACAAGTCTTGATTTAGGGAGTTATTACATTTATTTGATATTTGAAAGATCTCTGTACAAGAAATTGGTCAAGATGCCCAGAGGATTTGAAGTTTTGAAGATGATTCATCAGTCTCCTAATGTGTTGAACAAAACTAAGGTTTGGGTTTTCATCAAGATCTCTTGAGAATATTGAAGTGAAACTTTGCACATTGCCTTTATATGTTTTGAAGATCATATGTTTGAAGTTTTGATCATTAATTTTGAAGGGAAGTGGATCAATTGATTCAGAGGGGCAAAATGGTCATTTTGGTCAACATCAGTCAAGGTTGATCAAGTGAATTTTTGGCCAACCATCAATTCAAGGATGTACTTTTCATATTTCAAGTCCATTTTGGTCATTGGATCAAAGAGATTGAAGTTTGGGTTGAAACTTATTCTTGAAGAAACCATAAAAGTTACTAATTTTTGAAAATAAGGTCTTAATTTCAAAAAATCATATTTTATTCACTCTTGATCAAGAAGATGCAAATGAAATATGCTTGGAAAGCTAAGAGAATGATCTTTCACCTCCTTTTGGTATCATGACCAAATTGGCAAGGAATCAAGAGTTATGGCCTTTTGAAGTTACAAAATTATAGGTCATTTTTCAAAATTAGTGAATTTCAAGCTATATTTTGGGAGCCTTAATGGATTAATTTGCAAAACCTCAAAACTAAGGGATTGTATATCTTTTCAATACCTTTCTAAAGTGTGCTCATTTGTGCCAAAATTCAAAAGTATGAGCAAGTTGTGGACTTTGGAATTTTGAGACTTTTCATTGAATTCATGCATGCCATGCAAATTGCAAATTGTTGATAACTTGATTTGTGGCCTCTTGTTTCACTTAAAACTTGGCCCATGACCAACATGCAATGTATCAAGGCCCATCATGCCAAAGTTTGAGCTGCACATGGGCAAATGAACAAGGAATTCATGGTTTTGCAAAAAATGGCATGAAGTTGCCTAATCACCAACACTAGCTTAATGCAAGGATTTAAGTCCTAACCTTGTTGCTAATCTCTTCCTGAGGGCAAATGGATTAAAATGGACGAAAAAGCAAGCCAACGTATGAGGGATTTCAAGGCTGCATGTGCATACTTGATTTTGGCCAAAAGAAGATTCTTTTGATTCCAAGAGCTTTCAGCGCGAAAAACTTATCCTACCCTTCTCCTGGTGCTCTATATATTGAGAAGCAAGCATTTGTTTGAAGGGTACGTGCCTCATTTCATCAATCAAAGTCAGAAACTCCATAGCTTGTTGCTCTACATTTTTCTTCGATTCTTCCATCTCCCTTGCGCGTTTTGGCCAATTTTTCTTGCATTCTCTTCTCCAAGTGATAAGGATTGTAGATCGAGGCTTGGATTGCAAATGGAGTGAAGGAGACAGTAGATCCATTTTTTCCCAAAGGTTTGAATTCTCAACTTTGAATTCTGATTTCTAGCCATGCCTCGTGTGATTTAAGTTCATAATCATGTTGTTTGAAGTCTATGGAATGATTCTGAAGCTTTATAGCGTTTAATTTGATGAATTATGCATGATTGGATGCTCTGAAACTCGCGATTCAGAATGTTTTTGTTCATATTCATGACTTGATTGTGGACAATGTGGTTGATGATTTGATTTGATTCGAATTGCTATGGATTCCTGGCCATGCTAGCTTTGATTTGCTTTTGATTTCATCAAAATGATGCAAAATTGAGTGTGTTATGTTGATCTGAAAGTGAGCCCTAAATATAGATGATGCATGCATTTTTTGAATATCCAGAGGTTGAAAATGATGTGGTGGCACATCATGATTGGCCCGTTTGAATTGTTTGGCTTATTTGAATTTTTGTTTTATTTGGCATTTTGTTTAATTTTGTTTTCTGATCAAAACACATTCAAAAATCACAAAAAAATTACCATAGGTCAATATTATTTTCTAGTATTTGTCACATTTTTTTGGATTTTTTATAAAATAATTTGATTGGTTTAAAAAATTGTTAGGTTTAATTAATTAATTGTTCAAGATGTATTTCTATTTTAATAGTCCTATTGTCTAAAAAATCCACAAAAATTACTTGAGAACCAAAAAATAATGTGAAAATTGATTCTGACTTTGGTTCATCATTTTTATTATTTTGGCAAAATACTCATTTTGGTCCCTTAACTATACCCTTGGGTTCATATTGGTCCCTTAACTTTCAAAATGTTTCATTTTAGTCCTTTTTGTCTAATTAGCTACGAATTTAGCGGCTGATTTCAAAGTTTTTCCGTCTAATTAGCTACGAATTTAGACAAAAAGGACTAAAATGAAACTTTTTGAAAGTTAAGGGACCAAAATGACACAAAAAAAAGTTAAGGGACCAATATGAACCCAAGGGTATAGTTAAGGGACCAAAATGAGTATTTTGCCTATTATTTTTTATTAAAATTTAATTTCAAAAGTTTATTTGTAATATTTGTTTGTTTTTTTATTTTTAATACTTCTAATAATTAAAAAATTCCCAAAAAAATCATGTAATCTTGTTTTTAATCATAGAATCTGATCATATTTTTGTTTTGACCATTTCATGATTTTTGGTTATGGTTTACATTTTCTTGCCCTTAAATAATAATTTTTTTATTAATTGTTTATTTTTTTGTTTTTTAATATTTTCCTTTTATCCAAAAAATCACAAAAAATTCAGGGATGTATGTTTTTAGCCTTAATATTTGAATATAATTTTGGTTGGCCATTCTTTTGACTTTTTGATCTAAATATTATTTTGATATGTGAATATTTGTTAATTACATAATTGTTTGAATATTAATTTCTTTCTTGACTTTTCCTAATTCAAAAAAAAAATGAAAAAATATATTTGCTGACATTTAAGGTTCCTTGGTGATTAGTGTGGCCTTGGTTTGACTTGTTTGAGTTTTAATCCTATTTAATTAATATTTAGGATTAAAAGTCAAAATCTAGGGTTTTGTTGCTTATGGTGCAAGTTTCATGTTCAAAACCCTTGTGCCTTGGACCTTTCTTGGAATTAAGGTCTTGGTTATGGTTCATGGATGTGTTGGGAATTTGAAAATTATTTATCTTGAATTATTTGACTTGGTTTGACATTTTTCCACAAATAATTTTGAAAACTTGTCTAGTTTGGTAGTTTTGCCAACTAGTTTTGAACTTTGGACTTCATTTGGCCTCCTCCCTAATCATTCATGAACTTAGAGCTTGCATTCTGACTTCTAAACACTTCCTAGATGTTAAGATATTTTTTATTTGAATTATGGATCTTTATTTCTATTTTTGATGTAATTTTTAAAGTGAAGGTACCCAAGTATGTTTGCATGTTTTGTTGCAATTTGTTTGATGGCCAATGAACTCAAGTGAGGCCTATAATTGGGAATCTAATGATCATGTTGGTTCTGATTTGTCCATGTTAGCATCAAACCATTTTGACTTAATGTCCTATGCTTGAATGTTTTGAACCTCCTAGTGCATTATGTAGGTTTCATTTCCTATTGTGTTCATGAAGTGGAGATTGAATTATTTGTGCATGATTAAAATGTGGTTGCTACTGATCTTCATGGTCTTTGTTCATTTTATTCTCAAGCTCTTATGATCCTTGGTTGGCATTCAATTGTCAATTCAACATGGTGATAGAAAGGAGCAACATTCCCCTGCTTCTCTTGACCTAATCTGTGCATATGCTTGTTTCTTCTTGCCTATCATGTCTAATGTTTGATAATTGCCACCATGTTGTTTTCATTTCTTTTTTTCTTTCACTATATGGAATACTAACTTGGTTGTTGAATGTGCGAGGTACTCTGAGAAAGTTGCCACTTTTGGCTTGAGATTTTTTTTGTGTTTCACTTTATTTGTGAAACACAATCTATCATACTGGCATTGTTTTTTGTGCTTGGCATGTTTGATGGTTTATGCAGGATATATATACATATGATTGTGAATGCCATACATTTCCCCTAGGACTTGTTCATAACTGATAGATTCCTGACTCAATTTGTTTACTGATGCCAGCTTGCTTGAAGTTTCTCTGGGTTTCTTTTATTCTTGCTTGATTGCTACAAATATTTATCTGTTTGGTATTGTACTACTTCTTTTCTTCCATTTTCATTTTGCATAATTCTTTGATTGCATGATGGGACCTCTGTTGCTGATATATGTCAGGAGGCCCTCTGGTTTTTGTCTGATGCATGTGTTGTGTTTGTTGTTGATCGATGAGTCACTCAATTTAGAAATTGAGATCACGACTTCGCTCTTATTGCATGTTCCCTATAGGATGTTTATTGATTTTATTCTTTAATTGTTGATCGATGAGTCACTCAATTTAGAAATTGAGATCACGACTTCGCTCTCATTGCATGTTCCCTATAGGATGTTTATTTATTTTCTTCTTTAATTGTTGATCGATGAGTCACTCAACTTAGAAATTGAGATCACGACTTCGCTCTCACTGGATGTTCCCTATAGGATAGTTTTGTTGAGTTCCCTTTAACATGTAAATTAGGATAGGATTTTCCCTTTATCCTCAACCTTAGGGTCAACCATTGTATGATAACACTAGGGATAGTGCTAGGCTAGTTTCCCTTAGTTGTTTTTTTCTTTGCATTTTTGCATCTTAAAACAAAAATTTGTTTTCTTAGCAAATTATAAGACATTTCTAATAAACCCAAACTCTTCTTCAAAGTAAAAGATACAAACCAATCTTACTTTGTCTGTGTTATCTTGAAGCCGATGTTTCTCCATCGCACATGTTTGTTATCCTACTTTGATTCTCAATATCATTGATAGGTGTGATGTTTCTTCATCTTTGCCATGATATCTTGTTATCTTGAAGTCGATGTTTTTCCATCGCACATGTTTGTTATCCTACTTTGATTCTCAATATCATTGATAGGTGTGATGTTTCGTCATCTGTTTTATTGATGTTTCGTCATCTTTGCCATAATATCTTGTCATCTTGAAGCCGATGTTTTTCCATCGCACATGTTTGATTATCCTACTTTGATTCTCAATATCATTGTTAAGTGTGATGTTTTGTCATTCAATTTATTGATGTTTCGTTATCTTTGCCATGATATCTTTGTTACCTCTTAGCTAATGTTTCGCCATCGCACATGTTTGATTATCCTACTTTGATTCTCAATATCATTGTTAGGTGTGATGTTTGGTCATCAAATTTATTGATGTTTCATTATCTTTTCCATGATATCTTTGTTACCTCTTATCCGATGTTTCGCCATTGCACATTTGTTTGAAGCCGGTGTTTCGCCATCGCACATATTTGATTATCTAACTTTGACTCTCAATCTCACTGTTAGGTGTGTTATTTTACGATTTGATGTCTCTCCATCTTTGACATGTTACTTTGTTATTATTTAGCCGATGTTTTACCATCTCATTTGTTTGTTGTTTTATTTCATGTTTTGCCATCTTGACTGTTTTTGTTGTCTTAACTAAAAAACACAAACCGACTAAAATATGTAAGCCGAACTACGGCTGCTCTGATTCCTTAAAAGGGATACGTAGGCATTGAGGTAGGGCCCAACCGAGCACAACTTTTATTTTCCCTACATTGTTTTCTTCTTTTCTTTCGCATGCATTCCCTTTTTAACTTTAAGCCATAGACATAGGTTTTGACCACACCCATTAGATTAGACAACAAGAGTGGATACTGTAGAGTACTACAGGCGTGTGGGGTGCTAACACCTTCCCCTCGCGTAACAGACTCCCTTACCCGATCTCTCGGTCGAAAGACCGTGATTTCTCCCTTTTCAGGTTTTCTCGATGTTTACCTTTCCCCTTTGGCGGGATAAAAGACGTTCGGTGGCGACTTCATTGCTGTTTCATTAACATCCAGATGACAGGTTCCGGCCGCGTAGTTTCAGCTGGCGACTTCACTGGGGAAAGGTTGACCTTTTGCTGGTCCATCCCGGAGTCGATCCTAGATCTTGTTTGTTTTCTTTTTTTTGGTGTTTATTTACCGCTTTGCATATTTATTTGTTTGCATTGCATCCTATGTGCGCTTTATTTTCTGCATACTGGATTTGGCTGGACTGTTCGGTTTCTGGATTTTCTTGGTGGGTGGGTTGTTCCATGAATAAAAAGGCCTCATACCCAGGCTATGAGTGAATTCCATAGGAACTAGGAATAGAGTGGCCATGGCAGATACGAAGTAGATGCTTTGTAGACCTGACCATGAGACTCATGACTTCAGAGGTAGTTCGGATAGGTGTTATCGTATGATAATACCGACATTCGAGCTCTCGTACTCTGATTTGGCTTCTAACCTTACCTTGACCTAGAATACACCCGTGAGAGGTGCGGGAAAACTTTTCTTACAGGTACAAGTACTTTTGGTGACTTTGTGTTGTGAAGGTGACTCAGGTTCCCATGTTAGTTTTGAAGCTTCGAGATTCTCTTTTTGAGGGGTGTTCTTCTGTAATGGTCCAGCCACGATCCAGTGTGAAACTTTGATCCTGTCATATTGCATCATAGCATGTTTATTTATAAAAAATGATGTAAAAAAAAGTAACTAGCATGCGCATGTCATTTTCCAGGGACATTCAAGAGTCTTCTTTTCGTCAGAAATGGCTGAGCTCCCTCCAGTTGAGTCTGATTCAGTTCGTGTTAAAGAACTCACCAGGCATACTTTCTCTTATCAAATTCCTACCATTGATGTGGCCGAGTTGAAGAGGTTGAGTTCTTATTTGAATGGTGACATTCTGAACAATTTCAACAGAAATTATGACAACTTGTTACTAGTCCTTAATACTCCAGTTGACTCGATGGCCTTGATCACTCTCTTCCAGTACTATGACAAAGAATTACGGTGCTTTACTTTTCAAGATTATCAACTGGTCCCCACCCTAGAAGAGTATGCATACCTGCTTAATATCAGATTGACCGATGAAGTTCCTTTTGTCCAAGTGACGGAAAATCCGAAGTTCGAGGTTGTTGTTGAAATTCTTCGTTTGAGTTGGAAAGAGGTGAAAGATAATTGGAAGTCCAGTGAGGGTATTGTCGGGTTTTATTTGGATTTCTTAGTGAAGAAAGCTGAAGATTGGGCAAAGAAAGGAAATTGGAGTGACTTCAGTTCTCTGTTCGCTCTCATGATATATGGGATTGTCCTCTTCCCTCACAAGAGAAATTTTGTGGATTTGACGGCTATCTGTGTTTTTAGAAACAAGAACCCGATACCGACACTCTTGGCAGATACTCTTTACACCATTCATTCCAGGCATGGAAAAGGGGGTAATGTGAGTTTATGCCATTTGATGCTGTATCAATGGCTTAAGCTGCATCTACCGGTAAATGGCCCTTTCGTGGATACCAAGAATTCTCTCTGATGGTCATCAAGGCTTGTCAACCTTACTTCATTTGATATCCGGTGGAATTATGACATGGGGGAAATATGAAGTGTTATCACTAGTTGCGGAGATTTCCCTAATGTTCCCCTCATAGGGACTAAGGGGTGCATCAACTATAATCCCGTGCTTGCTTATCGTCAATTGGAATATGCAATGGATGGACCGCCAAAGGTTGAGGAGGTGTCTGAATCAGTGTATTTCGCTAGAGGAAGTGATTCTGTGATGTTAAAAAGAGTGACAAGTGCTTGGAAGGGAATTCACAAGAGGGATAGAACTACTTTGGGCAAGAAGATTCCTATTGCTAGGGTTCCTTACCTGGAGTGGGTTAAAGCCAGGGTTAAGATCTTACGATTACCATTTGCAAGGTCGGCTCCTCTATACGAGCAACCTCCTGCTGTTCCGAGTAACACGGTGCCTACCGAGATGTTCACCCAGGTTCATGTTGAGAACATTCAGCTTCGTGCAAAAGACCGTGAGGCGGGGATGAAACTTTATTGGGCAGATCAAGAAAGGGCCGACTTAGCTCGCAAACTCAAGGAAGTTCAAGGGGAAACTTCTGATGCAACCAGTTCTAGGAAGAGGTCACATGCTGAAATTGAAGAAGAATTGAGTAAGACTCAGCAAGAGTGTCGGAAGCTTCAGGACTCAGAAAATAGTTACAGGAAGAAGATTCAGAACTTAGAAAAACAGCTCAAAGACAAAGATGCTCAGCTTAAGAAGGAAGTGGCCCAGAAGCGTGTCGCAGAAGATCAGTTCCAAGAGAGTAAAATGGTCGCATCTCAACTCTTGAAAGAGAAATCCAGACTTGAAGAGTACTATCAACATCCTGAAGCATGTTTAGTTCCGGAGATTTAGTTCTGTTATTTGCTTTTTGTATATTTGGTCACCCCCAGAATTGTTGGAAGGGACCATTTGATTGTTGTTATTCAGTTCTTTTTGCTTTATTGTTAACACATGTATTTAGTTGTTTATCATTTTACTCTTAATTGTCCGAAGCTGCTCGAACATCGTTTCTTTTGTTTGTAAATAATTGAAGTGTTCATCTTATTATCCTTTCTCTTTTGATTGTATGGTTGCACGCCGTGACTGGTGAATAAAAGGACTCTTGGATACTTGGAAATGACAAACATATCATGCACATCATGCATCTCATAACATTACAGGTTATCTAAAGACGGTTTTCTTATTCTGCTGCTTTTCTTATTAAGAATTCAAGACGACTACTCATCGATATTCCACTAGAAATAACTTGCCAAGACAGATGGAACAGGTTCAAGCTGAACTCGCTGAAATGAGGGCCCAGATGGCTACTCAGATGACTCAGTTCATGGATGTCATCACCAATGTGAATCGCCGACAGGAGGAACTACCTACCTTTGTCAACAACCAGTGCCACTATCCAGGGGATGGTGGAAATCAAGGGCTTTATCAGGACTTTCTGTAGGATTGGGGGATGTGCAAGATCAGCCTGCTGGAAATTTTCATGGGATCCCGGGAAACCCTTTCGTGCACAACGTATGGCAGTTTCCGCCGTCTCCTGGACCTCGTCTTGTGGGGAACAGAAGAGTTAATTAGGGCGGTGTAAGGAATTATCAGGAGCAGGATTATGACTTTGACCAAGATGAAGATCAATTTTCTGTTTGGCATTCAGAGTCGGGGGTTCAGATTGAGGATATGAAGTATCGTTTATTGGAAGAGCGTCTGAAGGCTATGGAAGGGCAATGAGTCCTTGGTATGGATGCTAATGATCTCGGGTTGGTGTCCGGGGTGAAAGTTCCTCCGAAGTTCAAGCCTCCTACATTTGAAAAGTATAACAGAACGATGTGTCCTATTACTCATGCAACTGCTTATTTTCGGAAGATGTCAGTACATACGGAGGATCAAGGGCTTTTGATTCACTTTTTCCAGGATAGCCTATCTGGGGCATCCCTGGAATGGTACATGAAGCTGGATAAAACTCATATTCATTGCTGGAATGATCTTGCTCAGGCTTTTGTCAAACATTATCAGTACAATGTGGATATGGCGCCTAATCGCACTTAATTACAAAATATGTCACAAGGACCAAAAGAATCTTTCAAGGAATACGCTCAGAAGTGGCGTGAGTTGGCTGCGAGGGTTCAACCTCCACTCATGGAGAGAGAGATCATTGATATGTTTATGAGTACCCTACAAGGGCCATTCTATGAGCACATGATAGGAAGTACTTCGGCAGGATTTGCAGACTTGGTTATAGCTGGTGAAAGAATTGAAGTAGGTTTGAAATTGGGGAAAATTCAGATTGGAGGTTCTAGTGCCTCATCAGGAGGCAATAAGAAACCATTCAACACTTACCCTAAGAAAAGGGAAGGTGACGCAAGCGCGATTTACTCTCATAGGGGACGAAGATAGGATCGTCAGCACCAATAAATCAATGTTGTTTCTATTCCTGTTAATGCTCCTCCGCAGTAGAGACCAAATGCAGTGCCGCAACAACAAAGGCAGCAGGATGCTCCCCATCAGTATAATAACCAACAACAGAGACAACCCAGAAAATTTGATCCGTTGCCGGTAACTCTTACTGAAGCGCTCCACCATTTGCTTGATTTGAAGTTGATCAGTTTGAGAAATGTGCCGCCACCACCCGCAAGACTCCCTGTTAACTATGATTCTAATACAAGATGCGAATTCCATTCGGGAGGAGTTGGTCATTCTACTGACAATTATTTTGCGTTGAAGTGCAAGGTACAAGACTTGTTGGATGCTAAGGCAATTGAGTTTACCCCCATTAACTGGTCCGAATGTTACTCAGAACCCAATGCCTAGGCATGGAGGGGGTTTTGTTAACATGATTGATAATGGTGAAATGTTGAACTTAATCATGAATGTGGAACAAGTAACTACTCCGTTGAGTTGTGTTAAGAGGTATTTGCTTGACAATTCTATCTTCCCGGGTTGTACTTCTGAGTGTGCCAAGTTTAGAGAGAAACCGAAGGGCTGTGTTGATTTAAAAGTTGGTATCCAATTGTTGATAAATGAGGTTTCCCTGCAGTTCGATAGAAAACCGAGCTACCACAAGGTTACTAAAAAGGATGTTGTTGTGATATCTATTCCTCACACCCCTGCGCGTATTCCCGCCCCATCAAGGGCACCCCCTATGATGATTACGGTACCTGGCCCTATGCCGTTTACTAGTGAGAAGGCCGTGCCGTGGCATTACGATGCCGATGTTTATTACCATGGGGTAAACTAGGAGGCTAATGCCCGTTTGTCTGAGAAAGAACATGCTGAAGGTGATGAAGAGGAAGTTCATAACTTTTCTGGTGTGGGTCGAATGACTAGAAGCGGGAGCGTATTTGGTCCTTCCAATGTGCAAGATGCGGCAGATGCTTCTGCAAGAGAAAAAGGAAAACAACAAGTAATGATCGGTAATCCAAGGGTTACGCCAGCCAATGTGACTCAACCAATTCCAATACCAGAAGCTTCTTCAGTTCCCGATGAGATTGAAGAGTTGATGCGAATTATCAGAAAGAGTGATTATAGCATAATTGATCATCTGAGCCATACTCCTTCTAAGATGTCTATCTTGTTTCTGTTGATTTATTCAGAACCTCACAAAAATGCTTTGATGAAGTTGTTAAAAAATGCGTTCGTGCCACATGAGATAACAGTCAATCAGTTTGAGAATGTCTGTGCTAATATATCTGCCGAGAATGGTTTAGGCTTCACCGATTTTGATCTTCCTCCAGAGGGACCAGACCATAACAAAGCGTTACATATTTCAATGGAGTGTAGGGGCACTAATTTATCCCGGGTTTTGGTGGACACAAAATCGTCTTTAAATGTATTGCCTAAGTCAGCATTGATGAAGATTGATTATTCTGGACTAGAGTTACACCCTAGCGATTTGATGGTAAAGGCATTTGATGGGTCTCGAAGGTCAGTATTTGGGGAGGTGGAGTTACCAATCAAGGTTGGTCCTCGCACCTTCACGGCCACGTTTTTGTGATGGATATACAGCCAACATACTGTTGCTTGTTGGGGAGGCCGTGGATTTATAGAGCAAGAGAAGTTACTTCTACTCTTTATCAGAAACTCAAGTACCCTGCATAGGGAAAGGTGATAACTGTGTGAGGCGAGGAAGAGTACATCATGAGTCATTTGACGTCATTCCTCTATGTTGAAGTTGAGGGCGAGATACATGAAACTCCGTTTCAGGCATTTGAGACAGTTCATGCTGTCAACTTTCCTCCTCCAGAGCATAAAAGGAAATTGGAAACTGTTATGTCTTCTCTCAAAGATGCAAAAGCTGTAGTGGAAGGTGGTAACCCTGAAGGTTGGGGTCAGGTGCTGGACGTTACTCTGAAGTTTGATAGATTTGGTCTTGGTTTTAGCCCAGGTCAGCAGAGTGCTGCTCCAAGAGCATCTAGTTTGTCTACTCCTGTGAAGTTTTCCCGCCCTTGTGCTACTCAAGAAGGACACGTCAATGTAATTGGCGACGATAGGGCTGATGGCTACAATATTGAAGATTGGATCCGTCAGAGTATTCCAGGCCAGACACTCAACAATTGGAATTCTGTGGATGTTATCCAAGTTTCAAGTGTTAAGGAGTAATTTTCTTGTTTCTTTTACTGTCATATCATAATTCCTACGCTCTACCCAAGGCGTAGTGGATCATTTATGTAGGACCACCATGTTTATTTTCAAGCTTATCATGAAATAAAGGACGTTTTGGCATTCAAAATTTTGCTTCTTTTTTTTTTCTTTTTCTTTTAAATGGCAATGTTTCTCTTTCCACACACTGTCACTAAAAAAGCGCAAAAATGTTATTCATGCAGATGCACTTCCACCATCGATTCTATCAATAACGACTCTGTTATGGCTCATTATGACTTTGATACTCCTATTTATCAAGCTGAAGAAGAAGCATATGAGGAGTGCGATCTTCCTGAGGAATTATCAAGACTGTTGAAACAAGAGGAGAAGGTTATCCAGCCGAATCAGGATTCGATTGAGGTGGTGAATATTGGTATAGAAGAGGTAAGAAGAGAAGTCAAGATAGGGGCCGATCTCGAAGAAAGTATAAAGGTCAAATTGATCAAGTTACTCCATAAGTATTCTGATATCTTCGCCTGGTCTAATGAGGATATGCCTGGGTTAGATACAGACATAGTGGTGCATCGACTGCCGCTCAAAGAAGGTTGTTCTCCTGTCAACCAGAAGCTCCGAAGAACTCATCCTGAGATGTCCAAGAAGATCAAGGAGGAGGTCCGGGAGCAGTTAGATGCAAATTTCTTAAAGGTTGTCAATTATTCACCATGGATTACAAATATTGTGCCTGTGCCCAAGAAAGATGGTAAAGTCAGGATGTGCATGGATTATAGGGATTTGAACAGGGCCAGCCCTAAAGCCGATTTCCCTCTTCCGCATATTGATGTGTTGTTCGATAATACCGCTCATTCCAAGGTGTTCTCATTCATGGGTGGCTTTTTGGGTTACAATCAAATTAAGATGGCTCCGGAGGATATGGAGAAAATAACATTCATCACGCCTTGGGGAACCTTTTGCTATAAAGTGATGTCGTTTGGTTTGAAAAATGTCGGGGTAACATATCAGTGCGCCATGGTCACTCTCTTTCATGACTTGATTCACAAAGAGATTGAGGTATACGTAGACGATATGATTGCTAAGTCTGACACGGAAGAAGAACATCTTGTTCACCTAGAAAAATTGTTCGAGAGACTGAGGTAGTTCTTGCTAAGGTTGAATCCGAATAAGTGCACCTTCGAGGTGAGATCCGCAAGTTATTGGGCTTTATTGTAAGTGAGAAGGGTATCGAGGTGGACCCGGCTAAAGTCAAAGCGATACAGGAAATGCCTGAGCCAAGGACAGAGAAGGAAGTACGTGGTTTCTTAGGGAGATTAAACTATATTTCCATATTTATTTCTCATCTCACAGCCACATGTGAACCTATGTTCAAGTTGTTAAAGAAAAGTCAGACAGTGAAATGGAATGAGGGTTGTCAGAAGGCCTTTGACAAAATAAAGGAGTATTTGCAAGAACCCGCGATACTCATGCCGCCAGTGGAAGGGAGGCCACTAATCATGTATCTAACTGTGTTGGAGAGCTCAATGGGTTGTGTCCTCGGTCAGCACGAGGAGACAGGGAAGAAAGAGCAGGCTATTTACTACTTGAGTAAAACGTTTACGGAATGCGAGTCAAGGTACTCATTATTGGAAAAGACTTGTTGCGCGCTTGCCTGGGCCACCAAACATTTGAGGCAGTACATGTTAACTCACACCACCTACTTGATATCCAAAATGGATCCAATCAAGTACATTTTTGAGAAGCCATCTCTTACAGGCAGGGTATCCCGTTGGCAGATGATACTCACTGAATAAGATATCCAATACATTACTCAAAAAGTAATTAAGGGTAGTGTACTGGCCGACCATCTTGCTCATCAGCCCGTGAATGATTACGAACCAATGAGGTTTGATTTTCCAGATGAGGAAATTGTGTATATTCGGGATTGTAACACACCAGACCCAAATGAAGGACCCGAGCCGGGATCACGTTGGACGCTTGTTTTTTATGGTGCCTCTAATGCCATGGGTAACGGCATCGGAGCTATTATCACTTCCCCTGAGGGATACCACATTCCTTTCACGGCTCATATTTGTTTCAATTGCACTAACAACATGGCCGGATATGAGGCTTGCATTTATGGAATTGAAGCAGCGATCGACCTGCGCATCAAATTTCTGAAAGTTTACAGGGATTCCAATCTTGTAATTATCCCGATTAATGGATATTGGGAGACTCGTCATCAGAATCTAATTCCCTATCGTGAGCATGTTATGAAGCTGATTTCGTACTTCGAAGAGATCACGCTTGAGCATATTCCCAGAGAAGAAAACAATCTAGCTGATGCACTGGCAACTTTGTCCTCCATGTTCAAGGTTAAGTGGGCTAATGAGGCACCTTCCATTACTATCAAAAGTTTGAGTGAGCCGGCTTTCTGTTTCGAGGCCAGTTTGGAGCCAGATGGTAATCTTTGGTTTTATGACATTAAGAGATATCTAGAAACACAAGAGTACCCTGAAGAGGCATCCGTCATAGATAAGAAGTTCTTGAGAAGATTCTCAGCCAATTTCTTTCTCAGTGGTGATGTTTTGTATAAAAGGCATCATGATGGTTTACTGCTCAGATGTGTTGACAAGAAAGAAGCGGCTAGAATCATTGAGGAGATACATGAAGGTGATTTCGGGACCCATTCCAACGGTCACCCCATGGCAAAAAAGATCTTGCGAGCATGTTATTATTGGTCCACCATGGAGACTGACTGTTACAACCATGCACGGGTTTACCACAAATGTCAAGTCTATATTGATAGGGTGCATGTGCCACCAGTACCTTTGAATGTCTTGACCTCCCCTTGGTCGTTTGCGATGTGGGGAATTGATATGATCGGCAAAATTGAACCGAATGCATCCAATGGACACCGTTTCATTCTGGTTGCCATCAATTATTTTACGAAATGGGTCGAAGTTGCATCCTATGCCAATGTCACCAAGCAGGTGGTAACTCGGTTCATTAAGCAGAATATTATCTGTCGCTACAGAGTGCCTGAGAAGATCATTACTGATAATGGGTCTAACTTGAATAACAAAATAATGAAGGATCTTTGTGAGTCTTTCAAAATCAAGCATCATAACTCTTCCCCATATAGATCGAAGATGAATGGCGCTGTCGAAGCGGCCAATAAAAATATCAAAAAGATTGTACAGAAGATGGTGGTAACATATAAGGATTGGCATGAGATGCTGCCTTTTGCTTTGCATGGTTATCGCACCACGGTGCGTACTTCGACTGGGGCAACCCCATTTTCATTGGTTTACAGCATGGAAGCAGTATTGTCGATAGAAGTCGAGATTCCTTCTCTTAGGTTCAAGAGAGATGTTGAGCTAGATGAAGGTGAATGGGTTCAGAATCGACTGGATCAGTTGGAACTTATTGATGAAAAGAGATTGACGGCCGTATGTCATGGTCAGGTATATCAACAAAGGATGAGAAAAGATTTTGATAAGAGGGTGCGATCTCAGTGTTACAAACCAGGCGACCTTGTGCTCAAGAGGATAATTCTTCCCCAGGGGGATCCCAGGGGCAAGTGGGTTCCGACTTATGAAGGTCCTTTCGTGGTCAGAAAAGTTTTCTCTGGAGGAGCGATGATGCTCGCGACTATGGATGGAGAGTACTTCCCTCTCCCTGTGAATGCTGACGTAGTTAAAAAATACTTTTCATAAAAAATAATAAAAACCCACTAAATCGAAAACCCAAAAGGGCGGTTTAGGCAAAAAGAGGGTGTCTTGGTGAATCGAAAACCCGAAAGGGCGATTCAGGTAAAAGTTGGGGACTTAAAGCAAATGACTACGCTCAGCATGGGATCCTTTATTTCTTTCCTTCGTTCCGTCACCTGGCATAAGCTGGAAGCTAATCCAAGAATGATTTGTCTGAAAGCAGGAAGATGAGAGTCATCAGAGTCATAGCAGAGTCGAGACTTGATGGATATTCACATTCACATTGCCATTTGTAAACACTTGTTTGTTTTAATTTTGCAATTTCTTGTTTCCCAATGTAAATGCCTTTTTCACAGGCAGATTTCTCAAAATCAATAGAATATCTTCTTTCAAGTATACATATGCTTTTCTTTTCTCCTTTTTTACTCTTTTGTTTGCAAAAATGTCCAATATTTTTGATGAGCATGTGCATATAATCTTCGTGGACCTTACACGAAAATGGTAATACAAGTCATGGTTAGTTGATCGCTTGAAATGCGGATAACAAACACCACTACTACTGTGTATGGGGCATGTTTAGTTCTATGTTTGGTGGGACTCTCATTCACTTTACTGTTGGATGCCTTGCCAATTTGTTTCACCGCTCTGTGCTGTTTGATAAAGGTCATGGCTCAGGTTAATGTCAGGATTACGGCAAGTCAGTGGGACCGGTGAACCTGGTTGGAGATACTTCTTCCCATAATGGCTTTTATTACGTTTCTTTGCCGCACTCTCATGTGTCATATTGATTGATTGTTTTAGCACTGTATGCATATAGGATTTTGTTTATGGCCGAATGTCAGTCTTGATGCGTTGAATGTTTTTGCCTAAATTTTTTTTTTTACAAATATCACTCTTTAATCGATTGTGCGAGCGTTTTGATACCAACTGTGCCAATTATTTTGCTTAGCCAAGAGTTTGGAGGAAGTTTAGCTAAAAAACAATGACTATAGTGGTATGCTTTTGGGTAGAACCCCGTTGACGAAGTACATGCATTATTTCAATCCCCAAACACCAGAGACATAAGGGAGTTAGACCCTCGTTAACTCCCCTGAGCCTTCAAAGTATGAGTTTATTTTCTGTTCAAAAAAAGAAAAAAACTTTTTTAACCAGGGGCAGGGTAGATGTTCAGTTGACTAGACCAAGCATTCAAATTTCAGAAGGAATGTCCCATCTGAGGATCACCACATTTTATATTTCGCATCATGAGATCAGGAAAAATGTCAAAACCACGATGTTCATTTCCTCACAAAATCCTGAAGTCGAGATCGAATCGATACAATAATGGCTATCCCTCGCCGACCAAGGAATGAGGTATTTGTTTTCTTCAAAAAAAAGGGGAGGAGAAAGAAATAAAAAGTTCAAATACCTAAAGTCATATTGACTTGTTCGAATTGGAAAGTATGAATAAGAAAGAAACAAAAAGCCCCGCTAAGTCGAAACTTGAAAACAAGTCGCTTAGGCAAAAGTTAGGGCATCCCGCTGGACTCTCAAAATGGAAATTCAAAAGATTTTGTCCAGGAAAAAGTTAGGGGAAAGAAGAGCCTAGAAAGAAAAAAAAGAGGGGGAGAGATTGTTCAAATAAAATTTTCATCAAAGGAAGGACAATAATGACAAAAAAAAACCAAAGCAGCAAAAGTTAAGCGACGATCATGTTGGAAGATTTGTCGTGATCACTCAGTCCCCATAAATCTTTTTGAAAGATGAATGCTTGATTAATCAACTGACTTTAGGACAGGAGAATATCACGAAGGGGGTGGGCACCAAATAATTTGAGACTTGAAAACTTTTTTCAAAAGAAACTTGAACCAGGCCATGTTACAACCTGTAAAAGTCCTAACTGAAACTAGGGATTAACTCGAAAGCATACTACAACAGGATAACATCTCCTAAAATCCCCAAATATGTGTTGCGTAGCCATGTTGGTATCTTATCACCCGCGTTTTGACTCGTTTTTCGAAAAGGGAAAGAGAAGTTTTTAAAACATTTTGCGTTCTAGCCAGTGATTCATTAACAACAGAGATGCGACGCTTTGTTAAGTTCTTCAAGGCTTAAATAATTATCGCATCAGGTCTATCATTCTCAAATAATCATTTTTCTGTATGCAAAAACAACTGTTTGACATCAAAAGAGTTTGCATGTGGAACACTTGTAAAGAGCTTAATGATGGTCAAGAAAGGGAATGTTCGGCATTCTTCTGTTTTGACAGAGCCCATGTTTGTTTAGGACTCTGCTTATCCCCTGTGAAGTTTCATTTCCCCAGTGGGGTTTCCTTTCCCCGGTAAAGTTTCGTTTCCGCAACAAAGTTTGTTACTCCAGGGATTTTCTTTCAAAAAGCCTTGTTCCAAGACTTCAAGTTTGGATATGTCACCTATCCCCAATGGAGTCGTTAAGCAGGAACCCATATTCTGAAGAAGTTTCAACTCTCCTTTGAAATCTCCAATAGAGATCCCTTGCTTTGACCTCTCATTTCCCAGCCAATCTGTTGACCGGGGCATCCTTTGTTAAAGATCTTCTCTTATTCCCCAGTAAGGTTTATATATCGTGTGACTATCTGCAGGATTCGTCCTTTGGTTGCATTCGAAGAAGCTCTCTCCAACCAAAATCTTCAACAGAGTTCTTCTCCCCGGTGAAGTCCCATCTCTTCAGCAGGGCTTTATTCACCCTTCACGCCGGGTTTGTTGTCTTGGTGTTGTCCTCAACACGGCCGTGCGCTGTCTTTTCCAGAGATTATAGTATTACCTTGATCCTCTCTCTCAATTGTCTAAATCTTCAGATGGGCGGCCCTTTCCGGAAGCTGTAGTGTCGAACTTATCTTCTCTAGGACTCTCAATTTATTTTTGCAGCTCTTCTCTTCGTTTGTGGCCCGTTTCTGCTATTTGCTCGCTTATTATTCTCCGTGAAGCTCCATCTTTTCGAGGTTCCCCCTCCAACGGTTCCCCACATTTTCTCCTCTCTTTTGGATTTTGAAATTTATTTTTGCAAGTCATGTCAGATTCATACTTCTTGGTTATTGGCTTCTCATTTGGCCATTCCCTAGTGAAACTTTGCAAACATACATCATTACATTGCATCTATCAAAACGCGTAGCATTTCCATTATATGGAGCATTGCGCTATAAAAAAGAATTCAAACATGCATCCGAACATAAGCCATTATTATTTCCATCATCCCCCGTGAATTTATAGCACTTCGGATTTGATCCCCAGCGAGGTCTTCGTCCTCATTATACACCCCTTACCAATATCCTCCCGACGTCAATCTTTTGTTTAAAGTGTCTACTCTTGAGTCTAGTTCAGTTTTGCCCTGGCACGGTCTTTCTCGGGTTTAGTCTTCGATACCCTCTCCGGTTCATTCTAATGTCTATTAAATGCACCTTTTGAATTCCAGTTTCGTCCTGATATTCACTTTCAGCGGGTTTTTTAGGTGTACGCCCTAATCATCTTGCTTTGGGTTGAGCCCAGAGTTTCGTCTCCTCACCTTGTGCATGAAATCCAGTTTCGTCCTAGTACTCATCTAGTTTAGTTTCGCCTAACTGGTTATTGAGTCGAGTTTCGTCTCATCTTTGCTTTTCTACCTTGGACTCTTTGACGGTGTTCGTTTACCAAGTGTAGTGTTCGTGCTGCGTGCCTGGTTTGAAATCAGTCTCCTTTGTTCTTTGGATGCTTCTATCAGTTTTTGTCACTGTTTATCCATTGATCTGAGACCAACAGGTGCTCTGAGAAACATGCACTCTCATCACTTCGCTTTGGGTCGAGTTTCGCCTCGTTACCCGTGCGTTAAATCCAATTTCATCATGGTACTCGTCTAGTCTGGTTTCGTCTAACTAGTTGTGAATCGAGTCTCGTCTCGCTGTTGTTCCTCATTTCTGAGATTCTTTCAGTTCCTTCATACTGTCTATCTTAGTTGAGATTAGAAAGTGTTCCTAAAATCACGCACTCTAGCCACTTTCCTTTGGTTCGAGCTCAGAGTTTCGTCTCCTCACCCGCGTACGTTCTCTATTACAGAGCTTAGTCTAGTCTATACTATGTTGGTTGAGTTTTGCCTCACCCCTTCCTGTTGAAGCCCAGTTTTACCCTGACACATTTGTCCGGAAGTTTAGTTGCGTCTACTATTCTTTGTTTTCATTTTGTCTCAAGCTGCATTGCAGCTTCATTCTGACGCATGTCTCGGGGGTTTCTGTTTCCGTTTTGTTGTACCCCAAAATTTGCCCTCCCATATTCTCCAAGAAATTGCCAAGTCAAGTCACAAAATTCCCCAAGAGTTGCACAGTGCAAAGGTCTCCTACACAGTCAAAACTAGGGTTTGGGTTCTGATCAAGAAAAGGAAGTTTTCAAAGGCCCAATCAAGTCTCATATGCCTACAAATATGGTCAAGCATCTTCATATCAAGTTTCAAGGCATTCAGCTCAAAATTGCACAGTCAAAACCCTAAATTGCACTACAGTCAACTGTAGGGGCAAAATGGTCATTTGACAGTCAAAAGTTCAAATTTTTGGTCAACATATCATTTTGAAGCCACAAACATCATTTGATCAATGCTTGATCATGATTCTCAAAGTTTGGCTCAGAAATCATCAAAGATGCAAAAGTTTCCTTATTTGGACAGCTGAAAAAAGTCAACTGAAATTGACCAGGGCATAACTTTCACATGGATTATCAGAAAAATTCCATCCAAAGCTCATTTTGAAGAGAAAGACATTTCCTACAACTCATCTTCATACTTCAAGTCCAAGAAATGCTCTCACAAAAAGTTATCAATTTCAACATTATAGGTCATTTTCAAAAGTCAACAAAAAGGGACTTTAAGTCAAAGGACATAACGTGAGATTGGTAAATCAATATGACATGGGACCAAAGGCATTGGTTAAAGGACTCAAAGACCTTTCCAAAATGTCCAAGAACATGAGAAAAGCTTAAAAATTGAGCAAGTTATGCCTTGTAGAAGTTGGGAAATTTTTGGATATTTTGAAAAGTCAACAATGATTCAAATGACCTAAAAATGCTAATGGGCCCATTTTTCTTCCATGATTCATCATTACAAGCATGTGCACGACCACTTGGCCCAAAGGGAAGTATTTTCTCATTTTTTATTTATTTATTTGAATTATTATTTATATTAATTCATTTAAATTATTTAAATACATGAAAAATATCTAATTTGCCTTAACAAATCTTTTCATGCATGTTTTACCCTTAATATCTCGTGCACATCCCAATATGGCAAGATTTGGTCTGATTTGAGCTAATTGATACAAAGAACACATGAAAAAAAGATATGGAAGATCCTTAAGAAATCAAACATGCAAAACCATTATGGCATTGGATTTTATTGAATATTTTTGACCTAATAGCCTCAATACATAAACAGGAATCAAACCCTAATCACAAGAGACTGAATGCTGCGCAAAAGAACCATATACAAACTTGAAAAAATTCCTTGAAAACAAAAATTCTGAAATCATTGTTGGAGGACGATTCAAGCCTTAATCTTGATTCCAATAGCTTGCTCAAGGTCTATTGAGTGTATTTCAATCAGAATCATTCATCCAAACGCTAAGAACTGGTAAAACGAACCTCAACTGTGTCAAGAAATTTTTCAGAATCGTGCATCATGATTTGTGCATAATTTGCAATTTTTGTCTCTTGATTCATGTTTGTTATGAGTTTCTGCAACTAACCATGCAAATTAATTTCGTTTTTATGCCATATACGTGATTTCACCATGATCAATCTTTAGGGTTTTCAGAGCTTGAATTTAGGGCTTCTGAAACCAAGCAAAATTAGTCCACGAAACCATGACCATTCAAACCAGCATGCTCCAACGAACAAGAACCAGTCATCGCGATCAATTTATGTGGCCTCATGGCCTAGTCGTTATTTTCTCGTATGCTATTTTCTGCAACGGTGTAAAAACCGTTGCCTAATACTTTTATGTTTTCAGAAAAAGGAAGAAGACGAACTCGTGGCAGGGAGTGATTGGATCGTTCAAATTTCGCGCGCGTTTCCAGGGCCATTGACATTTTCTTTTTATAATATTTATTTACTATTATATGTTAATTGAAGTTGGAATGGTTCAGTGGCAGGTAGAAGCGCTTGCAATGCTCATGACCTGGGTTCGAGTCCCAGGTCTGTATACTTTCAATATTATTTTTCTATGTGAATTCCTGTGCAGCGTAAGCATCATAGACGTACCATATGCCTCCCTCATCCAAGCGTCCACGTGTCTATCATATTCAGATCAAAGGCACAGGATGGATGAACACGCTACAATCCCAGTCAACACACCACACGCTTGTCCAAAAGTCAATCAGGCCTTGCAAGATTGGGCTCAATTTATTGGATCAACACCTCACAATTGGGACTGAACCCCCCACTGGTTTGCAATTTCCTATTTTTTGTCTTTCTTATTTTTTAATTGTTATATTATTTTCTTTATTATTTTTAATTTGATCAATTATTTTACAAAATACAAAAAAGGCTTAAAAATCAGAAAAGACAAAATATAATAAATAATTTTTATTTTAATATTTTCTTGTAAATAATTGCATGTAAATAAATTTAGTATTAAATAAGTTTTAATTTTAATTCTTTTTAATAACTAAAAATCCAAAAAACATAGAATTAGGTTTAATAACTTTTTATTCCTTTTTTGTTTTCTTTTTACCATAATATTATTTATTTATTTATTTTTATAATTAAATTGTACATAAATTAACTTAGGTTTAATTTAGGTTATATTTTAATATTTTCATAACAAACTTAAAAAACATTAGAATTAGGGTTAGTTAATTATGTAATTCGTTCGTAATTTATTTAATTCGCGTATTTATTTTCTTTCGCTTAATTAATTATGTACCTCTCCCAAGGCTTTGTAACATTTTCTTCTCGCACTTTTATTTCTTTGCTTTATTTATCTTTCCGTCAAATCGGGTCCGGTTTAATTTTGGCGATGTGGACCCGCGCCATTTGTAATAGCTTTAGATTTACTTTTTCCGCAAATATTAACTGTTAAATAAGCATGCAAGAATGAATGGCCCTAATCAAAACCAAGCATAGATCACAATGAACATGACAAGACAAATATCAATGAAAACGACACACGAATCGCACACACCACCCCTAGGGTACGCCTCACTGTTGCCTTGCCTTCGAAAGGTGATCGTCGAGTAGAGGATGTCTTAGTAAGTCCTCATGATCCGGGAACCTGGCATGAGGGTAGCTTCTAAGGTGTCTTCCCATTGCTCTGGTGATCACCATGTCCCGAACCTCGAATTGACCCGAACACCTCCAATGGTGGTGCTACCTACCTCTCAATGGTGGGATGGCATTACTTTAAGGGACATTTACACAGACGAATTCCTTAGGGTAGGTAGACGACTCGTAGATACTTGCTCTCTTCAAAACAAACTGAAATCTTTTCACACCGACACTTTTCAAAAGCTTTCAAAACAATTTTTCAAACACTCTGACGCATGAGTCGATCTGAAACTTTCAAAGAAACTTTTTAAAACCCACATTGAAAAGCAAACAAACAATTTTGAAAACACAATGAGCAAGTATCTAAGAGCCCATGGATAACCATGGATAGAAAGGGTGCTAGCACCTTCCCTTTCTATAACTTACCTCCCGAACCGAGAGCAATCTCTTTAAGGAATTTTTCTGTGCTTTTGTCCTTTCCATTTGGAGAAAATAAAAGACGGTGGCGACTCTTGCTTCCGCGACATTTCGCGAACCAGCGTTAAACAGTCAGTTCCAGATCCACCGATCACTGGCGACTCTGCTGGGGATAATCTTATAAAGTGGGGTGTACCTTAGGATTAAGATCACTGTGTTTTCAATTGTCTTCTTTGCTTGCTTTATTATTGTGGGTTGCATGGGAGTTACATAGATCCTAACCCGGATCTGGGGATACCCTGTTTAGGTAGCATAAGCTGTGAGGGACCTGTCCGGCGTAGACCGACACGGGTGAAACAGTGGCTACGTTGGTGTGGCACCTTGGTCTGTACCGATATCCCTTGTGTTGCAACGAGGAGAATATGGGTCTTCTGAGGAGTCATTAAGCACCAACAACCTTAGAACCTTAAATGACACAACTTGGCCATTAGAACAGTAGCAGTATGCTACGCCCATTGAGGCTAAACTCTCGTGATGGTTCTGGCTGCAAGAAAAGATTGCGATGCTGGAGTTATGACCGATAGAGGGTAGTCAATGATATTGGGATCCTCTAAGAACCCGGTTACTTTGATAGGACAGGTTGAGCCCACCAACTTCAAGAGGGTAATACCCAGACCCCATGCTGGCCTAAACTCTAAGGGTTTCTCTTGTGTGACTTGTGTGCCTTCGTACTTGACTACTTGCATGCTTTATCTGACACATGAACTACTTGTAGGTTGTTTTAGTCCTTAATTGGGACTCATGACAGGTTTTACTTAAGTTTCTTGCAGGTCTTGGTTATAGTCCTTAATTGGGACTCACAATAGAGTATACTAAGTTTCTTGCAGGTTTTGGTTTGCAGTCCTTAATAAGGGCTCATAACAGGGTTTATCTACATTACCCCATGCATATCATGACATCATACCATTGCATACATCCTAACCCATTTCAAGGATCTCAAGGGCTTGTGATGTAGGTCATGATGAATCAAACATCTAGCAAGGGGCAAAGAGGATTTATTTTCCTCTAGCCAAAGTTGTCGGAGGCTATGACCCACTTGATATGGTGAGCTCTGACTCTTGAAGAAGGTTCCCTTAACCAAGGTTGTTTGGAAATCAAAACCAGACATGATGACTAAAGTCAAGGGCTATGACCCACTAGATATGGTGAGCCTTTGACCCTTGAAGAAGAATTCTCAACAACATGGGTTTCCTTCAATCAAGCTATAAATTCCAATGCTAACAATTTTCTTGTTTACCCTGCGAGGTCCTTGAAAACATTGCATGCATGGCATACTCATCATTGCATAGCAGGTATCTTTGTTGCAGGTCACTTACCTTTCTCGCTGTTTATTTCAGCAATGGCTCACCAACAAGATAACCAGGACTTTCTTGCTCAAGAGACTCGGTTCGGGGAAATCCTCCTGAATCTATCCAAGGGGCAGGAAGAGCTAAGGATACTTCTCACGGAGACCTTTGTCAGGAACAGTGCTGAGGATGAAAGGCTGAAACACCTACAAGCTGAGATGGATGCTATGAAAGCTCAAATGCTGGGGCAGAGGAATGCCATTCAAGGTCTAGCGCAAAGACAAGATGAGCTCCGATTTCTTGTCAACCAACTGCTTCAGGGTAACCAACTGGGGCAAAGGTCTAAGGGTAAAGAGCCAGTCATTGTTCAACCACCTTTGAGACAAGGAGGTAAGGGGAGAGCTCCTCAAGTGGCTTCAGGGTCACAAATTCAACATCAACCTCACCAATGTCAACCAGACAAGCCCAAAAGGCAATTCACCAAGCTCAGCGTGTCGCTGCCTCAAGCCTTACAACAACTGCTGAGGTTGAACCTGATAACTCTAAAGGATCCTCCTAAGAATCCCAACAGGACACTCTCAAGATATGACCCCAACGCTCACTGCGCTTATCATTCTGGAAGTCCGGGGCATGCCACAGAGGACTGTTGGACTCTGAAAAATAAAATCCAGGACCTGATTGAGGAAGGAGCTGTGGAATTCACCCAAGATGGCCAGGCTGAGTTCTTCTACTACCCCTGCAAGACTCACCATTGGGAGTGACAAACCCTGAGACTAGAAATTTTTGTTCATTTGAATGTTCAAGTTGCAATTTTCTTTTGTTCAAACATTTATTCATGTTAAACATTGTTATCACATTAATGCATCGCTTATGTCTATTTTGAAACAATATATTCGTATTCACTATATGCAAATTATCTTCATATTTTTTCTGATGTTAACTCTCGATTAATAATTCTAAGCCTCTTGAGGGAGGGTGACGAAAACGATACCACAATCTACAGTATGCTTTTGAACAGACCCCGCTGATGAGGTACAGGCATTGTTTCAATCCCTAAACACTGGAGTTATAAGGATGATAATCCCTCGTCAACCCAACTGAGCCAAAGAAGTAGGAGTTTTTCTTTTCGAAATTTAAAACCCTTTATCATAACCTGGGGCAGGGTAGTCTCTCAGTTGATCCAAGTGCATAACGAATGGCACCAAATGAGTCTTCCCAAAAACAAAAGACAATGATGGTTCAGAACAATCATAAGGACAGGCAGTCATTATCAAAAACAAAATCATAAATGAAAAGCCCAGAAGTCAAAACCTATAAAAAGGGACTTATAAAACTGGGGCATCCCGCTGACTGTAATTCCAAAAAAGGAAACAGTTCAGGCAAAAAAAAAGAAAGGGATAACAAAAATCAAGAAAGAGGTCTCACAAACCCTCAACCAAAGCAAAAAATGACTGCCTATTCAAAAGAAATCATCAACATCCGAATCATCACCGGAAAATCAGAGCAAAGACTCAAACAAGGTCTAATGTATGATCAACTGAGTTTAGGTTTGGAGAACATCACGAAGAACGAGTGGGTACAAATAAAATTTGAGCCTTTATCCTTTGTTTCTTAAACCGTGAACCAAGCCACGTTATAACCCTTAAAAGTCCTAGCTGAAGCATGGGTTAGTTCGAAAGCATACTGTTACGAAAGGTATCCTGACTCCTTAAGGCTCACAATAAAATAACGAGTTGACATCACGTTTTACAAACATTCATTTGTTTTATGAAAAAAAGAATACATTTTCAAAATCTTCAAGACAGACATAAGCTTTGCATTTTTAACATAACTTTGTTTGCATATGAATTTTTGTTTGAACAGCAGGGAAATTCGCACGATGAATGCCTAATGAACAGAAGCACTTCCAATCAAGGGGAATGGCATGATCATGGTCCGTCATCTGGGGCAGTTCAGTCAAGATTCAGAGAATCTCTCAAAGGCCAAATAGCCTGTGGCAAACCTCCGCCTGAGTCACTTGGGGCATCCCAACAACGAATCTTGCCTGATCAAACACCTTCTGGTGGCATGACAAAACACTGCTAGCAGGGGCAACTCCCAACATTCTGAGAGCGTGGATATAGTCGAAAAAGAGTACTACGCAAAATCAAAGACCCGCTAGGTTGACACACCTAGGCAAAAATAAGGGCTTCCCGGCGAACCAAAAGGGTTCGGGCAAAATGAAGGGATGAAATGAAAAATCTATACACCCGGCAAGTCGAAAACCTGAAAAGGCGGCTTGGGCAAAAATGGGTATCCCGGTGGACTGAAAACCCGAAAGGGCGGTCCAGGCAAAATTTAGGGATCAAAAGCGTACGACTATGTCCTATCATCTCGTCACCTGCCTACCAGAAGAAAGTTTGTCCATCAACCACTATCAGCACCCCACAGGTCTTCATCTCATACCTCAGAAACAGGGGCAATAAAGAGTTGTCCAAGCAATCTAATTGTTCTGTCCTCCCAGGTACCAAGGTAGGTTCAACTAAAGAGCATAACCAGTACATCTTAATTCCCCAGAGAGTGAGCCAACAAGTCAGTGCACTCTTCTCCAAGCAAAGTTATCGAATCTTAAGGAAGTTGGGTATCCTCCAGTAGATCTCAACATCTCCCCAGCAGCATGCATTCTTAACAAGCATCCCCGGCAGTCGTGGTCTAAAGATTGTTCCCAGGCGGCATACAAACATTCAAAGGAATCACTTCCCCCGCAGTTCAAAACTTCCCCAAAAGAGTCCAATCCAGTTTCCCCAGGAAAGTTGGAACTCATATCCCTAAGCAGTAAGCTTATCCCCAGTAGATTCTGGAAGCTTATCCCCCCGCAGAACACGAACGCGTCGTCCGGCTTGATTTAAAGAGTTATTTCCTCAATAGGATATAACTGGGTTATCCTCAGCCAAAAGCCACGGAAAGAGCGTCGTCAACAAAGACTTCTTATCCCCAGCGAAGTCTATCAACACTTCCAACACAACAAGGATATCCTCAGCAAGTCATCAACAATTCAGCAAAGCATTTCTATCCCCACAGAGTATTGCTTCCCAGCATGGTCACTAGAGTATTTTTTCTCCCCGCAGAACTTTTTCATTTGCCAAGTTTATTCCGCAACGGAGTCATCTTCTCCTACCGGTATTCTTGCAACTATCATCCCCAGCGGAAGCAAAATCAATACTTCAACATCAGCCCAGGATATGACTTCCCGGCACCCGTCAAGGATCTACTTTCCTAGACAAAAACATACATTCATAAAACATCACATACATCATTATAGCATGCATAGACGCATCATATCATACAAATCTCATTTATATTGAGAACATCATTGCTTAATCCATATCATGCATTGCATATGACTGACCTTTACCTTTCAGGAAAGACACAGTTAAAATGCTCAAACATATTCCAAAGCCTTCTCTAGTCCAGCTAAATCGACTCCCAACAGATTTTTCTGATAAAGACTCAGCAGAAGTTATGGTTCCCTCTCCGACGATGAGTGTGAGGTGATAGTCTTCTATGGTCCCCTCTCCGACAAGTGCGTGAGGTGGTAATTCCTTCTTCAGATGTTTCCCTCTCCGACGGTGAGTGTGAGGTGATAGTCTCCTATGGTTCCCTCTCCGACGGTGTGTGAGGTGGTAAGTCCTTTTCAGATGTTTCCCTCTCCGACGATGAGTGTGAGGTGATAGTCTCTTATGGTCCCCTCTCCGACAAGTGCGTGAGGTGGTAATTCCTTCTTCAGATGTTTCCCTCTCCGACGGTGAGTGTGAGGTGATAGTCTCCTATGGTTCCCTCTCCGACGGTGTGTGAGGTGGTAAGTCCTTTTCAGATGTTTCCCTCTCCGACGATGAGTGTGAGGTGATAGTCTCTTATGGTCCCCTCTCCGACAAGTGCGTGAGGTGGTAATTCCTTTTTCAGATGTTTCCCTCTCCGACGATGAGTGTGAGGTGATAGTCTCCTATGGTTCCCTCTCCGACGGTGTGTGAGGTGGTAAGTCCTTTTCAGATGTTTCCCTCTCCGACGATGAGTGTGAGGTGATAGTCTCCTATGGTTCCCTCTCCGACGGTGTGTGAGGTGGTAAGTCCTTTTCAGATGTTTCCCTCTCTGACGATGAGTGTGAGGTGATAGTCTCCTATGGTTCCCTCTCCGACGGTGTGTGAGGTGGTAAGTCTTTTTCAGATGTTTCCCTCTCCGACGATGAGTGTGAGGTGATAGTCTCCTATGGTTCCCTCTCCGACAGTGTGTAAGGTGGTAAGTCCTTTTCAGATGTTTCCCTCTCCGACGATGAGTGTGAGGTGATAGTCTCTTATGGTCCCCTCTCCGACGGTGTGTGAGGTGGTAAGTCCTTTTCAGATGTTTCCCTCTCCGACGTTGAGCGAGGTGATCATTCCTTTCAGATTATAATTGCCTATGGTTCTCTGCCCAATACTGCGGAGATAATAATTCCCATCAAGATTTTCTCAACGAGCGTTGTTGAAGTTAAAATCACCTAAGGTTCTCTTATCATTCATGCTAAGGCAGTAACCATCCCTGGTTCACTCATCGCTGTTTGAAGCTCCAGACTCAGCTCCTGTAACCAGTCAGGACATATCTATACCAAGCATCTAAAATCAGCTCCTGCAGCGTGTCAGGTACTCATTTTCTATTTTGCAGGTATGCAGGTTCTCGCTAAGGAATCTCTTACGCGATCAACATCCAGATGGCATCTATAAGCCCATCATCCTATCCAGCAATCTCTAAATGGCATCTATAAGCCCATTCCCCCATCACACTGCTAACATGTGAGCGCAAATTTCTGGGCACTCTAGTGTCCAATCATCTTCTACCCTCGGATTACGAAAGGCACGTCAGCCAATCTGCATCCTCAGGTCTAAGAAGATTGAACAGGGGAAACTGTTGTACCCCAAAATTTGCCCTCCCATATTCTCCAAGAAATTGCCAAGTCAAGTCACAAAATTCCCCAAGAGTTGCACAGTGCAAAGGTCTCCTACACAGTCAAAACTAGGGTTTGGGTTCTGATCAAGAAAAGGAAGTTTTCAAAGGCCCAATCAAGTCTCATATGCCTACAAATATGGTCAAGCATCTTCATATCAAGTTTCAAGGCATTCAGCTCAAAATTGCACAGTCAAAACCCTAAATTGCACTACAGTCAACTGTAGGGGCAAAATGGTCATTTGACAGTCAAAAGTTCAAATTTTTGGTCAACATATCATTTTGAAGCCACAAACATCATTTGATCAATGCTTGATCATGATTCTCAAAGTTTGGCTCAGAAATCATCAAAGATGCAAAAGTTTCCTTATTTGGACAGCTGAAAAAAGTCAACTGAAATTGACCAGGGCATAACTTTCACATGGATTATCAGAAAAATTCCATCCAAAGCTCATTTTGAAGAGAAAGACATTTCCTACAACTCATCTTCATACTTCAAGTCCAAGAAATGCTCTCACAAAAAGTTATCAATTTCAACATTATAGGTCATTTTCAAAAGTCAACAAAAAGGGACTTTAAGTCAAAGGCCATAACGTGAGATTGGTAAATCAAAATGACATGGGACCAAAGGCATTGATTAAAGGACTCAAAGACATTTCCAAAATGTCCAAGAACATGAGAAAAGCTTAAAAATTGAGCAAGTTATGCCTTGTAGAAGTTGGGAAATTTTTGGATATTTTGAAAAGTCAACAATGATTCAAATGACCTAAAAATGCTAATGGGCCCATTTTTCTTCCATGATTCATCATTCCAAGCATGTGCACGACCACTTGGCCCAAAGGGAAGTATTTTCTCATTTTTTATTTATTTATTTGAATTATTATTTATATTAATTCATTTAAATTATTTAAATACATGAAAAATATCTAATTTGCCTTAACAAATCTTTTCATGCATGTTTTACCCTTAATATCTCGTGCACATCCCAATATGGCAAGATTTGGTCTGATTTGAGCTAATTGATACAAAGAACACATGAAAAAAAGATATGGAAGATCCTTAAGAAATCAAACATGCAAAACCATTATGGCATTGGATTTTATTGAATATTTTTGACCTAATAGCCTCAATACATAAACAGGAATCAAACCCTAATCACAAGAGACTGAATGCTGCGCAAAAGAACCATATACAAACTTGAAAAAATTCCTTGAAAACAAAAATTCTGAAATCATTGTTGGAGGACGATTCAAGCCTTAATCTTGATTCCAATAGCTTGCTCAAGGTCTATTGAGTGTATTTCAATCAGAATCATTCATCCAAACGCTAAGAACTGGTAAAACGAACCTCAACTGTGTCAAGAAATTTTCAGAATCGTGCATCATGATTTGTGCATAATTTGCAATTTTTGTCTCTTGATTCATGTTTGTTATGAGTTTCTGCAACTAACCATGCAAATTAATTTCGTTTTTATGCCATATACGTGATTTCACCATGATCAATCTTTAGGGTTTTCAGAGCTTGAATTTAGGGCTTCTGAAACCAAGCAAAATTAGTCCACGAAACCATGACCATTCAAACCAGCATGCTCCAACGAACAAGAACCAGTCATCGCGATCAATTTATGTGGCCTCATGGCCTAGTCGTTATTTTCTCGTATGCTATTTTCTGCAACGGTGTAAAAACCGTTGCCTAATACTTTTATGTTTTCAGAAAAAGGAAGAAGACGAACTCGTGGCAGGGAGTGATTGGATCGTTCAAATTTCGCGCGCATTTCCAGGGCCATTGAAATTTTCTTTTTATAATATTTATTTACTATTATATGTTAATTGAAGTTGGAATGGTTCAGTGGCAGGTAGAAGCGCTTGCAATGCTCATGACCTGGGTTCGAGTCCCAGGTCTGTATACTTTCAATATTATTTTTCTATGTGAATTCCTGTGCAGCGTAAGCATCATAGACGTACCATATGCCTCCCTCATCCAAGCGTCCACGTGTCTATCATATTCAGATCAAAGGCACAGGATGGATGAACACGCTACAATCCCAGTCAATGCACCACACGCTTGTCTAAAAGTCAATCAGGCCTTGCAAGATTGGGCTCAATTTATTGGATCAACACCTCACAATTGGGACTGAACCCCCCACTGGTTTGCAATTTCCTATTTTTTGTCTTTCTTATTTTTTAATTGTTATATTATTTTCTTTATTATTTTTAATTTGATCAATTATTTTACAAAATACAAAAAAGGCTTAAAAATCAGAAAAGACAAAATATAATAAATAATTTTTATTTTAATATTTTCTTGTAAATAATTGCATGTAAATAAATTTAGTATTAAATAAGTTTTAATTTTAATTCTTTTTAATAACTAAAAATCCAAAAAACATAGAATTAGGTTTAATAACTTTTTATTCCTTTTGTGTTTTCTTTTTACCATAATATTATTTATTTATTTATTTTTATAATTAAATTGTACATAAATTAACTTAGGTTTAATTTAGGTTATATTTTAATATTTTCATAACAAACTTAAAAAACATTAGAATTAGGGTTAGTTAATTATGTAATTCGTTCGTAATTTATTTAATTCGCGTATTTATTTTCTTTCGCTTAATTAATTATGTACCTCTCCCAAGGCTTTGTAACATTTTCTTCTCGCACTTTTATTTCTTTGCTTTATTTATCTTTCCGTCAAATCGGGTCCGGTTTAATTTTGGCGATGTGGACCCGCGCCATTTGTAATAGCTTTAGATTTAATTTTTCCGCAAATATTAACTGTTAAATAAGCATGCAAGAATGAATGGCCCTAATCAAAACCAAGCGTAGATCACAATGAACATGACAAGACAAATATCAATGAAAACGACACACGAATCGCACACACCACCCCTAGGGTACGCCTCACTGTTGCCTTGCCTTCGAAAGGTGATCGTCGAGTAGAGGATGTCTTAGTAAGTCCTCATGATCCGGGAACCTGGCATGAGGGTAGCTTCTAAGGTGTCTTCCCATTGCTCTGGTGATCACCATGTCCCGAACCTCGAATTGACCCGAACACCTCCAACGGTGGTGCTACCTACCTCTCAATGGTGGGATGGCATTACTTTAAGGGACATTTACACAGACGAATTCCTTAGGGTAGGTAGACGACTCGTAGATACTTGCTCTCTTCAAAACAAACTGAAATCTTTTCACACCGACACTTTTCAAAAGCTTTCAAAACAATTTTTCAAACACTCTGACGCATGAGTCGATCTGAAACTTTCAAAGAAACTTTTTAAAACCCACATTGAAAAGCAAACAAACAATTTTGAAAACACAATGAGCAAGTATCTAAGAGCCCATGGATAACCATGGATAGAAAGGGTGCTAGCACCTTCCCTTTCTATAACTTACCTCCCGAACCGAGAGCAATCTCTTTAAGGAATTTTTCTGTGCTTTTGTCCTTTCCATTTGGAGAAAATAAAAGACGGTGGCGACTCTTGCTTCCGCGACATTTCGCGAACCAGCGTTAAACAGTCAGTTCCAGATCCACCGATCACACGTTTCTTTCAAGAGTGTAAATTTTCGGGTTCTTTCTTATTCAAACATCATCAACCCTGAACGCTCGAAAGTTATCACTTTTCTCAGTTATCATGTTGAAGATATTTGAATAGGGGCAGCTGTTGCACCCCAAAATTCACCCTCTTGATTTAGGCTTGTGTTTCATCATGAACATCATAGTGCATTGCATTCATACATTGTGATAGGATCAAAGTACTTTGGTTATCAAGTTTTCCTTAAAGCTTTGAAGGTTGATTGCATTGACAAATTGCTCAAGAAGAATCCTATCATCTAAATCTGTGAATCTTTCAAGCTCAAAGGTTATTGCATATCTCAAGATATTTTTTATCCATCTCTTTTGGATCATCAGAGGATTGAAGTTTGTGTTTGATTATAAGAGGAATCACTCTTTGGATTCATCAGCCAAATTAGGGTTTTGTTTAAAGTAAGGCTATTGGTCCTTCTAATGTACAAGTCTTGATTTAGGGACTTATTACATTTATTTGATATTTGAAAGATCTTTGTACAAGAAATTGGTCAAGATGCCCAGAGGATTTGAAGTTTTGAAGATGATTCATCAGTCTCATAATGTGTTGAACAAAACTAAGGTTTGGGTTTTCATCAAGATCTCTTGAGAATATTGAAGTGAAAATTTGCACATGGCCTTTATATGTTTGGAAGATCATATGTTTGAAGTTTTGATCATCAATTTTGAAGGGAAGTGGATCAATTGATTCAGAGGGGAAAAATGGTCATTTTGGTCAAAATCAGTCAAAGTCAAGGTTGACCAAGTGAATTTTTGGCCAACCATCAATTTAAGGACGTACTTTTCATATTTCAAGTCCATTTTGGTCATTGGATCAAAGAGATTGAAGTTTGGGTTGAAACTTATTCTTGAAGAAACCCTAAAAGTTACTAATTTTGGAAAATAAGGACTTAAATTTAAAAAATCATATTTTATTCACTCTTGATCAAGAAGATGCAAATGAAATATTCTTGGAAATCTAAGAGAATTATCTTTCACCTCCTTTTGTTCTCATGACCAAATTGGCAAGGAATCAAGAGTTATGGTCTTTTGAAGTTACAAAATTATAGGTCATTTTTCAAAATTAGTTAATTTCAAGCTAGATTTTTGGAGCCTTAATGGATTAATTTGCAAAAACTCAAAACTAAGGAATTGTATATATTTTCAAGTCCTTTCCAAATTGTGCTTATTTGTGCCAAAATTCAAAAGTATGAGCAAGTTGTGGACTTTGGAATTTTGAGACTTTTCATTGAATTCATGCATGCCATGCAAATTGCAAATTGTTGATAACTTAATTTATGGCCGCTTGTCTCACTTCAAACTTGGCCCATGACCAACATGCAATGTATCAAGGCCCATCATGCCAAAGTTTGAGCTGCACATGGGCAAATGAACAAGGAATTCGTGGTTTTGCAAAAAATGGCATGAAGTTGCCTAATCACCAACACTAGCTTAATGCAAGGATTTAAGTCATAATCTTGTTGCTAATCTCTTCCTGAGGGAAAATGGATTAAAATGCACGAAAAAAGCAAGCCAACGCACGAGGGATTTCAAGGCTGCATGTGCATACTTGATTTTGGCCAAAAGAAGATTCTTTTGATTCCAAGAGCTTTCAGCGCGAAAAACCTATCCTACCCTTCTCCTGATGCTCTATATATTGAGAAGCAAGCATTTGTTTGAAGGGTTTGTGCCTCATTTCATAAATCAAAGTCAGAAACTCCATAGCTTGTTGCTCTGTATTTTTCTTCGATTCTTCCATCTCCCTTGCGCGTTTTGGCCAATTTTTCTTGCATTCTCTTCTCCAAGTGATAAGGATTGTAGATCGAGGCTTGGATTGCAACTGGAGTGAAGGAGACAACAAATCCATTTTTTCTCAAAGTTTTGAATTCTCAACTTTGAATTCTGATTTCTAGCCATGCCTCGTGTGATTTAAGTTCATAATCATGTTGTTTGAAGTCTATGGAATGATTCTGAAGCTTTATAGCGTTTAATTTGATGAATTATGCATGATTGGATGCTCTGAAACTCGCGATTCAGAATGTTTTTGTTCATATTCATGACTTGATTGTAGACAATGTGGTTGATGATTTGATTTGATTTGAATTGCTATGGATTCCTGGCCATGCTAGCTTTGATTTGCCTTTGATTTCATCAAAAATGATGCAAAATTGAGTGTGTTATGTTGATATGAAAGTGAGCCCTAAATATGGATGATGCGCGCATTTTTTGAATATCTAGAGGTTGAAGATGATGTGGTGGCACATCATGATTGGCCTGTTTGAATTTTTTGGCTTATTTGAATTTTTGTTTTATTTGGCATTTTGTTTAATTTTGTTTTCTGATCAAAACACATTCAAAAATCACAAAAACTTACCATAGGTCAATATTATTTTCTAGTATTTGTCACATTTTTTTGGATTTTTTTAAAAGTAATTTGATTGGTTTAAAAAATTGTTAGGTTTAATTAATTAATTGTTCAAGATTTATTTTTATTTTAATAGTCCTATTGATCTAAAAAATCGACAAAAATTACTTGAGAACCACAAAATAATGTGAAAATTGATTCTGACTTGGATTCATTATTTTTCTTATTTTTGATTAAAAATTTAATTTCAAAAGGTTATTTGTAATATTTGTTTGTTTTTTTTTAATTTTTAATACTTCTAATAATTCAAAAATTCCCAAAAAAATCTTGTAATCTTGTTTTTAATCATAGAATCTGATCATATTTTTGTTTTGACCATTTCATGATTTTTGGTTATGGTTTGCATTTTCTTGCCCTTAAATAATAATTTTTTTTATTAATTGTTTGTTTTTTTGTTTTTTAATATTTTCCTTTTATCCAAAAAATCACAAAAAATTCAGGGATGTATGTTTTTAGCCTTAATATTTGAATATAATTTTGGTTGGCCATTCTTCTGACTTTTTGATCTAAATATTATTTTGATATGTGAATATTTGTTAATTACATAATTGTTTGAATATTAATTTCTTTCTTGACTTTTCCTAATTCAAAAAAAATATGAAAAAATATATTTGCTGACATTTAAGGTTCCTTGGTGATTAGTTTGGCCTTGGTTTGACTTGTTTGAGTTTTGATCCTATTTAATTAATATTTAGGATTAAAAGTCAAAATATAGGGTTTTGTTGCTTATGGTGCAAGTTTCATGTTCAAAACCTTTGTGCCTTGGTTTGGTGAATTTTTTTTATTAATAACCAAGTATTAAAAAAATATTTCGCAAATAACCGGGTTTCGGAAAAAATTACGCAAATAACCATGTTTGAGATGGCTCCATAAAGGAGGAGCCATCTCATTTGGCGCATCCTCCTATTTTTATAAGGGAGGCGCCATCTCATTTGGCGCCTAAGGGCAAATGGCAAGCCCTAAGCCAAATGAGATGGCGCCTATGTGGAAAAGTAGGTCAAAAAAAAATTTTTTTTTTCCTTTCCTGCGCGTTGCGTATTAGACAGAGATAACCAAAATTGATTTTTTATTTGAAAAAAAATAATTACATTCAACTGTTTTACATTTAAATAACAGTAAAAAAATAGATACAAAAAATACTGAAAAAAAAAAAGATACATCAATGATCCCCAGGAACCCGGTAATGACCCCTAGTTCCGCATCCCCGTCCTCGCCTTTCTCTTGCTGGGTGCCGTCTCGTTTCCTGTTGCGGCAAGGTCGATGGCCCAGCGAAGTCAATGCGATCCGAATCCATAAAATCAGTAAGATCTCCGTATCTCGAAGATCCGCTCTGGTACAGTCGGTTACCCATGCCCTCGAAGTTTGGTCGTGTTGGCGGTGGGTGGGGTTCCATGGTTGGTCGGTAGCATTGGTCGTCTGAGTATGGGGGGTAGAAAGGAAATGGATCTTGGGGTGTTTGGTACTGTGGATGTTGGGTTGTTTGGTGATATGGTGGTTGATGGTAGGTTTGGTCGGGTTGGTCGTAATCGTCTGACATTCCCATATCAGGGCTAAGGCTGGATGTTAAGGGCCCCATATTGGGATATGTGGAAGACTGAAATTGGGTATGGGGTATGTGGGTTTGCTGGTATTGGGGTTGGTATTGTGGTTGGGTTTGAGGCATATCTGGGTATTGGTAGTTTGGCGGTGACTGTGGTTGGTAGTACGGCATTTGGTTGTAGTTGTGTTGTGGTGGGGAATGTGGTTGTGTGTTTGTTGGTCTGTTTCTTCTTGGGGGTGGGTTTGAGGTTGAAGGATTTTGGGTTTGTTGGTGGGGAATCGAGGGTTGTGCCCATTGTATGCGTGGGTCAACCAAGTACCTCGGATGAGACACGTGCATATCTGGGTTACTAACCGACCTGTACCACGACATATATTGATCGGTGTGTCGCATGTTACCTTGAGTAAGGAAAACAGGGGATTGCAAGATGTAGCGGTGACGCCTTTGCCACATTTTACACCATTCTGGAGCAAAGTCTTTCCAGTTGGTTAGATTCCACTGGGCGTCGACCCTTTTTAGATGCCAGGGGGACAAATCTGTTGGGTCACTTGGTATCTCTTGGATCATTCTGAACTGCATCTTCACGCGGTCGCTGTGGTGCATCTCCACAATGTTGAACCGAATGAGAGCAGTCTTTGCAGTCCAAGTTGCTGCATCCTCTGGATTTGGAGAATGGTCCAAACCCAAATATGGTCTCCAGACGAACTGCGATAAAATTTAAATCAGGTAAGCGCAAAAGTAATGGATAAATAAATAAAATGAACAAAAGTTAAAAGCTACGACTTACGTCATCTGGGCCTAGGTGATCCAACAGATTCCGGTAGAGTGCGACATTGAATCTGGGATTCTTGCCGTAATCCATACCCCTCACGCAGTACCTATAGGAAATGAGAAACATGTTATTTTTAGCATATATTTTGGAAAGAGAAGAATAGTTATAAATGCTATAACTTAATGACTTACTTTGTTGCGTAAGGGAAACCAAAAGTGTTGTTGTTGATGGGGTTTAAGGACTCCATCCTCCACCAACCCCAGGCTTGTAGTAAAAATGCGCACCCATAAAATGTACATTTTTCCTTGACTGCGTTTTTGCACAAGGAACTGTACAGGTGGGCTAATACTGCAGAACCCCAACTAAATTTTCTAGTTTTATCAAAATTGGTTAGTAAATGTAAGTACATGAAATTTACACTATTTCCCGTACTTTCGGGAAATAAAAAAGTACCAAAAAGTATCATTATATACGTCCGGGCTTTTACTACTCGGTCATTTTCTGAGGAATTTTCATTTAATTCAATACTTGCATAATGCCGTTTCAGGTCAGTGAGTAGTATTCCCTGCCCTCTTGCTCCACCCCCTTCTACCATGTCCCTACCCAACAGTTCTTCACACTGTGAGTTGGGTTGTTGAACCGACCCGTTCACCGCTTTACCGTCAATAGGGAGGCCCAGTAGCATGTAGACATCTTCGAGAGTGATGGTACATTCACCTATTGGTAGGTGAAATGTATGGGTCTCCGGTCTCCACCTCTCCAACATTGCAAGGATGAATTTGGAGTCAATGGTGCAGTTGGAGATCTTTATCACGTGTCCAAAACCTGCATATTCCAGATAAGGGACGATAAAAGGGTCGGGGGCCAGGTATTTGTGCGAACGGATTCTGAATCTTTGTGTATCCTGAGATCATAATTAAACAAGAGTAAGATTAATTAAGATGAACAACACGTTTTTTAAAGTATGAAAAATGTATAACCAAAGAAGAGACTTACAAATGCAGCAATGTTTTCCCTTGTGCCTCTGTGAGTATCTCCCATTGTTAGAAGGGCCATTCTTCAGAACGCTTGAGTGAATGAAAGACTTAGGAAGAAATAAGGAGTATGATAGACTTAAGAAATATTTCGTAGCAGAGAGTGAGAGAGTGAGAGTTGTGTGGGTGTGAGATATGTTTCATAAGGTATGTATTTATAGGCAACTAATTCTGATGTAGTGGTTGCATGCATGCGAGGTGTCACATTTGCATGCTTAGGGAGTTACACATATGCATGCATGCATTTACAAATAATGTAAGGTGTCTTTCTCTGTTGCATGCATGCCTATTGGAGCTGACGGGTGGCAGGCTTAGACAAAACTTTTATGTGTGTATTATAGGGCCAGGCTAGGTGGCAGCATAAGCCCATGCATGTAATACGATTGGACAGTAAGGGAGGCGCCATCTCACTTGGCGAAATAGTACAAAAATGAATGTTGTCGCCACCCCATTTGGCGAATAAGAGGTGTCACGTTTTACAGCATTGTCTCAGGCTAGGTGGCAGCCTTTGGGATGCCTTTCTCTGTTGCATGCATGCCTATTGGAGCTGACGGGTGGCAGGCTTAGACAAAACTTTTATGTGTGTATTATAGGGCCAGGCTAGGTGGCAGCATAAGCCCATGCATGTAATACGATTGGACAGTAAGGGAGGCGCCATCTCACTTGGCGAAATAGTACAAAAATGAATGTTGTCGCCACCCCATTTGGCGAATAAGAGGTGTCACGTTTTACAGCATTGTCTCAGGCTAGGTGGCAGCCTTTGGGATGCCTTTCTCTGTTGCATGCATGCCTATTGGAGCTGACGGGTGGCAGGCTTAGACAAAACTTTTATGTGTGTATTATAGGGCCAGGCTAGGTGGCAGCATAAGCCCATGCATGTAATACGATTGGACAGTAAGGGAGGCGCCATCTCACTTGGCGAAATAGTACAAAAATGAATGTTGTTGCCACCCCATTTGGCGAATAAGAGGTGTCACGTTTTACAGCATTGTCTCAGGCTAGGTGGCAGCCTTTGGGATGCCTTTCTCTGTTGCATGCATGCCTATTGGAGCTGACGGGTGGCAGGCTTAGACAAAACTTTTATGTGTGTATTATAGGGCCAGGCTAGGTGGCAGCATAAGCCCATGCATGTAATACGATTGGACAGTTAGGGAGGCGCCATCTCACTTGGCGAAATAGTACAAAAATGAATGTTGTCGCCACCCCATTTGGCGAATAAGAGGTGTCACGTTTTACAGCATTGTCTCAGGCTAGGTGGCAGCCTTTGGGATGCCTTTCTCTGTTGCATGCATGCCTATTGGAGCTGACGGGTGGCAGGCTTAGACAAAACTTTTATGTGTGTATTATAGGGCCAGGCTAGGTGGCAGCATAAGCCCATGCATGTAATACGATTGGACAGTAAGGGAGGCGCCATCTCACTTGGCGAAATAGTACAAAAATGAATGTTGTCGCCACCCCATTTGGCGAATAAGAGGTGTCACGTTTTACAGCATTGTCTCAGGCTACGTGACAGCCTTTGGGATGCCTTTCTCTGTTGCATGCAAGGCTATTGGAGTAGACGGGTGGCAGGCTTAGACAAAACTTTTATGTGTGAAGAATAGGGCCAGGCTAGGTGGCAGCATAAGCCCATGCATGTAATATTATTGGCAGCCTTGGGGGGTTGCATCACTTACTTAATTGAAATATTTTGCCTTAGGTTGAACATAACATTCATTCACATAAACTGTAAAATTTTCCAACCTTCGAATCAGTCATCTAACCTTCAAACATTCCAGCATTCATACCTTCATATAATCAATAAACCCAAAACATTCCCACCTTCATACCTAAAACAATTCTACACAATGGCCTCTTCACCACAATTTGTTGTCAAAGCACATTTCAACGGTGAGACATACATGTGTCCCACAGTTGGGTTTTTGTTTAGAAACACCGACAATGTCCGATTTCTCTTAAACGGGAAAGCAAATTTCTCCTACTTTAAGAAAAGATTGGAGGCCAAACTTGAACGAGGCCCTATATCCCAGATATTTTATCAGAGTCCAGTCTATTTTGGAAACAACCAAGTCATATTTTATAAGGTTGCAATTCAAGATGACGAGGATTTCCAGAACATGATTTCCAGCCATGTCTATTCTGGAAACGACTCTATTGAGTTGTACGTTCTGTTTCAAGAGCCTCCGGTGACACAGGAGGTAGAGCCTCCGGTGTTACAGGAGGTTGATCCTTTGGAGAATGAGCAAGCCGAGGTGGATGCAGTTGATGATGAAGAAGAAGATAACGAGTTAGAGTTCGATGAAATGGTGAACGACGATTCTGACGATGATGGCATCCCAAGTATTCCTACCGACAAAATCTACACACCACCTACGCACATGACAAACTTCAACATGGGCGGAGATGAACCTTCTACGGACTTGTTTTTCCAACCGTATATGCAATCAGATGAAAATTTAAAAGAGAAGGACAAGTTTCGTAATAGAGAGGAATGCATAAGGGCCATCAAAAAGTTTCACATGCTCAACTCTGTTGATTATAAGGTGGATCGTGTAAACCCGGAAAGGTACAAGATCAAGTGTGTCCACCCTGACTGCATGTTCAAGCTGACCGCTTCATACAGACTAAGGGGTGACTGCTGGGTCATAGGTTCCATGACAACCCATACTTGTGTAAGTTCCACTCAATCACAAGACCACCGAAAACTCAACCATGATCTAATCTGTCAAGAAATCCTACCCCTGGTGAGCAACGACCCTTCTTTGAAGGTGAAAACAATCATCTCCCACATCACCACAGTTTTTAACTACACTCCGTCTTACCGTAAGGCGTGGTTAGCAAAGACTAAGGCGATTGAAAGGGTGTATGGAAACTGGGAGGAGTCATACCGAGAACTTCCCCGCTACCTCAATGCACTAAAGACATATTCTCCAGGTAGTGTTTATGTTCTGGAAACATTGCCCGCTTACGCCCAAGATGGTAGTGTTCTACATGGCAACGGAATATTCAGTCGCGTCTTTTGGGCATTTCAACCATGCATCGAAGGGTTTGCATCATGTAAACCAATTCTACAAATAGACGGGACTTGGTTGTATGGCAAGTACAAAGGCACTCTTTTGATGGCAGTTGCACAAGATGGCAACAATAACATTTTCCCCGTTGCGTTTGCCCTTGTCGAGGGGGAGACCGGTGGTGCTTGGAGCTTTTTCCTGAAAAATCTTCGTACACACGTGGCTCCTCAACCGGATCTATGTTTGATCTCGGACAGACATGCCTCTATTGAAAGTGCCTATAATAATCCGGCAAATGGTTGGCATGACCCTCCTTCTACGCATGTCTATTGCATCAGGCATATCGTCCAGAATTTCTCGAGGGAGGTCAAGGACAAAACATTGCGGAAAGCGGTGATGAATGCGGGATACGCACTGACACAGCCCACATTCAAATATTACCGCAACGAGATCCGTTTGTCTAACCCAGAAGCCGGTACGTGGATCGACAACATACCGGTCGAAAAGTGGACTAGGTCATACGACAATGGCCAAAGATGGGGGCATATGACAACAAATCTCATTGAATCAATGAATGGGGTATTCAAGGGCATACGAAACCTCCCCATCACTGCCTTGGTGAAATCCACGTATTTTAGGATGGCTGCGTTATTTGCCAAAAGAGGTGAAATGTGGTATTCGGTCTTGCAATCAGGACAACTGTGGAGTGAAAGCTGTATGAAATACATTAAGGCTGAAAGTGCAAAAGCCAACACTCACATGGTTACACGGTTTGACCGCCATAGCCACAACTTCATTGTGAAAGAGACAATTGACCACAATGAAGGCCTGGCAAGACAGGAATACAGGGTCATTTTACCTTCTCAATGGTGCGATTGTGGCAGGTTTCAAGCTTTTCGTATGCCTTGCTCTCATGTCATTGCCGCTTGTGCGCATACCAATCAAGACGCGCTTCAACTGCTATCAAACGTTTATAAATCTGAGACGTTGCTAACTGTTTACAACAACAACTTTCCTTTGGTGGCAAAACCGGACTATTGGCCTGAATACAGCGGTGATATAGTTTGGCACAATGACCAAATGCGAAGGAACAAGAAGGGTCGTCCCAAAAGCAGGCGCATAACAACAGAAATGGACGATCTAGACAGGTTGGAAAGAAAGTGTGGTTTATGCCGTCAGGTCGGACACAATCGCAAAAACTGTCCGAATCGGGCGTCTGGCTCGACCACATAAATTTTGTAATACAATAAATCTTTTCAATATTTGTGTTGTAAACATTATGGGTTTTCCGTTAATAAAACTGTTCACACAATTTAAGAAATTCAATATAGGAAATTACATTAGGGTTTTCGCGTACAACAATGATTAACGATAATCAATCTAGGAAATTAAATTAGGGTTTTCGCGTACAACAATGATTAACAATAATCAATCTAGGAAATTACAACTGTTAACACAATTTCATCTGACCCATGCATCATCAGCATTACATCACTGTCTGTTTTGACTTCCTCCAACCACACATTAGGTCTTCCTGTCGCATGCGAGGTTGTTGTTCGTTTTCGCTGGATCCTTCGAATTTTTTCCCCCTCGGCGATGTCTCCATCTAGCCACCGCATCAACTCCCGCTTCAGACGCTCCATGGAGTGAATGTGCCAGAATTTCATTTTCATCGCGGGTTTCGTGGCGGAGAATATAACGTAACCATCTCTGCTAAAAATCATAGGCGACGTCATTACGTAAATAAGGGAGTACAAAATAAAAATACAGTGCGAGAAAGTGTGAGAAATTTCAAAGAAACGGACGAATTATTTATAAAACGGCAAAAAACCCTAGTTTTGCCCTAGGCGCCAAGTGAGATGGCGCCTCCTCTCCTTTTTAAGGAGCATGCGCCATCTCACTTGGCTAAAAGCCAATGGAGGCGCCAAGTGAGATGGCGCCTAGGGCAAAACCCTAGGTGCATGCGCCAAATGACTTGGCTCCTCCTTTATGGAGCCATCTCAAACATGGTTATTTGCGTAATTTTTTCCGAAACCCGGTTATTTGCGAAATATTTTTTTAATACTTGGTTATTAATAAAAAAAATTCTGGTTTGGTCATTCAATTTATTGATGTTTCGTTATCTTTGCCATGATATCTTTGTTACCTCTTAGCTGATGTTTCGCTATCACACATTTGTTTGAAGCCGGTGTTTCGCCATCGCACATGTTTGATTATCTAACTTTGACTCTCAATGTCACTGTTAGGTGTGTTATTTTACCATTTGATGTCTCGCCATCTTTGACATGTTACTTTGTTATTATTTAACCGATGTTTTACCATCTCATTTGTTTGTTGTTTTATTTCATGTTTTGCCATCTTGACTGTTTTTGTTGTCTTAACTAAAAAACACAAACCGACCAAAATATGTAAGCCGGACTACGACTTCTCTGATTCCTTAAAAGGGATACATAGGCATTGGGGGTAGAGCCCAACCGAGCACAACTTTTATTTTCCCTACATTGTTTTCTTCTTTTCTTTCGCATGCATTCCCTTTTTAACTTTAAGCCATGGACATAGGTTTTGACCACACCCATTAGATTAGATAACAAGAGTGGATACCGTAGAGTACTATGTCCGTGTGGGGTGCTAACACCTTCCCCTCGCGTAACAGACTCCCTTACCCGATCTCTCGGTCGAAAGACTGTGATTTCTCCCTTTTCAGGTTTTCTCGATGTTTACCTTTCCCTTTCGGCGGGATAAAAGACGTTCGGTGGTGACTTCATTGATGTTTCATTAATATCCAGATGACAGGTTCCGGCCGCGTAGTTTCAACAAGAAGTCATCATTTTGTATATAAATTTTATGGCACTTATCTATTCTTTTGTTGATATTCTTGCAATAAATCTCCACTTTGTTTGTAAATACATTTAGTTTGTGTATATTTGTATTTTTGTGTAATATTGTATCGTTTGATAGTTTTTGACCTCTTTTGTAGGTATACATTCATAATTAGAGCATTGAGTAATAAAGGCCAAATGATAAGCTTCAAGAATGTGATTTTGAGCAATTTATCAATGAATAAAGCTCGAATTAAAGAAGAGAAAAAGCATCAATTTGGTTGATATTTATTCATTGTTAGATAAATCATTGAATAGTATTTTCAACGCTTCAAACCGTGCGTAAATCAAAGTTACGATTCTCAAGTTATGGCGAAAACAAGTGCTGAATTTTTTCCGACACAACACAGATCGCGCTAAGCATCCACAGATCGGGCAAAGCGCGCCCTGCGACTTCAAAACTCATTATATAGGGCATAATTTTTTTTAGGTTATGGGTTGTGTATTTTTGAGTCCGAACACCATCAACATCTTTTTTTAGTAGAGAGAGCTTAGAAAACATCAATTGGGGTTGCATCTTGATGATCAGAGGTGGGTTTGCTTCAATCAGAGTGATATATCGAGCGATTCTTGTTCATCTTCTTCTTTCTTCTCTTTGTACCATCATTTTTTGGGGTTTTGTATGTAAGTATACTTTGTTTTGTATGTATATGTATTACTCATGGTGTTGTATGAAGCTTTTGTTACAAATTAGTATTGGTGATTGATTGCTTTATTAGGGTTTGGGTTGTTGTAGAAATGGACGGTTCGAATTCGGATTTAGCAAGAACATCTATTATGTTTTAATTTTAGAGATAGATTAAGGCTTATTATTCATGTGGGTATCTATTCTTAATGCCTCTTTGTTGTTTTGTGTTATGTTGAGAGATCTCTGACACGAGCAATACAGTTGTTATCGTGCTATGTGTTAGAAATAACCTATGTGTGAGCGATACATGATGATATTGACGATTAGTTTAGGTTGATTGCAACTGAGTAGTAAATTTAAGTATTTGAAAGGTATGTGAAATTCAATCTCGAGAATTCTATCCATTTCGAAGAATGAAATTCTTTTATGTTCTTAACTTTAATTCTTGCATTTACCATTTTTAAACCCATTGAATTTCCAAACTCATAAACGCTATAAATTAACGAACGACAATTCATTATACACTAGTCCCTGTGAAGACGATATGATATACCCTATAAAAATACTTACTTTTGTTGGCCGCTTTACTGCTTCATCAAAATGACGTTGTTGTCAGGGGTTGGTGTTCCTATTGGAATGCATTATGATAGTTTCTTTGTTTTTGAGTTTTGCACATATTATCCATATTGTATATAATGTGTAAATACGAACTATTTTATATTGATACTTGTATATGAGTACCATAATTGTGAATTTTTACATGTTTCGTATACTTGTGAATTTTGTATATATGTTTGGTTCTCTTCATGTTTGTTAAGGTCTTGGGTTAGGTTTCGCCGTCAGTGAGCGCCAACTGTGTAAAGAGGTAACTTGGAGAAGTGTGTATAAATAACAGGCATCGAGCTTACAACGTAAAACAAGAATGTTTTATTGTTCGTAGTTTCTTTATTATTTTTATTATATAGGTAGTGTGGTGAATTGGTTAAACAAGTTAAAATTGGACCAGTTCTTAAAATTCTCAAATCTTCACTTTTCAACTTGTTTAATTCAATTTCACCTGGTCTTTTAGTATTTTTATAGTAGTTGTTTTAATTTGTTATTTTTTTATTTGTAAAAGAGCTCATTTTGAGTAGCTTGAGAAAGTTTGAGGTGATTTTACAAGTTGACCATTACAACTTGCGGATATATGATAATGATATTATTTTGAAGTTGGTACATGTCAGGTACTTGTTTATCACTTTATATAGCATAAAATATTTAGGAAAATTTTCATTTATGCAATTATCATGTCATTTATTCTTTTACATGACTTGCTTTTTGATTGAATCACTTCAGTTCCCTTTTTACCCCAAATGTGAGGAAGCTTTCCATTGTTCATATATGCTGGAGACCAACATTCTTATGTTAACTAGATTTCATTATGTTTAATCTTTTGTTTGTGTTGATTGTATGAAAGCATGAAAATGATCAAAGTATTTTGTTTGATTTTGAGCATAACTACCTAACTAAATAGTCAATTCACCTTGTGAGTGTGTGAACTTTTGTTAACCTCTTATAGGCCTTTTTGTCAATGTCCATGTTGTTTTTGAACTTAATGCTTATATAAGAGTGTTTGATTTTCCTTTATAGATGGATGTTGATTCTTTGTTTTCTTGCACCCTCAACTATTGTGTATGGTTTGAATTTTCGCCTTGCCTTAGAAAATAGGGAGTATTCATTATGATGTTGGTTGAATTCAAGTTGGGGACATAAATGTTTGCTAACTTATGTTGTTGATTGCTATGAGATTGTGAACGAGAAAAAGAAAATAAAATAAAAAAAAGTGTGAAAAAGAAGGAAAAGAAAAAGAAAGAAAAAAGAGAAAAAATTTTTAAAAAGAAAAACAAAAAGAGCTAGGAATAATGTTGTGTTAATAAGTATTGTGATTGGTTTGAGAAATTTGGGATGAAAGAAGAAGTTTGGTTGAAATTTGTGTTTGAACTTTTATGAGTTGATCACTCACTTAGGTTTAGGAAAGTTTTTGTTTCGATTATCTTTAAGAATTACCCCTTGTCTGTTAACCAAGCCATATTACAACCTTAAAAATCCCTTGTGATTCTTGTCTTTGTATGTTCAATTTGAATTTTAGGATGAATGCATAATTTAGTTTTTTGTTTGCAAGGTTGTTGGATAAGTGTCAATGTCCTCACCTTTGTGTGTTTCTCATCTACCGATGAATTTTTGCTAGGTTTGATTAATTATTAAGCTTGTTTTGTTTTATAATTTTTGGTATGATTTTTTTACTTAGGACTCATTTTGTTTACATGCCATCATTGTAGTTTAGTGGTAAGTTTTGCCTTACTTGTACGTTTTTTTTAAACAATACATTTGTTTTCCGTTTTCAAAACCTGTTGATTTGTGATTCTTTGATTTTTGCTTTTGTTTCTTTAGGTTGTTTGACTTAGTTTGAGGATAAACAATGTTTCAATTTGGGGAGAGTTAATAAGTGCCAAAATGTCATCATTTTGTATATAAGTTTTGTGGCACTTATCTATTCTTTTGTTGATATTCTTGCAATAAATTCCCACTTTGTTTGTTAATATATTTATTTTGTTTATATTTGTATTTTTGTGTAAATTTTATCGTTTGATAGTTACTCACCTCTTTTGTAGGCATTCTTTCATAATTGGAGCATTGAGTAATAAAGGCCAAAGGTTAAGCTTCAAAATTGCGATTGTGAGGAATTTATCAATGAATAAGGCTCAAATTAAAGAAGATAAAAATCATCAATTTAGTTGATATTTAGTCATTGTTATATTAAGCATTGAATAAGCTTTCTAACGCTTTAAACCGTGCATAAATCAGAGTTACGGTTCTCAAGTTATGGCGAAAACAAGTGCTGAATTTTTTTAACACAACACTGAGCATGCAAAGCGCCCACACACCAGGCTAAGCGCATCCTGTGACTTCAAAACTCATTAAATAGGGAAAAAAACATATTTTTAGATTATGGATTGGGTATTTTTAAGTGGCAAATGTAACGGTAGAAATATTGAGACTAAGCCATTGGATTGACTTAACTCACACAGATCAAATAAAAATTGCCATCACACTTTATTATTTCCAAAGAAATGAGAAAAGAGAGAATAACCTAAAAAGAGGGGGAGTGAATCTAAGTTCGGTGATTGGTTATGAAAAGGGAAGGTATTAGCACCCTAAACATCTACGATACTCTGTAGGAACCTCTTTGAAAATTTGTGTATTTTGACTATAAATGTTGTATAAAAATAGATTGTGGGGATGAGAAAAGAAGTATTTTTTTAATAATTTTTGCACCCACCATGGTTGTGAACTTTTAGTTCCTACGTACCACCTTTCGTGCAATAGGGGATCAGGGTACTCATAGTTCCTCTTTAAAATTTTTAAAACACAAGTGTGTTGGTTAATTTTAAGAGATGAGACATCATCGTCTTATCCGAGTGAAAGAACATACTTACTACACACGATTATGAGAAAGGAGAATTTGCGTCATCTCAAAGTGGAGGATATGACTTGGATTTTAAAATTAACAAATCCTTGCTCAATACCCAAGTGGAAAATATCTCACTTTAATACATATCGTAGAAGTATAGTAGTTTGCATCACTACAAGGATTGACAAGAGTCTAATCTTTTAAGAAATTTTTTTAAGTAAAAAGTAAAAGTGGAAACATGGTTTGAATGAGATTGATTGACTTTTAGTCTTCTCACAAAAAATGTCAAGATATTATTAAGTTGGTTAAATTTTGATTAAGAAGATATTTTGAAAATGCATGGACCTAAGTCCAAGTTTATTGTTAAAGCGATTCAAGTTAGAAAACAAGAAGAGTTTTGAAAAAGAGGGAGAAGATTTTTTGAAATTAAAGAAGATGGGAGGAGATGAAGGGACTATCATAAAGCATAAGGTAAAAGCTAGGGAAAAGAACCGTCTAACCAACAAGAAGCCAACACTTGACACAATGAGTCAATGTAGAATTCTCCATCCTTTAGATTTTAAACCAAACAAGCAAAGACAATAAACCTCCTGAGAAAACCAAACTTCAAATGCATTAAGTCTTCTCAAAAATTGAGCAGAGTAACGGCTGTATACAGATGAATTTTCGATCACAGAAAAAGAATATAATCAAAATAACCTACACACAAAGAAAACAAACAACCCAATATCTTGGGGTAAACCCCAAGAACTCCAGACAAAATTATAATAGAAGTCACCAAGGTCTCCAGGTAGGTCAAGGTCTCTAATCCTAAATCCAATAAGTTCATAATCCAAAATACCAAGGATAGTAACCAAATGGTCCAAGTAACATTAAAGTTTTTTATTTTTCAAGTTGGTTATTAGGTATTTTCAAAAAGAAAATGAAAAGCTCAAGTGAGCAAAATAAAAATGACATAAAGATAAATGCTCAAGTGAGCAAAGATGAAATAACATGAAATGTAAATGGTAAGATAAATGGTGCTTAAAGTAAAAGCATAAAGTAAAAGCATAAAATTAAAAGTCAATTGTTAATGAGTTAGAAATTAGAGGTTAGTTGAATGACCATCTTGAATCTTGCATTTGAAAACTCATTAGAAGATTGATAAAATCAAAGCCTCTCAACAACAAGTTTCATTTTCTGTTTGTCAAATATATCATTCATTTCAAATTCTCAAGGCAACATCAAATGATCAACGATGTTTAAATGATTCACTTAGTCCAAAATTTATGATGATTCATTAGAGGATTGATAAGATCAAAGCCTCCTAACAATGAACCTCAAGTTTATTGGATTAAAGGTTTCAAATGGAACATACTTGGGCTTGTAAATAAATTATTGGGCCACAAATAATCATTTTTCGAATTGGGACAAAATTTAGCGTTATGTTAAGCAATCGTAAGTGGACTTATATAGAAGACACACCTATTTTGGGCCACAAATGTATTTAATGAATAATATAAAAAGGAAAAATGATTTTTAAATTATTTTTAAAATGAAAATAAATGGCAAAATATCAAACCATATTCAAAGAATCAAAGAAAAATTTAAAGAGACCATAAAAAAATCAAAAATGATCTCAAATATTTTAATAAAATTTTTGATAATTTTTTAAAATAGAAAAATATTTTTAAACTAATTCAAATCACTCAAATGAATGAAAGAAAAGATAAAAAATAGTAGAAGTCAAAATAAAATTTTAGAAATATGTCAGAAAGTCAGACATAACGAAAATGATTTTTCTAAAAAATTTAGAATTTAAAAATATCAAAAAGTATTTTTAAATAATTAAAAACAAGTTAAAACAAAATAAAAATTATAAAAAATATCAAATATGAAAATAAAATCATGAAACAATAAAAAATAGAAAGATAATATTTAAAAATATATTTGTGAATTTTTTCATAATTTTTGAGTCAAAAATGAATTTTCAATGATTTTTGAAGTTTAAATCATTTAAAATATAAAAATCAGAAAATAAAAATAAAACAAAAAGATATAGACCATTGGGTGAATATCAAAATGCGTTGATAATCATATCTAAGGGATTTGGCGCGCTGTGCATATCATGGTCCTTATTGAATAAAACACTGGATCCATTATTAAATCAGGTTTTTGAAAAAAAAACAAGTGGCGCATTATCATTGGTTGAGAGATGACACATTGGTCATCTTCAACCTCCAGCCACGCGAAATGGAGGTCTCTCATACTATAAAATTAGAAGCTCAGACTTATGCCATTCGCTTCATCTCATTAAGACGAAGACAACTGTACCCTCGCGAAAAATTTATTTAGGTGTAGCTCAGTCGATTTGCAAAAAACCAGAAGGAAAAACTTGAATAGGGATTTGAAAATTCATGGCCAAAACTCAATTCCAGTTGAAAATAATTTTTGCGACTAGTATCAGAATGATGAGAGCTTCGTTGTAGTAACAAATTTTGAGAGAATTGATGAAGGAATCTACCTATTGAAGTTCAAATTTAGAGCTTTGAAACTTGACTTGGCTAGCACAATTTAGGAGAGAGTTTGGAAATTTTATAACAGTCAGATTCTGGGTGATTATGACTATTCAAGCTTGAGAAAATTAATGCAATATGTCCCTCTATTTATAGGGATGAAAATGGTGCAAAGAATTCAGAGGAAATTTGAAGTTTGGAGGGAAATTGGATCAAGCTCGAAAGTGTTAAAAGTGTGACCTCATGTGCATCAAAACTCAATCAATTCTTGTGCTTTGATCCTTAATTCAACTTTGGGAACTTTGCTAAACATGTTCTAAATTGGTGATTATAATCCATATTATGAATTTCAAATTCTGACTTTGGAGAAAACTTCAGTTTCAAGGTACCATCTTTGAATCCATGTTGTTCACAGCTCAAGGGGTCTTAGGGCATGATTCTTGAAGAAATTGAAAGATAAGGTCACAAACTTTACAATTTGCAAAGATTGACATCAATTGGATGCTTGAGCTAAAAGTTGTGATGAGTCAAAGTTGAGAAAAAGATGCTGACTTTTTGTATTTAGAAAAATTCTAAGTTTTTCTTCAAAAGTGACTTATAATGTTTTGAGTTCAAACAAGTCATTCCTCTAAAATTGAGCTTTGATCATTGATTTTATCTTGAAGTGGACATCCCAAAGAGAATTGCGCAAATTGAATCACTCAAAAATACCAAGTATTGAAAAAGTTATGGCCTCGGAAATTGGTGAAAATTCACGAGGTGACCTATAATCTTTTGAGTTCTTAAGGCATCTTCCAATAATTTTCAAGCTTTGCACATAAAATAAGATTTGAAGTTCACATCCTTAAGATAATTGTGGAAAAATAATGGGCTCAAGAAGATAGGAATTGACCAAGTTATGATCTTTTGAAGTCACATAAAGGAATTTGATGGCCTATCTAGAGGACATGTAATCTTTCTTCATCATTAGGCATCTTCCACACCAAATTTTCTTGAAACTCTTGAAGTGATTAGTTTATAACCCTTTAAGGAGAAGCATACATTTGTAATCACCCAAAAATCTCAAAATATGAACAATATATAGCCCTTAGAAGTTCAAAACCCTAGCTCCTCAAGCACCAAAATGACTTGGAAACCTTTTTCAATTTTGACAATCTTTCTGGCACAATAACTTTTTCCACGTGAATATAAGTTGTTGAGGATGATAGTAAGAAACCATAGCACTAAAAACCAATTCCAAATTTTAAGAATTGAGAGAGTTATGCACTTGTAATCAAGAAATCTAGAACTTGTCCAATCAGGTCAAACTTCTTCAATCAACTCTTGCATCTTTTGACTTTCTTTGAAAAATTGAGGCATGATGAATCATAGTAGAACTTGTCATGATATTAATTTAAAGTATCTTCAATGATGAAGCTTGAATCTAAATGAAAATTTGTTGAAGAAGGCATGGAAATAAACTCATGAACCTATGAATCAACCTGATGAAGTGTGTTATGCCCCCACCTATAATATCATCAATTAGAGAAAAGATTAATTGTATTTATTAGTTTAAAATTTAATCAATACAAAAACAAATATGATCATAATATACAAAATAAAGGTGCTTGGTGATTCCTCATGAGCAAACCTAAAGATAGGGGGAATAACCAAACCCATTTGTGATCTTGATATGGTTGAATTGATATGAGATGATAGAGGAAACTTAGGGGGGGAAATTGGGGTATGACACCAACACCACCAACATAATTTTGGTAGAGAGAGCTTAGAAAACATGAATTGGGGTTGCATCTTGATGATCAGAGGTGGGTTTGCTTCAATCAGAGTGATAAATCTAGCGATTCTTGTTCATCTTCTTCTTTCTTCTTTTTGTACCCTCATTTGTTGGGGTTTTGTATGTAAGTATACTTTGTTTTGTATGTATATTTATTACGCATTGTGTTGTATGAAGCTTTTGTTACAAATTAATATTGGTGATTTCTTGCTTTATTTGGGTTGGGGTTGTTGTAGAAATGGATGGTTCGAATCCATATTTAGGTAGAACATCTATTGGGTTTTGATTATAGAGATATATTAAGGCTTAGTATTCATGTGGGTATCTATTCTTAATGCCTCTATGTTTTTTTATGTTGTGTTGATAGATCGCTGGCGCGGGCAATACAATTGTTAACTCGCTCTGTGTTAGAAATAACCTATGTGTGAATAATACATGATGATGTTGATGAGTAGTTTAGGTTGATTGAAACTGAGTAGTAAGTTTAAGTATTTAACGGGTATGTGAAATTAAATCCCGAGAGTTCTATCCATTTCGAAGAATGAAATTCTTTTATGTTCATAACTTTAATTCCCGCATTTACCATCTTTAAACCCATTCAATTTCCAAACTCATAAACGCTAGAAATTGTTGAAAGGAAATTGAGTATGCACTAATCCATGTTGATACAATATGATATACCCTATAAAAATACTTATTTTTGCATGCCGCTTTACCGCTTCAGTAGCAACGCATCATCTTCAGAATGCACCGACATCTTACGGTAATAAGCTTTTACATGGGTCTTCGTGCATGTAGTACCAATGTACTTGTAAAAATCGGGGACCTTAAAATTTGGTGGAACCTCACCCCTGGCACCAGCCCCGAGTCTGTAATTTCCATTCCCGACACCCTCTGCCCTTCAACAACCGTCAATCTCTCTTCTAGCATACGATACTTCTAATTTCAGCAGGAAAACTTGCTTCACTGTTATACATAGAATACATGTCCTCATTACGATCCATTTCTAGATCATATACTCGAGGATTCCTTCTGACATGCGGATGCCCCAACATCTCGCCAGTAATGAAATGTGTTTTAGGTGGTGGTGGTGGTAGTAGAAACTGACCATGATTGACAAGTAAACCCTGATTATGAGTGTAACCATTAACATTCAATCCCTTATTGTTCAGAGTAGCAGGAGTACGTGGTTGTCCCATAGAGATGTCTTCATACATATTCTCAAGATGTTCCTCTTCATTATGAGGCCTCTCAACAAGAGCCCTCAACTCCTGTTGGCCACGATTCATGTTGGTAATTACTTCCATAAACTAGGCCATTCGTGTCTCCATCTGAATCTTCATTGCTGTCAAATCTGCTTGAACTTTCTCCATTTGTTAACGTTGATTACTCCTTGTGGGATAATGGTGAAACATCATATTTGTAACCTTTACTAAATAAAATGAGAATCAAGATAAGAATACCATCAAGAAAACCTCATATGCATGGGGTATGTCGATCCATGAGTGTATGTAATGCATGCAATGACATGTTTAAATATTTCTAGGGTCCTAGAGTTGTGATTCAAGTTTTTTAGGCAAGAGCAAGAGACAAGGTAGTGAACACCAATAAGTCAAATACTTATTAAACTATAATAAGAAGGAGTACAAGTAGTTCAAACATCAATATCAAAAGTATTACAATAACAAATGAGAGATCATGTCAATAAGCCTAATGGTGATTTTCGGAAAAAGAGAGAAAACAATAATTAAACATCTAATCTTCAGATAGCTTAAAGATCCATGTCCTAAAGTTTTAGCACTGAACGACCATATCCTACACACTGCTTGTTTGTCTGGTAGAGACACATGGTCTTGGTCTTCCAGTTGAATTTTGAGCTTTGCAGTCTCTTCTATAGCTTGTGCTAGTTGAATGTTACTTCCATTGAGCTGAGTTTCTATAGCAAGCCTTTGAGTATTCTCTTCTTCAAACCGGGCATCTTTGGCTAGAAGTTGCTTATCCAATTATTCAACCTTGGTCTTGTACCTCTTCTCCATTTTAGCTTTGGATGCTTTGAGGGTCTCATAATCTAGGCACTTCTGTTTGAACTTCTTTTCAACCTCAACAATAGAATTATGGTGATCTTCAACAGAAACATAATTGTCTTTAGCCCTTGATCTCTTATTTACAACCCCTGATATTTCTCCCTTGAACCTTTTGAGCTTTTGGGCTAGTTGAGTTATCTCTTGGGTAGCCATAATACACTTTACCACCATAGTCTCATGTTCCTCAAGTAGTAGTCGATTCTGAGCTTGTACTTGTTCATAGTATCCTTTTGGTACGACATTAGGTTTATTAGAATGTTGAGGGTACAAAGGCTCTTCTATGGAAAAAGGCCAACGACGATCTTTGTTTCTTTCTTTAATATACTGAGTATAAAGCACATAAGTTATGGGATATTTCTTACCAAAGTAATGTCCTCCTTTGAAGTGAATGCTTTCCTAGGCTTTGATAGCTCTATCCATCCATCCAGTGCCATCCGACACATCATAGAATAAAGTTTCTCGCACATCTTCTTCTTCAGGAGGTCCTCTCTAAGCATATCCCAACTATCTTTAAGAAAGAGTTGGGTTATAGTTAATTCCACCCGTTATTCCCATGAGAGATACTTTGAGGAATTCTCCACAACGGAAGATTACTTCTCTGCTCTATATCTTGGATAAACTGCGCTTGTACCAGTCAATATCTTTGGTGGTGAGCCCCATCAACCTTTGAGCCTATTTCAGAGTATGTTGAGTATCAACAAAAATACCTTGATGAGGAAGATAACCTTTAAATCAATAATACAACAATGGGGTGCAACAATGAACAACTCCACCTTTACCCTTGTAGCTTCTTGCGTGTATGGAATGATAGACTTATCCTAGGAGAGTTGGCACAAGATTCCTTTGCATGAATATAGAAACAACATTCTCATCAACAAACTTTACTTCATTAGGAAATAGGACCATCCCATAAATGCAACAAGCTAAAATAACATTGGAACCCCTCCAATATTTTTTATCAGCCTTGATATTAGCTTCCTTCAACAGAAAACTCAAGTGATAGCCATGTAAAATCCCTTTCTTCTTAAAGTTGACCTTTATAACATATTCCCCCAAATAAAGGGCGGCATCTGTAGCAGTAGAAATGTTGAGACTAAGCCATTGAGTTGACTTGACTCACACAGATCAAATAAAAATTGCCACCACGTGTTATTGTTTCCAAAGGAAATGGGAAAAGAGTGAATAAAACCAAAATAGAGGGGGAGAGAATCGTTCCCCCATGGGTTGGTTATGCAAAGGGAAGGTATTAGCACCCTAAAAATCTACTGTACTCTACAGTAACCTCTTTGAAAATTTCTATATTTTGGCTATAAAAGATGTATACAAAAATAGATGGTTAGATGAGAAAAGAAGTATTTTTTACAATTTTGCACCCGTCATGGTTGCGAAACTTTAGTGACTTTGTACCATTTTCCATACAATAGGGGATCAGGGCACTCTCAGTTCACCTTAAAAAAATTCAAAACACAAGTGTGTTGGGTGATTTTAAGAGAGGAGATATCATCGTCATATCCGAGTGGAAAATGTACTTACTACCCATGACTATAAGAAAAGATAATTTACATCATCTCAAAGTGGAGGATATGGCTTGGATTTTAAAATCAACAAAGCCTCACTCGATACCCAAGTGGAAAATATCTCATTTCACTTCATATCATAGAAGTATAGTAGCTCACATCACTACAAGAATCGACAAGAGTCTAATCTTTTGAGAAAAAAATTTATAGTAAAAAGTCAAAGTGGCAAATGGTTTGAATGAGGTTAATTGACTTTTAGTCTTCTTACAAAAAATGTCAAAGTATGATTGATATTGATTAAAATTTGATTAAGAAAAGATTTTGAAAATACATGGACTTATGTCCAAGTTTATTATGAAAGCGGATCAAGTTAGAAAACAAGAAGAGTTTTGAAAAGGAGGGAGAAGATTTTTGAAATTAAAGAAGATATGAGGAGATGAAAGGACTATCCTAAAGCATAAAGTAAAAGGTAAGGAAACGAACCATCTAACCAACAAAAAGCCAACACTTGACATAAATAAGTCAATGTATAATTCCCATCCTTTGGATTGAAACCAAGCAAGCAAATATACTAAACCTCCCAAGAATACCAAGCTTCATATGAATTAAGTCTTCACAAAAATTAGGCAGAGTAACGGTTGTATACAAATGAATTCTCAATCACAAACAAAGCATATAACCAGAATAACCTGCACACAAAGAGAATTAACCCAATGTCTTGGGCTAAACCCTAAGAAATTCAGACAAAAAAACAACAAAGCCATAAGATCCCAAGTATCAAGGCTTCTAATCCTAACTCCAAGAAGTCCATAACTCCATTATGCCAAGGATAGTAACCAGATACTCTAAGTGACTATAAAGTTTTTTATTATTCAAGTTTATTATTAAGTGTCTTCAAAAAGAAAATAAAAGCTCAAATGAGAAAAGATAAAATGACATAAAGATAAATGCTCAAATGAGCAAAGATAAAATGACATAAAGATAAATGCTCAAATGAGCAAAGATAAAAATAACATGAAATGTAAATGCTAAAGTAAACGGTGCATAAAAGTAAGGACATAAAATAAAGGGGATAAAGTAAATTCATAAAGTAAAGTCAATTGTTAGTGAATTAGAAGTTAAACTTTAGTTGAATGACCATCTTGAAACTTGCATTTGAAAACTCATTAGAGGATTGATAAAATAAAAGCTTCTCAACAACAAGTTTTATTTTCTTTTTGTCAAGTATATCATTCATTTCAAGTACTCAAGGAAAACATATATGATCAACGATGTTTAAATGACTCACTTAGACCAAAATTCATGAAAGTTCATTAGAGGATTGATAAGATCAAATCCTCCTAACAATGAACCTCAAGGTTATTGGAACAAAGGTTTCAAATTAAACATACTTAGGCATGCAAACGTAGGTTTTGGCCACAAATGATCATTTTTCGAATCGGGACAAATTTAGCGCCATGTTAAGCAATCGTAAGTGGACTTATGTAGAAGTCACACCTATTTTGAGGCCGGTCAATAGCAAATTATGTACCACATGTTAGAGAAATGATATATAGATCATTCTCCAACAACAATTTGCACAAGTAAGAAAGGGATAAGATGAAGAGGAAGGAAATGTATCAGATGAAATTAGGGTTTCAAATATCATCTACATCATTCATCCATTTTGGTGGATTTGGTTTTTCAACCTATCAACATCCACGATCCAATGAGGTTGAGGAACTTGTCCCAAAATAACACCCAAATCAGGACCAAACAAAAATAATAAAATAATACTTAATAAAACAATATTTAAAATAATTAATAAAAGAGAAATAATTGATAAAATACACAAAGTATATTAAAATGCCAAATAAAAAATCCCAAAAAAAAAGTCAGAGGTCAAATATAAGTCAATAAGTGTTGCCATTTTTTTTTTAGAATTTTTTTAACTCAGAAGCTATTTTTTAAATTTAAATAAATAATCAATATAAACCAAAATTTGTTTAAAATAGTAAAATTAGAAATAAAAATAAAATGATGTCATCAATATTTGACAAGAGGTCATTGGATCCTTCCGTATTTTTACAGAATTTAAAAAATCAAGAAAAGTATTTTTAAACAATTAAAAAGTTAAATAAAGTGAAAAATCATACAAAAAATCAAATCACAAAATAAAATTATGAAAAAATAGAAATCAGAAAGAGAGAAATCAAAAGTATTTTTGAGAATTTTTACAAAGTTTTTGAATTTGAAATGAATTTTTTTATGAATTTTTGAAGTTTAAAATAATTAAATCAAAAATCAGAAAATAAAAATAATGTCAAAAAGATGTAGACCATTGGATCAATGTCAAAATGAGTTAGTAATCAAGTACATGGGATCTGGCGTGTTGTCATATCATGGTCATTAGTGAATAACACACATGATCCTTTACTTTAAAAACAGATAAAACAAGCCACACGTGGGGCTTTGATTGGTTGAAGACGTCCATGTCATCATCTTCAACCTTCAGATCATTGACAAAGTCAACCAAAACACGTGATTTAAAGGTCCCTTAAATAGAAAAATTAGAGGTTCAGACCGGTGCCACTCGATTCGTCTCATCAAGACGAGGATAATTGTACCCTCGCAAAAAATTTATATAAAACACTGCTTACTCGATTTGGAAAAAAACAGAAGAAAAAAGTTGGAAAAGGATTTGAAAATTCGTGAGAAAAACTCACTTCCAGTTAAAAAACTATGATGCGGCCAATATCAAAGTGATGAGAGCTACATTGTAGCAACAAATTTGTAGAGAACGAATGGAGAAATCTACCTGTTGAAGTTCAAATTTAGAGCTCTGAAACTTGACTTTGATAGCACGATCAGGGCACCTCAAGGGTTGGTTCTTCTTCTGTTAGCTTTAGGAAAGTTCAAGGATGAAGAATCAGAGAAGAAATTGGATTGAAAGATGCTTTAGAACCAAATTTGAAGTTGTTGAATTATGGATTATGGAGGAAGTTCAACATAGGTTCTTTGGCTCTCTAAAGCTTGTCTAAATAAGTGGAATACCACCCTCTATTTATAGGGAAGCAAATAGGATTTCAAGCGTGTGAAATGATGAGATTTTGAGAGAAATCATGTGAAGTTGCAAACATGAAAAGTGTGACTCATATTTTCTCAAAACGCATCCAAAACTTGCTTTTCAAGGTGCTAATCACTTCTGGAAGATTGTTAAGCATGCTTAGAAGTAAAACACGCAACAATTTTGTGATTAGAGGCCACATTAACCAATTTGCAATCCGAGTGTTTTGACAAAATCTGTTTCAAGGTGCCAACTTTGAATCCATGGTGCACCTAACTCAAGAGGCTTTATCACATGATTCTTGAAACATTTGAAAGACAAGGTCACAAACTTCACAATGTTCCAAGAAAGACACCATTTGGATACTTGAGAAAAAATTTATGTCCAATCGAATTTGTGAAAAACACATGAATGTTTTGTATTTAGAAAAATTCTAATTGTTGAACTTCAAAATGACCTATAATGTTCTTCAAAATTAAATGACTTTCCACTCAAATTTTGGTCTTGACATCTGAAGATGAAATGAAGTAGACCTCTTGAATTGAAGTTTGGAATTGAGATCACTCAAAAATCATAAAAACCGAAAGAGTTATGATCTTTGGAAGATGATGAAACATTTGGGAAAATTCACAAAAGACCTATAATCTTTTCAATTCTTCAACCAGTTTCTAAAAATTCTCAAGTCTTGCACATAAAAACAAAGTTGTAGTAGACATCCAAAATATTATTTTAGAAAAGTAATGGGCTCAAGGAGATACAAATTGACCAAGTTATGATCATTTGAAGTCAAACCCTAAAGTTCAAAGGCTTTTCAAGGAGGCTTGTAATCTTTCTCAATTTTTAGTGATGTTCCATTCAAATTAGCCTTAGACTTCTGAAGAGATATTGGTAAGGACCCTTTAAAGAGAATCATGGCTTTGAATTTACTCAAAAATCTCAAAAAATGAGCAAGACATGGCCCTTGGAAGTCAATAAACCCTAGCTCATAGAGTGTCAAAATGACTTGAAACCCCTTTCAAATTTTGATGATTTATCTTGCACAATTGGATCTTGTCATGTAAAGAGAGGTTGTTTTAGATGATGATAAGAATCCATATAAAAAATAAACAACTCAAAATGATGAAAATTTAGAGACTTATGCACTTGTGATCACTAAATCTAGTATTTGCTCAATTTGGTCAAACTTGTTGAGTCAACCTTGAATCTCTTTGATATTTTTGTTTGGCAAAATAAGCATGATGAATCATAAGAGGCCTTGAAATTATGTTGTCTTAAAGCACACTCAAATATGGAGCTTAAGTCTCAATGAAGCTGGTTGAAGAAGGCATGCAAATAAACATATGTGATCTTGATGTTTTGATAAAGTAGAAAGAGAGAACCAACCCTAATGTGTGATCTTGATGTATTGATAAAAGTGAGATGATGAGAAATCTTAGGGTCAAAAATTGGGGTATAATAACTACCCGTATTTAAGTGTCTTCTATCCGGAGATATGAAGGCTAAAATCTTTGTCTCGATGCGATTGAAGATACTTAAATACAAAACAAACCCTATTTTGGTCCTAAGATGCCATGAAATGCTTATGATCATGAATGCAAACGACCAACTCCAAAGGTGATACAAGAAACCATGGGTAAGCAAAATATATAACAATAGATCAAAAAGAGAGTCCGACCTGGAAAATAAATCGCTGGGGAACAGAAGACTCAACTCTACTGGGTAAAGCCCAAGAAGGAGATAATGTATCACTAACTCAAATAATTAGGGAAAAGCAATGGATAACAACGATTGATAGATAAATACGAACTACCTACTCCTAGAGGAGATGGCAAAAAGAGTAAAGTTGACTCACAGGGAATAGGAAATTAACAACCCGAAGGATGCAAAAAGAAATGGTCAGATAATATCGGTAAAACAATATTATGGTAGGTAAAGAATGGGTGAAATTGGTACCTATGACCGGAAACAAAAGTTGACATCAACACTTATGGCTGGGAACAAAAGTAACTCTATTAGAGTAAAGTGAATCTTAACAATGAACTATCTACCTTAAAGAAGAGAGTACCATCCATCGGAGTAAAGCCTTGACAATGAACTATCTCCCTTAATGAAGAGACTACCATCCATTGGAGTACAAATCTCAACAAAGAACTATCTCCAACAATGAAGAGACTACCATCTATTAGAGTAAAACATCTCAACAACAAAATATCTCCCATAATGACGAGACTACCATCCATCAGAGAAAAAATCTCAACAATAAACTATCTCCCATAATGACGAGACTACCATCCATCAGAGTACAAACCTCAACAAAGAACTATCTCCCATAATGAAGAGACTACCATCCATTAGAGTAAAACATCGCAACAACGAACTATCTCCCATAATGACGAGACTACTATCCATCGGAGTACAAATCTTAACAATGAACTATCTCCTATAATGGAGAGACTACCATCCATTAGAGTACAAACACCTTCTCTGGCATTGATAAACTTACTGGGGAAGAATAAGTTGCTCAAATAAAGATACCTGCCACTTGTTGCTTACGAAGAGGATTGTGATAACGCTATTGTGAGAGGAATCTTGATTTCCTAGGGAAGTGCCAATACATTCCTACTGAGATGATAAAGTCTTCACGTGCAAAGTAAATCCATATTCTCAATCCAGGGCTCAAAGCCTACAGAAATAAAAATAATAATGTCGCGGGGGACCACATATTCAAACCAGAAATCAACCGGAGTGAAACAGTCAACCAAGACAACATCCAATGAGGAATAAGCTTAAATGAGGATCACATTCCATCTAGATAATAATCTAAATAGGAAGGAAAAAGAAAAATTCTTCAATGAGGGATAACTCAGTGGGGAAATTGAAAGGATATGCACTTTCGGCTTAAAGTGGACACTCTATTGGAGAGAGGATAACGTAACTCTGTAAAGAGGGTAATATGCCCACAAAAACATCAACGAATGCAAATGAGCAATAAGTTTTAATTTATATATGCATGATGTATGTATGAATTTATGAATTTTATCATGTATATGCTGACAAAATAGACATATAACGCTAGGAATGACCTGATGTGATACGGTGGGAGAACTGACTTGAAGGTTTTGTGTTTTATCGCAAATATTGCAGTTAGCAAGAGTCGCCGCCGACTTTTCTTTTATCCAAAAGGAAAGGTGAAAAAGCACAGGAAAGACCTTTGAGATTATTTCTTGAGTTCGGGGGGTAGATTAGGAAAAGGGAAGGTATTAGAACCCTTTTCATCCATGGTTTTCCATGGGCTCTTAGTTACTTGCTAGATCACTTGCTTTTGTTTGAAATTGTGCTTTGTGTGGTTTTTGAAAGTATTTTGTAAAGAGGCTTTTGTTTAGGCAATCTTTGTAATGATCCTTGTTTGTAAGAATGTATACAAAGATGTTTGATCTTTTGAAAATGTTTTCAAGTTTGTAAGATGTTTGAAAGTGTAGGTGTTTGTTTTGAAAATAACAAGGATGTTTTGTTTGAAATTTAGCAAGTAATTAGGAGCATTCTACCTACTCAAAAGTCTTTCTTATTCATTTTCTTTTCCTTTGACATTGTTATCTTACAATTGATTTGGTAAGCAACCCTATCTTTGGATGTAAACGGAACGGGCGTGGGTCATTGTATAACCATAATTAGCAATATTTCAAGGTATCTTATCATTCTTTTTTAGGGACTAAGATCATTGGAAAGACAACATAGATAGCGTCATCGAGGGACTATGATCTTGTATTTACATGTTTTTTTGCTAAGATACTTTACATGCATAATATGGCCATTTTGTATAAGGCAACCAAGTGGAATAACCCTAGGGGTGCTTGTGTGCAAGTGTATTGTTTTCATGCTTGTTTTTGTCATAAATTAGGGTTTCTAAGTATTGGTTTTAGTCTTTCCATACAAATCCTAATTACTAACATGTTATATATAAAGCGATAAATTGCGGAATTTAAAGTTACTACACTATTACAACATTTGTGGGAGGGGGTGTACAAATTGAATGGGGATTGCAAAAATGTAAACCTAATTAGTCTATTACAACCATATTGAATGGGTATAAATGTACAAGGAATTAAATGAATACAATGTGCAAAAAGAATAAATATGCAACAATGTAAATGTGAAGAAAAATGAATATTTTGTTTGGTTTTTCATGAGAAAAGGGAATTTGTGTTAACCTAATTAATTTAAGAAAATAATTAATCAAAGGTAAACCCTAAATTTGCTAAGAAAAGATTTTTAAACAAAACCCTAATTCATTAATTGATTAAAGAAAATAAGTTTAGTAAAAATATTTTTTTTGGTATTTTTGTCTTGAAAATAATTTATAGTATTATGGAATATTTTTGGCCTTTTTTAATATTAAAATAATATATTTTAATTGGTGTAAAATAAAAATAAATACTAACCTAGTTTTAATTAGATTTATAAGATAATTTGTACAAAAAAATAAAGTATAGTTAAATAAAATATTTTTTGTGAGAAAAATAAAATAAACTAAGCCAAAATATAAATCTATCATTTTTTTGTATTTTTATGATTTTTTAGTATTTAGAAAAATATTTATGAAAATAAATGAAATAAAAAATAAGAAAATAAAATAAACTGGGCCAGGGGCGTACAAATGAAATAGGGGGTTAGCTAGCAAAAAAAAAAAAATGAAACAAGCCCAAAGAGGCTCAGCGCCCTGCAAAAAAAGTAAGAAATGCAAAAGATGTAAAAAATTGTAAAAGGGTACCACTGGGGCTCGAACCCAGGCCCTAAAGGTTACGGGAGCGCGCTTCTACCCTGGTGACTTCATCTTCAACCTCTAGCCAGACCAACTGTAACTTGCTCATTTCTCATCAAAAATGAAAACTGTAAACATGAAACTTGTAGCAAATTTCCTCACGGTTTCAGAAATGTAAAGCATTAAAACTATAGATCAAAGATAAGCATGAATTTTAATGGCCATAATCTGAACCCTAAAAATCTCAAAAATTTCAATCTCAAAATTCTCTAAGCTCAAGCAAAATTAATGGAAACTATGGACATGGTTAGCTTTAGGGCAATGATATCTACATGTTTTGTTCATAAATAAATCATTAGTGATGCCTGTATGAAGAGTTCAAAGTTGAGAAAACTTACCTCAAAACTGGAAATCGTGTTTTGAGTTTGAGCTTGTTTCAAGTGATGGTGATGATCAAGTTAGCTTCCTTGAGGTCCCAGGAAGCTAATGCAATTATTAGCTTGAGCAATGGGTGGCTGAAATGATCTGGAGAAGTCAATGTGCAGAACTCTGTTTTTGAAAATGGAGGATGGTGTTAATGGTGTTACAGTTCTGTAACAGGGTGTGGGATCAATTCTATATGATGTTTAGAAGCTTTAGAAACCAAAAGGCCAAGAAACACACGAGTAGATTATGAGTTTCAAGTTTTTGGTCAGTTTGTGTGAAAATGGAAGTATGAGATATGTTTATGAGTTCTAGCTATTTTCAGGGCATGAGCATTCGTGTATTTGTAGCCAAATGTTTGTGTATATATAAACAAAAGTGTTGGAGTGTGTGATCGGTGGATCTGGAACTAATTGTTTGTAGCTGGTTCGCGAAATGTCGCGGAAGCAAGAGTCGCCACCGTCTTTTATTTTCTGCAACATGGACAGGACAAAAGCACAACAAAATTCCTTATGAGAACGTTTCTCGGTTCGGGAGGTAGATTTATAGAAAGGGAAGGTGTTAGCACCCTTTCTATCCATGGTTATCCATGGGCTCTTAGATACTTGCTCATTTGTGTTTTCAAAAGTGTTTGCTTTTCAATTGTGAGTGGGTTTGAAAAAGTTTCGTTTAAAGATTTCAGATCGACTCTTGTATCAGTCCTCAAGAGTGTTTGAAAAATTGTTTTGAAAGCTTTTTGAAAAGTGTCGGTGTGAAAAGATTTTCGTTTGTTTTTTAAGAGAGCAAGTATCCATGAGTCGTCTACCTACCCTAAGGAATTAGGCTGTGTAAATGTCCTTAAGGTAGTGCCATCCCACCATTGAGAGGTAGGTAGCACCACCGTTGGAGGTGTTCGGGTCAATTCGTTTGTAGGGACAATGTGGTCACCAGAGCAACAGTAGGACACCTTAGAAGCTACCCTTATGCCATTGATCTTTTTATTCCGAGGCAACTATTCCGAGGCAACCGTTTCGAGGCAACTTGTTTCGAGGCAACTAGATCAATGGACATAAGGACTCACTAAAACGTCCTATACTCGACGACCACGTTTCGAGGGGCAAGGCAACAGTGAGACGTACCCTAAGAGTGGTGTGTGAATTTGTGTATTGTTTTCAGTTATGTTTTATCTTGTCATGCACTTGGTGAGCTACGCTTTGATTTTATTTGGGCCATTCATTCTTTCATGCAAAGTTTAGCAGTTAAGGGGTGCGGAAATTAAAGTGCGGAAAATAAAGTCCTACGCTATTACAAGGCGCGGGTCTATACATCGCCAAATTAACAAAAGACCCGTTTTGAAATAAAATGCAGAAAATAAATGAATTTCCTAATTACTATTACAAAGCTTGGGAAATTACATAATATTTAAAAGAAACATAAGAACAAACGTGCGAAAAGAAATTAGAATCGAATGTTCGAGGGCGTTGGACCCTTTAAAGAAATTAAATTGAAATTAAGAGTTAATTAATTATTTAATAAGAAAAGAAGTTATTTTTTTTATGGTTTTTAGTATTTATGAAATAAAGAAAATTAATTAAAATTAGAAGTTAAATGAAACCCTAGTTCTAAATTATTTTTAATTGTTAAAGAAAAATATTCAAGTTTTAACCTAATTTACACTAGTTAATTAATTACATGAGTATTTACAAAATAATTAATAATCAATAATAATAATAAGGAGAAGAAATTATTTATTGAGAAAAAGAGTAAAAATGCTAAAAAACCTAATTTCTACACATTTTGGTTATTAAGAAAAGATTAAAATTAAAACCTAATTTTACTAAATTAATGATTTAAAGATTTATTTACAAAAATATAATAATGAATTAAATATTAAATAAACATATTTTGAGTTTTTTGATTTCTGATTTTTGTGTTATGAAAATTATTTTTGTGAATTAAATAAAACAATAAAACAAATAAAAGAATAAAAAGGAGAATTAAACTAAAAAATAAAAATATGCAAACCATGGGGGTGTCTGACCCAATTTGGGAGGTTTTATTTGAGAAATTTGGCCCAAGAATGCAAGGCCCTTTGGACTTTCTGGAATCACGTATGGAATGGTTGACCAGCGTGCATGGTGGTCTCCACATTCTGACCTTTGGATGAGATTTCCTGGGCGCGTGGCAAGCAAGCAGGTGAGGATGCATGATGGTCTTTGGATGCAGTTCTACGCTGGAACACGTTTTGACAAAAATTATTGAGATTATGGGTGACCTGGGAATCGAACCCAGGTCCCAATGCCTGTAGGACAACACACCAACCAATTGAACTAACGCGTTTCTTTGTTAGTATAATGGAATAGAAATAATATGTATGAAAAGCAAGTATTATGCTGAACCAAAATAAAAATGCGCTAACATTCAAATCCTCCAACCATGTCCAGACACGCATGCATCGTCTTCATCTTTTTCCTGTAACTAAAAGCAAATAGCGGGGGTTTTAAACCCCCACTAACTGTAATACATAAAAATAGCGATTAGCATATGAGTAAACATAAAAAGGGCGCGAGGTGGTTGTTCAGTTCGTCTTGATGTCCTGATTTCAATGGTACCAGTTTGGTGGCCCAATTTTTCCATATGGGGAAACCCCCAATTCCAAGCTTCTGAAACCCTAGCAAGCGTTAATGGAAACTTTCTATACAGGCATGGTTAGTTCAATTCAAGGATACATACAGGCATGGTTAGTTCAATTCAAGGATACCATTAGCTTCAGAATGTTCATGTTAGTATAAATCAATAGTTAAAAATCACAAATGATGCTTGGAAACTGAAACACGATTATGAAAAATTTCAAGAAAAGTAAGACTTTGTTCTACCAATTCCTTGAGTATGGAGGACTGGTTTTGATTGGAATCGTTTCCTGGATGTCTTGGCAAGGTTTTGGAATACTTTTGCAGCCTTGAAACGTCTCCTAACTAGGTTTTCAGTTTTCAATATTTGTGAAAAAAATGCAATGTTGTTCTTGGTTTCTCAGCGCAGCTTCTGTCCAATGCTTTAGGTTTCAATCTTGCATATGTATGTGAGTAGAATTAGGTCAAAAAGCCAGCCCAAAATCCATCCATTTATGATTTTGAATATTTGATTTTCCATATCTTTTTTTCAATCTTTTTCATGCCAATTATGCCAAATTTGGATGATTTTATCCTTGGTGATTGATACACGAGATATTGAGGTCATAATGAGTGAATTGGCTGCACAAAAGGATTTGAAAAACATGATTTAGTATTTTTCTCATAATTAATTTAAATTAAATGAATTAATAAGATTAAAAATTCAATTAATTAATTAAAAATAAGAAAATAACTCCCTTTTAGGTCAACGGGTCGTGTATGGCCTTTGGGTAATGGTTCATGGAAGAAATTGAGGCCCATTAGCATTTTTGAACCCTTTTGTGCAAAGTTGACTTTTCAAAAATTCCCAAAAATTCCGCAACTTCTACAAGGCATATCTTGCTCAATTTTTAAGCTTTCATCATGTTCTTGGACATTTTGGTAAGGTCTTGAAGTCCTATAAACAATTTCTTTGGTCCCATGTCATTTTGATTTACCAATCTCAAGTTATGGTCTTTGACTTAAAGTGCCTTTTTGTTGACTTTTGAAAATGACCTATAATGTTGAAATTGATAACTTTTTGGGAGAGCATTTCTTGGACTTGAAGTGTGAAGATGAGTTGTAGGAAATGTCATTCTCTTCAAAATGAGCTTTGGATGGAATTTTTCTGATAAACCATGAGGAAGTTATGCCTTGGTCAATTTGCAGTTGACTTTTTCACCTGTCCAAAAATAGAAACTTTTGCATCTTGAGACTTTTTGAGCCATGCTTTGAGAATCATGATCAAGAATTGATCAAATGATGTTTGTGGCTTCAAAATAAGATGTTGACCAAAAATTTTGACTTTTGACTGTCAAATGACCATTTTGCCCCTACAGTTGACTGTGAAGCATTTAGGGTTTTTGACTGTGCATTTTGATGCTGTGAGTCTTGAAACTTGGCATATGGATGATCGACAATATATGTAGGCATGTGGGACTTGTTTGGACCTTTGGAAACTTCAATTTCTTTTGCCAGCACCAAAACCCTAATTTTTGACTGTTAGGAGGCAATTGGACTGTGCAACCCTTGGGAGATTTTGAAGTATGATCTTAGCAAACCTTGAAGAATATGGGAGGGCAAATTTTGGGGTACAACAGTTGCCCCTATTCAATCTTCTTAAACCTGAGGGTGTAGATTGGCTGGCGTGCCTTTCGTAATCCGAAGGTGGAAGATGATTGAACACTAGAGTGCCTAGAAATTTGCGCTCACATAGTAGGGTGTCAGCAGTATGATGCGGGGAATGGGCTTACAGATGACATTTGGAGACTGATGGATGGTAGAGATGGGCTTATAGGTGCCATCGGGAGGTTGTCGATCGCGTAAGAGATTCCTTAGCGAGAACTTGCGTTCCTGAGAAAGAAAATGATTACCTGGCCTGTTACAGGAGTTGGTCTTCAAACCCTTTGCGTAGATGTGCCCTGGCTGGATACAGGTATCGAATCTTTAAACTCTTCAGACGTGCCCTGGCGAGATATAGGAATCGAGTCCGGAGAATATAGTCGTCAACAGATACACCCTGGCGAGATACAGGAATCAGATCTTCGAACTCTTCAGACGCACCCTGGCAAGATACAGGAATCGGGTATGGTAATGTTAGTCGTCAACAGACACACCCTGGCAAGATACAGGAATCAGATCTTCTAACTCTTCAGACGCACCCTGGCCAGATACAGGAATCGGGTCTGGTAATGTTAGTCGTCAACAGATACACCCTGGCAAGATACAGGAATCAGATCCTCGAACTCTTCAGATGCACCCTGACAAGATACAGGAATCGGGTCCGGTAATGTTAGTGGTCAACAGATACACCCTGGCAAGATACAGGAATCAGATCCTCGAACTCTTCAGACGCACCCTGGCAGGATACAGGAATCGGGTCTGGTAATGTTAGTCGTCAACAGATACACCCTGGCAAGATACAGGAATCGGATCCTCGAACTCTTTAGACGCACCCTGGCAAGATACAGGAATCGGGTCTGGTAATGTTAGTCATCAACAGATACACCCTGGCAAGATACAAGAATCAGATCCTCAAACTCTTCAGACGCACCCTGGCAAGATACAGGAATCGGGTCTGGTAATGTTAGTCGTCAACAGATACACCTTGGCAAGATACAGGAATCAGATCCTCAAACTCTTCAGACGCACCCTGACAAGATACAGGAATCAGGTCTGGTAATACTAGTCGTCAACAGATACACCCTGGCAAGATACAGGAATCGGATCTTTAGTGGCGACCGTTGATGGTAATTATCTTTGTATTAACCTTTGTCCTGAAAAGACAAAACGTTAGTTGTATGAAATGTCATGATGTATGACATGCGTGATGTTCTCAGAATGAATGAGATTGTATGTTCATGATGCGTATACGCATGCTGTAATGTATGAAAATGCGATGTTTATGAATGTATTTTCGTTTTTGTCTGGGAAAATAAATCCTGGACGGGTGCCGGGAAGTTAAATCCTGGGCTGATGTTGAAGAGAAGAGTTTCGTTGTTTCCGCTGGGGATGATGGTTGCAAGAATAAACCGGTAGGAGAAGATGACTCCGTTGGGGAATAAACTTGGAGATTACTCTGTGGGGAGTGATTACTCTAGCGACCTTGCTGGGGAACAATACTCTGTGGGAAGAGAGGTACTTTGCTGGGATGTTGATGATAACTCTGCTGGGGATACCGTTGTTATGTTATGTTGGGGAATGTGATGAACTCCGCTGGGGGATAGGAAGACTTCGTCGGGGACGCCCTTTCCGTGGCAATTGGCTGAGGATAACCCAGTTATATCCTGGTGGGGAAATAACCTTCTGAATAAAGCCGGGGGACGCGTTCGTGCTTTGTAGGGGATAAGCTTCCAGAATCTACTGGGGATAAGCTTCCTGCTGGGGAGTTTGATTCCACTTTCCTGGGGAAACTTTTGGACTGGACTCTCCTGGGGAAATTAATTTGAGATGCACTGGGGAAGTGGCTCCACTGAATGTCTGGTATACCGCCGGGGAACAATCTTAGGTCAAGACTGCTGGGGATGCTTGTTAAGAATGTTTGTATATTGCGCTGGGGAATGTTGAGATTTGCTGGAGGATACCCAACTTCCTTAAGGCTGACAGGATAACTCTGATTGGGGAGAATGTATTGACTTGCTGACTCACTTTCTGGGGATTTAAGATATCTTGGTTATGTTCTTTAGCTGAACTTACCTTGGTACCTTGGTGGACAGAGCAATTAGATCGCTTAGACGACTCATTATTGCCCCTGTTTCTAATGTTACCTGTAATTAATCCTTTGTTTCGTATGCAAATATTTATGAGTTAGCAATCATTGTCAAATGCATATATCACAAATTGAACCTTGGACGTTCTTCGCAAAACAAAACAGAAAAGGAAAAACAATTGGCAATTTTAGCTGAAAAGTGAATTTATATTGATTTTTGAATTTGCCTGTAAATAGGCGTTTATGTACAAGAGGCTGACGTCCTAGTAAGAGAACGTCGCCGAACGACAGAGTTTATACAATTTTGTGAAAAAGGAAAACAAAACAGCTATGTGAAAAGAATAATCCCACTGGGTTTCAACTCTGCTATCGCCTTTATGTCTTCGAGCGTCTCATCACTTGCTGCTCAGTTGACGATGAAGCGGATTGATCGATGCCGTCTGAACTTGGTGTTGATACCGGATTCTGGATGCGAAGTGATCCAATGAGACATAGTATTACGCTTTAATCCCTAACTTTTGCCTGGACCGCCCTTTCGGGTTTTCAGTCCACCGGGATACCCATTTTTGCCCAAGCCGCCTTTTCAGGTTTTCGACTTGCCGGGTGTACAGATTTTTTCATTTCATCCCTCATTTTGCCCGAACCCTTTTGGTTCGCCGGGAAGCCCTAATTTTTGCCTAGGTATGTCAACCTAGCGGGTCTTTTATCATGCGTAGTATCTTTTTACTATGTCTGCATTGGCGGGGTGAGGAAGGCCGTCACCATCCATGGTAGTTAGAATCATGGCTCCTCCTGAGAACACATGTTTAACCACAAATGGCCCTTCGTATGTGGGGGTCCATTTGCCCCTGGGATCACTCTGAGGAAGGATGATGCGCTTGATTACCAGATCCCCAACTTGATACTCTTGTGGTCTGACCTTTTTGTTAAATGCCCTGATCATCCGTTTTTGATACGTTTGACCATGACAAATAGCAGTGAGTCTCTTTTTGTTAATTAGGTTTAATTGATCAAGTCGAGTCTGGATCCAGTCATCTTCGCTCAGACCTGCATCTTTCATTATCCGGAGAGAGCGTATCTGCACTTCGATCGGTAAGACTGCCTCCATGCCGTAGACCAAGGAAAAAGGAGTTGCCCCGGTTGACGTTCTTGCTGAGGTACGGTACCCGTGAAGAGCAAACGGTAACATCTCGTGCCAATCTTTGTAAGTCACTGTCATCTTCTGCACAATCTTCTTGATATTCTTATTCGCTGCTTCTACAGCCCCATTCATCTTCGGCCGGTAAGGAGAAGAGTTGTGGTTCTGTATCTTGAATTGCTCGCAGAGCTCAGTGATCATCTTATTATTGAGATTGGTACCGTTGTCCGTAATGATCCTTTCAGGTACACCGTATCGACAGATCAGGTTATGCCGAATGAACCGTGCCACAACATTCTTGGTTACTGTAGCGTAGGAAGCCGCTTCAACCCACTTCGTGAAGTAATCAATTGCCACCAGGATGAAGCGATGCCCATTGGATGCCGTAGGTTTAATCTCGCCGATCATATCAATACCCCACATTGCAAAAGGCCAAGGTGCAGTCAGGACATTCAGAGGAACTGGAGGAACATGCACCTTATCTGCATAAATCTGGCATTTATGACATGTCCGAGAATGTTGGTAACAGTCAGCTTCCATTGTGGACTAGAAATATCCTGCCCGAAGGATCTTCTTTGCCATGGTATGTCCACTGGAATGTGTTCCAAAGGTACCTTCATGTAGCTCTGCCATGATCCTTTCTGCTTCAGTCTTATCCACACAACGCAGTAAGGTCGAATCATGGTTTCGCTTGTACAGAATGCCGTTGCTGAGGAAGAACTTCGCTGCGAACCTTCTCAGAAACTTCTTGTCGTTGACAGATGCACCTTCAGGGTATTCATGAGCTTCCAAGTACCTCTTCACCTCATGATACCAGGGTTTTTCCGTTACTACCTCAGCCTCAAGATCACAACAGTATGCCGGTTCGTCCAGTTTCCAGATAATGACCCGGGGAGCCTCATTGTCCCATTTGACTTTGAACATAGAAGACATCGTAGCTAACGCGTCTGCCAACTGATTCTCCTCTCTTGGGAAGTGTTCAAAAGTTATCTCTGTGAAATGGGGGATCAATGTCAACACACATTCTCTGTAAGGAATAAGATTCGGATGTTTCGTATCCCACTCGCCTTTGATCTGATTGATCACGAGAGCGGAATCTCCGAAGACACTCAGAAACTTGATCCTTAAGTCAATCGCAACTTGAAGCCCCATGATACACGCCTCATACTCTGCCATGTTGTTGGTGCAGTTGAAACATAGCCGGACAGTAAGTGGAGTATGAGTGCCTTGACGAGATATGATCACAGCGCTGATACCGTTACCCAAAGCGTTGGAGGCTCTGTCAAAGTGCATAGACCATCGGGATCCTTCCTCAGGTGCATCATCCGGTCTAGGTACTTCACAATCAGTCACAATCATGATGCTCTCGTCTGGAAACTCAAAGTTCATTGACTGATAGTCGTCTACTGCCTGGTGTGCCAAGTGGTCTGCCAATACACTTCCTTTGATGGCTTTCTGAGTCGTGTACTGGATGTCGTATTCTGTCAAGATCATTTTCCATCTTGCTATTCTCCCAGACAGAGCAGGCTTTTCAAATATGTACTTTATTGGATCCATATTTGAGATCAACAAGGTAGTGTGAGTCAGCATATACTGTCTCAGCCGGCGAGCAGCCCATACCAAAGCGCAACAAGTTTTCTCGAGCAGTGAGTATCGGGTCTCACAGTCGGTAAACTTTTTGCTAAGGTAATAAATGGCGTGCTCTTTTCTGCAAGACTCGTCATGCTTCCCCAGCACACACCCCATTGAGTTGTCGAGCACTGTCAGGTATAGTATTAGAGGTCTCCCTTCAACCGGTGGCATAAGGATGGGTGGTTCTTGGAGATACTCTTTGATTCTGTCAAAAGCGGCCTGACATTCATCATTCCAACGTACTACCTGATCTTTCTTCAGCAGCTTGAAGATTGGCTCACAGGTAGCAGTTAGGTGCGAGATGAATCGGGCAATGTAATTCAGCCGTCCTAGAAAGCCTCTGACTTCTTTCTCTGTCTTGGGAATTGGCATCTCTTGAATGGCTTTAACTTTGGCAGGGTCCACTTGAATACCCTTGTCGCTTACGACGAAGCCTAGCAACTTTCCAGATCTTACCCCGAAGGTGCACTTGTTCGGGTTCAACCTCAGCTTGTACAGTTTCAAAAGGTCAAACAACTTCTGTAGATGGTCAAGGTGTTCCTCCTCAGTTTGGGACCTTGCAATCAAATCATCGACATACACTTCTATCTCATGATGGATCATGTCATGAAATAAAGCAACCATGGCACGTTGGTAGGTTGCCCCAGCATTCTTCAGCCCGAATGGCATGACCTTGTAGCAGAAGGTGCCCCACTGAGTAACAAAGGTAGTCTTTTCCATATCTTCAGGAGCCATCTTGATCTGATTATAACCTGAAAAACCATCCATGAAAGAGAACACCTTGTGCTGAGCATTATTGTCGACCAGAACATCAATGTGAGGTAGAGGGAAGTCATCCTTGGGGCTGGCCCTCTTCAAATCCCTATAATCGACACACATTCTGACCTTACCATCTTTCTTAGGTACCGGCACCATGTTGGCAACCCACTGAGGGTAAGAAGTCACTGCAAGAAAACCGGCATCAAACTGTTTCATAACCTCGGCTTTGATCTTTTCGGACATCTCTGGACGCATACGGCGAACCTTTTTCTTTACCGGAGGGCAGTCTTCCTTGGTGGGCAGATGATGGACCACAATGTCGGTATCCAACCCAGTCATGTCTTCGTAGGACCAGGCAAAGATCTCCACATAATCATGTAACATCTGAGTCAACCGTTGTTTTACGCTGAGCTCCAGATTAGCACCAATCTTAACCTCCTTTCTATCTGTCTCAGTACCCAGATTTATCGTTTCCACTAGCTCTTCATGGGGTTGAATTGCCCTCTCTTCCTGGAGTAACAGTCTTGCAAGCTCACCAGGCACTTCGCAATCATCTTCACCTTCGTCTTCGGCTAAGTTGATCGGATTTTCGAAGTAATAACTGGCAGTAGCAGAGTCGTTATCAGTGAGATCCAGAGTGGATTGAAACATGTATGGGTGAGTGTGTGTAAATATAGCTGTTTTGCAATATATAAAGAAAGAAAGAAAGAAAGGGAGCACAAGATTTGAAATGCGAAAAAACGTCCAAGGTCTTTATTCATGATATATGGAAATGACAGTTATAAGCCCTCACAAATGAAGCCAACGGTGCCCCGGGTAAGACACCGGGCCATAAAGTTTCAGTTTATTGTTTATTACAAATAACAAAAACAAAGGAATTCATTACTGCGTAACAAAAGTAACAGGTATGTGATCTTTTGCGGTCCAATTGGTCAATCCACCGTCAGTCGTCTGATAGATCCAGCTATCGAACTCTGATTCTTCCACTTCATCTTTATCCCCAATAACATTCACTCCCGGGTTGGTGATGATCACGGGAGGTCTTCCGATCCTAGCTTTGCGTACATTCCTCTGAGCCTCTGCAGTAAAACCCAGTCCAAACTTGTCAGTCTTAGGGGTAAAATCAGGGAGCCTGCCCCAGTTAGCACATTCACCTTTCTCGATTACAGCTCGGGCATCCTTCAAGGAGGCCATCTTCAAAGGAGAACCCTCTTCAATTACTGCTTCTTCCGCTGCCAATGTTGGAGGTACCTCTTCAAAATGTTGAAAGGGGGTTTCAATAAACTCCCCGTCCATCTCAATATACCGGAATGAATTCAGATGGCTAACCATATATTCTTCCTCCCCCTACACGGTGACAATCTTCCCTTTGACAGGGTATTTGAGCTTCTGGTGCAGAGTGGAGGTCACGGCCCCTGCTTTGTGAATCCAAGGTCGACCCAGTAAACATGAATAAGATGGACGAATATCCATCACATAGAACGTTGAGTCAAATACTTGAGAACCCACACGAATAGGAATGTCTACCTCACCATGAACCATCCTCTTCGACCCGTCAAAGGCTCGAACAATGATGTTACTAGGTTTCAACTCCAGGCCCTCACAATCTAACCGGTCTAAGGCCTTCTTGGGCAATACATTCATGGAAGAGCCGGTGTCCACCAACACGTGTGCAAGAGTAGTGCCCCTGCATTCAATAGAGACATGCAGGGCATCCTTGTGGTTCTTTCCCTTGGCGGTAAGGTCAGCATCCGAGAAACCCAAGCCATTGTCAGCTGTCAAATTGGCCACACAGTCAGTGAATTGATCTGCAGAGGTCTCTTGTGGCACATGGGCCGTCTTCAGAAATGAAATCAGGGCCTTGGCATGGGCCTCTGAGCACAGCAGCAATGATAGCATAGAGATCTTGGAGGGGGTATACCCCAGCTGTTCAACGACATTGAAGTCGCTCTTCTTGATTATCTTAAGAATTTCCTCCATCTCTTGCTGAGAGGCTTCAATATTCACAGTCTTCGGTGCCTCCATCCGGGCAGGCTCATCATCAATCCCTTTGCCCCGAGTATTAGATGACTCGGCAGCAGGGGAAGCAACTTGATCAGAAGTAGGAACATGCGCACTTGCAGGTGTTATAATGAGAGGTCTTCGAATAACCGGTGGCGCAATGTCAGGCGAGAAGAGCCTGCCACAGCGGGTAACTTTAGCTGGACTGGTGATATTGCTGATGCTGGTACCGGTGTTGAACTCCTGCTTCACTCCAAGTACATATACATCTGCCCCATAGTGCCATGGGACAGCCTTGTCAGATTCATAGGGGAGGGGCCCCGGAACAGTGATAATAATGGGTGCAACAGACATGATTTTAACTGGCTTCCTCGGGGGAGCCTTGATTGGATTGTTGAAAATTGTAACGACAGATACTTATTCAGCGGGAACAAAAGGAACAGCGATCTTCTTGAACAGAATTTCCTTGCTATCCATCAGGCTTTGGATGCCTAACTTCAGCAACGGACAACCAGCAGGGGTAACAACACACAAAAGGCAACCCTTGCTACAACCCGGAAATAAACCGGCCAGTAACAGGTTCCTCTTAACAGTCAATAGAGGGGTAGCAACATCATTCACAAAAACGGCATACAAGTCTTCGTCAACGGCATTCACTCCATGCTGGGGCATAGGAGCAGTCACCATATTTGGCCTCTCAGGTTCCTCAAATTGTATCTCCTTCGCATCAATAAGGTCTTGCACCTTATTCCTCAGGGCCCAGCAATCATCAGTAGAATGCCCCGGGCTATCGGAGTGATAAGCACAGCGGGCATTTGGATTATACTTAGGAGATGCAATATTCACAACCTTCGGAGCCTCTCTGACGGTCGCCAAGTTGGTTGATAGCAGTTGCGGCAAAATTTGTGACAAGGTCATACTCAGCCGAGTGAATTCTCTTCTGGGTCTCTCAGCCCTTGGTTGGTTGGGTTGCCGAGGAGCGGCAGCAGGCTTAGCAATCACCACCGCGTTGACAGCTTGGCGGCGTTCTGGTTTGTCTTGCCTCCTAGGCCCATACACAGCACTGGCCTCCTTTTTGAAAGGTTTCTTCTCAGAACTCGAGGACGCACCTTTTTGAATCTTTCTTGACTTCATACCAGCCTCTATCCTTTCCCCAGTCAGAATAAGGTCTGTGAACCCTGCATATAAATTTCCAATGAGATGATTAAAGAACGGCCCGGATAGGGTCCCCAAGAACATATCCACTAGCTCACGGTCTGTCAATGGTGGCTGCACCCTGCCAGCCAGGTCCCTCCACTTCTGCGCATACTCTTTAAAACCTTCGCCTGATCCTAGCGACATACCCTGGAGTTGGGTACGTGTAGGAGCAAGGTCGGCATTATACTGATACTGCTTGTAAAAAGCAGTAGCCAACTCCTCCCAGTTACGAACCTTGGTTCCATCCAGCTGATAGAACCATTCGAGATGAGTCCCTGAAAGACTCTCCTGGAAGAAGTGGATCCACAAGTTCTTGTCCACTGTATACGGCTGAATCTTCCGCACATAAGATCTGAGGTGTAGCTTAGGGCAGGATGCCCCGTCATACTTGGCGAAAGATGGTGCTTTGAACTTGTGCGGGATGATCACACCAGAAGATAAACCCAAGTCTCCGAAATCCAAACCAGGCACTTGTTGAATTTCCATGGTGTTCAGACGGTCTTTCAACTGCTTGTACCTGTCTTCAGCTGGAGGATACTGTTCCTCATTAAAATCAGTCTCGTTGTCAGAGACCACCGGACTTGGAGCCCTTCCCCCCTGGGGACTGTCTTTGCCTACAGAAGAACCAGCTTCCTCATTCTACAGTGTGTTACCAAACCTCCGGCCCGTGTTGAATAGAACAGATCTCTTCTTCTTCTTCTTCTTGACCAGCAGAGCCTTCAGCTCCTCTTGACCATGGGCCAAACCCATGATCAGTTCTTGAAATTGTGCGTTCTGAGCCTGAAGGGCCTTGATAGACTGCTCGGTAGATGATTCAGGGTTCATGATGCTGAAATAAACAGCAAAGAACAGTAAGCAACCTGAAAAGAAGAGTACCTGCTATGCACATGATGAATGGAATGCGTATGATTTATATTTTCAAAGACAATCGGGAATCAACTTTGTAAACAAAAAGGAACACACTTCATTAGATTCAACTTTGAAATTTAAATTGTTCAACAGATTGCCCTTAGGCGTTACATAAAAATGGAAATACTGAAAGGGGAAATAAAACTGTAAAAGAACATCCAAAGCTCATCATTGATCCCAGGGTCTCCTCTTCTCAGTACGGATATAGTCATTCAGAGCTCGCTCATTCTCCAACTGCTTTGTCAGCTTCTGGATCTTCAATTCCTGCTCGTTGAACTTTTCCCGATAAGAATCTCGTTCTTCTCGCAGTTGCACCCAAGACCTCTTTAATGTCTCATAATTCGTAGGTATCTGAGGAGGGAGAACAGTTGGGGGAACTCCATCTTTATCAGGATACTCAAGAATGATGGGTTTGACAGCTTCGTATGGCATACCTAACTTCTGAGCATGGATGCGGACCCATTTGTAGTAGGCTTCCATATGTAGAGAAGTCTTTGGTCCTTACTCTTGTGGGTCAGCTTTGTGAATTCTGTCCCAAGCCTTGATAAACCTACGACGCAGCTCGTCACTATCCACCTGAAACTCAAAACTGATGTGAGGCACCAACATCTCATGAGGCCCTGCTCTTCTGGCTCTTCCAAACTGACGGAGAGCTAGGCATGGATTATAAGAGATTCCTCCTTGGGTACCAATCAGAGGAACATTAGGGTATTCTCCGCAACGATCAATAACAACTACCTCATCCAAACCCCTGAAAGTCCAAATGATGTCCTTATCAGTGAGAGACATTAACCTATGAGCCCAGCCCCTTCCTTCTTTGTTCTTCAGCACGAACTTAGGGAGGTGCGAAATAAACCACCTCACTAACAAAGGGATGCAACACCACAGAGTTCCTCGTCTTCGGGCAGTACGAGCATAAAGTTGTTGTAGGATATCACCCAAGAGAGTGGGCACAGGATTCCGAGACATGAAGATCCTTATGGCAGTGACATTAATGAAGTTATCAGGATTAGGAAACAAGACTAGACCATAGATTAAGAGAGCCAGAATGTCTTCATACGCCCTAAAGTCCAGGTCATTCCAGAAACTGTTAGCCTTACCAATCAGAAACTTGGCCAAGAAACCCTTAACTTTGCTTCTGGTCACCCAGTTGTCTATTACCTCTTGATTGGTCAAGGGAATGGCTGCAGCAATCTCCTCAAGCCTAAGAGTCTTTTCCCAACCAGTGTAGGGAGGCTGATCCAAGATAAGGATACCAAGCAAATCAGAGAACTCTTCCAGGGTAGGGACCAGCTGGAAGTCTTGAAAGGTGAAGCACTGGTACAGAGGGTCATAAAACTGGGTCAGGACACTCATCAGTTGTTGGTCCTACTTTGCCGTGACTAAACTGAGAAGAGAACCATGCCTCTGGATGAAGGAAGTAGTATTTGGAATTCTGCTAACCAACTCTTCAAGCAACTCAGGTGGGTGAACAAAATTGAACCGGATAGTGTTCCTTCGCATAGGCATCATGATATCCTACAAAACAGAGCAAAGGTGAAACCCTCTTGTCTTTGAAATGGTCAGTCCTTATGCAGGATGCATGCAATGTTTATGATGGCATGATGTTATGATAAAGCACACCACAAATATTTACAAAGGCAAACATGATAAGGCACACAAGTCACACAAGACAAGCCCTTAGAGTTTAGGCTAGCATGGGGTCTAGGTATTACCCTCTTTCAGTTTGTTGGTTAAAACCTGTCCTATCAGAAGTAACCGAGTTCTAGAGGATCCCAATATCACTGACTACCCTCAATCGGTCATAACTCCAGCATCGCAATCTTTTCTTGCGGCCAGAACCATCACGACAGTTTCGCCTCAATGGGCGTAGCATACTGCTACTGTTCTATTGGCCAAGTTGGGTCATTTAAGGTTCTAAGGTCGGTTGGTGCTTAATGACTCCTCAGAAGACCCATATTCTCCTCGTTGCGACACAAGGGATATTGGTACAGACCAAGGTGCCACACCAACGTAGCCACTACTTCACCCGTGTCGGTCTACGCCGGACAGGTCCCTCACAACTTATGCTACCTAAAAGGGTATCCCCAGATCCGGGTTAGGATCTATGTAACTCCGATGCAACCCACAATTTAAAACAAACAATTCAGGCAATTGAAAACACAAGTGATCTTAGTCCTAAGGTACACCTCACTTTATAAGATTGTCCCCAGCAGAGTCGCCAGTTCTGTGATCGGTGGATCTGGAACTGACTGTTTGTAGCTGGTTCGCGAAATGACGCGGAAGCAAGAGTCGCCACCGTCTTTTATTTTCTCCAACATGGACAGGACAAAAGCACAGCAAAATTCCTTATGAGAACGTTTCTCGGTTCGGGAGGTAGATTTATAGAAAGGGAAGGTGTTAGCACCCTTTCTATCCATGGTTATCCATGGGCTCTTAGATACTTGCTCATTTGTGTTTTCAAAAGTGTTTGCTTTTCAATTGTGAGTGGGTTTGAAAAAGTTTTGTTTAAAGATTTCAGATCGACTCTTGTATCAGTCCTCAAGAGTGTTTGAAAAATTGTTTTGAAAGCTTTTTGAAAAGTGTCGGTGTGAAAAGATTTTCGTTTGTTTTTGAAGAGAGCAAGTATCCATGAGTCGTCTACCTACCCTAAGGAATTAGGCTGTGTAAATGTCCTTAAGGTAGTGCCATCCCACCATTGAGAGGTAGGTAGCACCACCGTTGGAGGTGTTCGGGTCAATTCGTTTGTAGGGACAGTGTGGTCACCAGAGCAACAGTAGGACACCTTAGAAGCTACCCTTATGCCATTGATCTTTTTATTCTGAGGCAACTATTCCGAGGCAACCGTTTCGAGGAAACTTGTTTCGAGGAAACTAGATCAATGGACATAAGGACTCACTAAAACGTCCTATACTCGACGACCACGTTTCGAGGGGCAAGGCAACAGTGAGGCGTACCCTAAGAGTGGTGTGTGAATTTGTGTATTGTTTTTAGTTATGTTTTATCTTGTCATGCACTTGGTGAGCTACGCTTTGATTTTATTTGGGCCATTCATTCTTTCATGCAAAGTTTAGCAGTTAAGGGGTGCGGAAATTAAAGTGCGGAAAATAAAGTCCTACGCTATTACAAGGCGCGGGTCTATACATCGCCAAATTAACAAAAGACCCGTTTTGAAATAAAATGCAGAAAATAAATGAATTTCCTAATTACTATTACAAAGCTTGGGCAATTACATAATATTTAAAAGAAACATAAGAATAAACGTGCGAAAAGAAATTAGAATCGAATGTTCGAGGGCGTTGGACCCTTTAAAGAAATTAAATTGAAATTAAGAGTTAATTAATTATTTAATAAGAAAAGAAGTTTTTTTTTTTTATGGTTTTTGGTATTTATGAAATAAAGAAAATTAATTAAAATTAGAAGTTAAATGAAACCCTAGTTCTAAATTATTTTTAATTGTTAAAGAAAAATATTCAAGTTTTAACCTAATTTACACTAGTTAATTAATTACATGAGTATTTACAAAATAATTAATAATCAATAATAATGATAAGGAGAAGAAATTATTTATTGAGAAAAAGAGTAAAAATGCTAAAAAACCTAATTTCTACACATTTTAGTTATTAAGAAAAGATTAAAATTAAAACCTAATTTTACTAAATTAATGATTTAAAGATTTATTTACAAAAATATAATAATGAATTAAATATTAAATAAACATATTTTGATTTTTTTGATTTCTGATTTTTGTGAATTAAATAAAACAATAAAACAAATAAAAGAATAAAAAGGAGAATTAAACTAAAAAATAAAAATATGCAAACCATGGGGGTGTCTGACCCAATTTGGGAGGTTTTATTTGAGAAATTTGGCCCAAGAATGCAAGGCCCTTTGGACTTTCTGGAATCACGTATGGAATGGTTGACCAGCGTGCATGGTGGTCTCCATATTCTGACCTTTGGATGAGATTTCTTGGGCGCGTGGCAAGCAAGCAGGTGAGGATGCATGATGGTCTTTGGATGCAGTGCTACGCTGGAACACGTTTTGACAAAAAATATTGAGATTATGGGGGACCTGGGAATCGAACCCAGGTCCCAATGCATGTAGGACAACACACTAACCAATTGAACTAACGCGTTTCTTTGTTAGTATAATGGAATATAAATAATATGTATGAAAAGCAAGTATTATGCTGAACCAAAATAAAAACGCGCTAACATTCAAATCTTCCAACCATGTCCAGACACGCATGCATCGTCTTCATCTTTTTCCTGTAACTAAAAGCAAATAGCGGGGGTTTCAAACCCCCACTAACTGTAATACATAAAAATAGCGATTAGCATATGAGTAAACATAAAAAGGGCGCGAGGTGGTTGTTCAGTTCGTCTTGATGTCCTGATTTCAATGGTACCAGTTTGGTGGCCCAATTTTTCCATATTCCAAGCTTCTGAAACCCTAGCAAGCGTCAATGGCAACTTTCTATACAGGCATGGTTAGTTCAATTCAAGGATACCATTAGCTTCAGAATGTTCATGTTAGTATAAATTAATAGTTAAAAATCACAAATGATGCATGGAAACTGAAACACGATTATGAAAAATTTCAAGAAAAGTAAGACTTTGTTCTACCAATTCCTTGAGTATAGAGGACTGGTTTTGATTGGAATCGTTTCCTGGATGTCTTGGCAAGGTTTTGGAATACTTTTGCAGCCTTGAAACGTCTCCTAACTAGGTTTTCAGTTTTCAATATTTGTGAAAAAAAATGCAATGTTGTTCTTGGTTTCTCAGCGCAGCTTCTGTCCAATGCTTTAGGTTTCAATCTTGCATATGTATGTGAGTAGAATTAGGTCAAAAAGCCAGCCCAAAATTCATCCATTTATGATTTTGAATATTTGATTTTCCATATCTTTTTTCAATCTTTTTCATGCCAATTATGCCAAATTTGGATGATTTTATCCTTGGTGATTGATACACGATATATTGAGGTCATAATGAGTGAATTGGCTGCACAAAAGGATTTGAAAAACATGATTTAGTATTTTTCTCATAATTAATTTTAATTAAATGAATTAATAAGATTAAAAATTCAATTAATTAATTAAAAATAAGAAAATAACTCCCTTTTAGGTCAATGGGTCGTGTATGGCCTTTGGGTAATGGTTCATGGAAGAAATTGAGGCCCATTAGCATTTTTGAACCCTTTTGTGCAAAGTTGACTTTTCAAAAATTCCCAAAAATTTCCCAACTTCTACAAGGCATATCTTGCTCAATATTTAAGCTTTGATCATGTTCTTGGACATTTTGGAAAGGTCTTGAAGTCCTATAACAAATTCCTTTGGTCCCATGTCATTTTGATTTACCAATCTCAAGTTATGGTCTTTGACTTAAAGGGCCTTTTTGTTGACTTTTGAAAATGACCTATAATGTTGAAATTGATATCTTTTTGTGAGAGCATTTATTGGACTTGAAGTGTGAGGATGAGTTGTAGGAAATGCCATTCTCTTCAAAATGAGCTTTGGATGGAATTTTTCTGATAAACCATGAGGAAGTTATGCCTTGGTCAATTTGCAGTTGACTTTTTCAACTGTCCAAAAATAGAAACTTTTGCATCTTGAGACTTTTTGAGCCATGCTTTGAGAATCATGATCAAGAATTGATCAAATGATGTTTGTGGCTTCAAAATAAGATGTTGACCAAAATTTTTGACTTTTGACTGTCAAATGACCATTTTGCCCCTGCAGTTGACTATGAAGCATTTAAGGTTTTTGACTGTGCATTTTGATGTTGTGAGTCTTGAAACTTGGCATATGGATGCTTGACAATATATGTAGGCATGTGGGACTTGTTTGGACCCTTGGAAACTTCAATTTCTTTTGCCAGCACAAAAACCCTAATTTTTGACTGTTAGGAGGCAATTGGACAGTGCAACCCTTGGGAGATTTTGAAGTATGATCTTAGCAAACCTTGAAGAATATGGGAGGGCAAATTTTGGGGTACAACAGAGTGCATTGGAAAGTCAGAAGTACAAGTTCTTAGCTTTTGGCTAGGTTACTTGATTTTGAAGAAAAGAGGGAAACAAGTTTCAAGAGGAGGTACAAGCATGGGATGGGTGATTGTAAGTGTCTAAAACATTTCTCATGAGTTATAGGACTTGTTTGATCAGAAGAGAACAAGTGCAAGGCTCAAGAACAAGTTTTATACAAAAAGTCACTTTATCAAAATGGCAATGTAACCTTTCTTCCAAAAATGGATATAAAGCATGTCCATGCATTGAATGCTTGAAGTGAGACCTCTAACAGCTGTGTAAACCATTAATTATGGAGTTCCTAACAAGTTTGAGGCCTGCAAAGTATTGTTTATGCAGTATAGTTTGAATTTGAATTTTGTTCATCACTAAAATGACTTGTAATTAAAGTGATAAAACCCTAACTTCATCTCTTCGATTCTCCCTACTCAAGAATGATCTCAAGGAGTTATTTGACATTTTGGAAAGCTTGCAATGTTCTCTACAACCCATATTTGAATTGCTTTTGAATATTCCCCTTGGAACTATATTAAAAAGTGCCATGAAGTTGGGTCAAAATCCTGACCAAATTAGGGCAAAATTTCACTAAGTGTTTAGTTTCATGACCACATATTCATAAAATTATAACTTGAGATCCATGCACTTTTGGAAGGAGTTGTGTAAAGAAAAGTTGTAATTTCATGGATATCTACAACTTTCATGTTGAAAGTTTCTCTTGAATCATCTTGCATCATGGTGAAAATTTTGCTCAAAGTTATGAAAAAATAAGAAATTTCCAACACTTTGAAAAAATTTTAAGTTTAGAAATTTTAACTTTTTAAAATGAAATCTTGAATTTTTTATTTCTTGATGAATAAGTTTCATATTTTGACATTTTTTGTTGAATTATGATCTTTGGCACTTGAATTTGACTAAAAAGTCAAAGTTTGACTTTTTAGTATATGTGATCGGTGGATCTGGAACTGACTGTTTAACACTGGTTCGCGAAATGTCGCGGAAGCAAGAGTCGCCACCGTCTTTTATTTTCTCCAAATGGAAAGGACAAAAGCACAGAAAAATTCCTTAAAGAGATTGCTCTCGGTTCGGGAGGTAGGTTATAGAAAGGGAAGGTATTAGCACCCTTTCTATCCATGGTTATCCATGGGCTCTTAGATACTTGCTCGTTGTGTTTTCAAAAATGGTTTGTTTGCTTTTCAATTGTGGGTTTAAAAAAAGTTTCTTTGAAAATTCCAGTTCGACTCTTGTGTCAGAGTGTTTGAAAAATTGCTTTGAAAGCTTTTGAAAAGTGTCGGTGTGAAAAGATTTTTGAATTTGTTTTGAATTTAGAGCAAGTACCAGGAGTCGTCTACCTACCCTAAGGAATTCGTCTGTGTAAATGTCCTTTAAAGTAGTGCCATCCCACCATTGAGAGGTAGGTAGCACCACCGTTGGAGGTGTTCGGGTCAATTCGAGGTTCGGGACATGGTGATCACCAGAGCAATGGGAAGACACCTTAGAAGCTACCCTCATGCCAGGTTCTCGGATCATGAGGACTTACTAAGACATCCTCTACTCGACGATCACCTTTCGAGGCAAGGAAACAGTGAGGCGTACCCTAGGGGTGGTGTGTGATTTGTGTGTCGTTTTCATTTATATTTGTCTTGTCATGTCATTGGTGTTCTACGCTTGTTTTTTATTAAGGCCATTCATTCTTGCATGCTTTGTTTAACAGTTTAAAAGTCGCGAGAAAAAGTAAATCTAAAGCTATTACAAATGGCGCGGGTCCACATCGCCAAAATTAAACCGGACCCGATTTGACAGAAAAGTAAATAAAGTGCGAAAAGTAAATGTTACAAAGCTTCGGGAGAGATACATAATTATTTGAGCGAAATAAAATAAATATGCGAAATAAAAGAATTATCGAAACAAGGGCGTTGGACCCTTTTGCAAATTTAAATTAATAAGGAATTAACATTAAAATTAAAAGAAAATGTTTTTGGTATTTTTATGTTTTTTAAGATTTAATAGAAAAAATTAATTAAAATAAAATACTAAACCTAATTCTAATTATTTTTTAAGTTATTAAGAAAAATATTGGAGTTTTTTAACCTAAATGAAACCATAATTAATTTAGAAGTTTAATTATAAAAAATAAATAAAATAAATATTATTATTGTGAAAACAAAAGAAAAAGATTAAAAGGAATAAAATTTATTAAACCTAATTCTACATTTTTTTTAGATTTTTTTATGAAAAGAATTAATATTGCAAACCCTAATTTAAACTAAATTTATTTACATGCATTTATTTATGAAAATATTAGAAATAAAAATTATTTACTATATTTTTGTCCTTTCTGATTTTTAGGCATTTTTTGTATTTTTGTAAAAATAATTAATTAAATTAAAACAATAAAGCGAATAAAATAATAATTAAGAATAAAATATAATATAAAAAAAAGATAGAAAATTGCAAACCAGGGGGGTTCAGTCCCAAATTAGGAGGTTAAGTCCAAGCAATTCTGGCCCAATAGCATTCAGGTCCATTGACTTTTTTGAGCAGCGTACAGCAATGTTGACCTATGCCCATGGTGTGCTTTCAATCTATGCCCTAGACTGGATCTCAGCGTGCACGTGGATGACTGGATGATGAAGTGTATGGTGCGTCTGCAGTATGGAAATTGCATAGGAACATATATGGCAAAATAATATGGGAAATTATACAGACCTGGGACTCGAACCCAGGTCTTGGATGTCAACGCAATGAGCGCTTGCCAGCTGAACCATGAAACTCTTTTGTTAAATAAATAAGAAACAAATATAATAAAAGAAAACAACGCGTTAGTGGGCTAAAACGCGCGAAATTCAAAACAACCTATCACGTCTTGCCAACACATCGTCTTCTCCATTATCCCTGAAACAAAAAAACAAGAGCAACGGTTTTGGACGCATTTTCTTAGGCCAGCTATGGGAAAATAGCGATTAGGCCTATGGTGTCCATAAATTTGGCGCGATGGGTGCTTCTTCTTCGTCCAGATGCACTGATGCTAATGGTCATGGTCTTGAGTCCTAATTTTTCCTTTTTTGCAAAAGCCCTAATTTCCAACCCTGTAAACCCTAGAAATCGAACATGGCGAAATCTCGTATACAGCATAATAATTCAATTAAACATAATGGTTAGCTTTAAAACATTATAATGAGCATGAATCAATGAATAAATTTCACAAAAGATGCTTAAATCATGATGCACGATTGTCAATTTTTCTCTGTACAGGGGAGGTTCTCGTTACCAATTCCTTGAGCTTTGGTGAATGTTTTTGATTGGAATGTGATCAGGGACCTTCAAGGAAGCTATTGAACCAAGTCTTGAGACCTGAATCGCCTTGTAGAGGTGTTTACAGTTTTCACTTTTTGCAAATTTTTTTCAAGTTGTCAATGGCTTTTTTGCGCAGTTTTTGTGTCTAGCATGATTAGGTTTATGATCAGGCATATGTAGTGAAGGCATTAGGTCAACAAAACTCAATCAAATCCATGGCATTCATTGTTTTTGATAATTGATTTTCTAAGGATCTTTTCATATCTTTTTTCATGTGCATTTGTGTCAATTAGGATCAATCAACCCCAATCCTTCCTTATTTAGCTAGGCACGAAATATTGAGTCCAAAACATGCATAAAAAGATTGGTTAGGTCAAGTTAGATATTTTTCATATATTTAAATGATTTAAATGAATTAATATAAATAATAATTCAAATAAATAAATAAAAAATGAGAAAATACTTCCCTTTGGGCCAAGTGGTCGTGCATATGCTTAGAATGATGAATCATGGAAGAAAAATGGGCCCATTAGCAATTTTAGGTCATTTGAAGTAATGTTGACTTTTCAAAATATCCAAAAATTTCCCAACTTCCACAAGGCATAACTTGCTCAATTTTTAAGCGTTACTCATGTTATTGGACATTTTGGAAAGGTCTTTGAGTCCTTTAACCAATTCCTTTGGTCCCATGTCATTTTGATTTACCAATCTCAAGTTATGGCCTTTGACTTAAAGTCCCTTTTTGTTGACTTTTGAAAATGACCTATAATGTTGAAATTGATAACTTTTTGTGAGAGCATTTCTTGGACTTGAAGTATGAAGATTAGTTGTAGGAAATGGCTTTCTCTTCAAAATGAGCTTTGGATGGGATTTTTCTGATAATCCATGTGAAAGTTATGCCCTGGTCAATTTCAGTTGACTTTTTCAACTGTCCAAATAAGGAAACTTTTGCATCTTGATGATTTCTGAGCCAAATTTTGAGAATCATGATCAAGTATTGATCAAATGATGTTTGTGGCTTCAAAATGATATGTTGACCAAAAATTTGAACTTTTGATTGTCAAATGACCATTTTGCCCCTACAGTTGACTGTAGTGCAATTTAGGGTTTTGACTGTGCAATTTTGTGCTGAATGCCTTGAAACTTGATATGAGGATACTTGACCATGTTTGTAGGCATATGAGACTTGATTGGACCTTTGAAAACTTCATTTTCTTGATCAAAACACAAACCCTAGTTTTGACTGTGTAGGAGACCTTTGCACTGTGCAACCCTTGGGGAATTTTGTGACTTGGCTTGGCAATTTCTTGAAGAATATGGGAGGGCAAATTTTGGGGTACAACAGTTTCCCCTGTTCAATCTTCTTAGACCTGAGGATGCAGATTGGCTGACGTGCCTTTCGTAATCCGAAGGTAGAAGATGATTGGACACTAGAGTGCCCAGAAATTTGCGCTCACATGTTAGCAGTGTGATGGAGGGAATGGGCTTATAGATGCCATTTGGAGATTGCTGGATAGGATGATGGGCTTATAGATGCCATCTGGATGTTGATCGCGTAGGAGGTTCCTTAGCGAGAACCTGCATATCTGCAAAACAAAAAATGAGTACCTGACACGTCGCAGGAGCTGATTTTTAGATGCCTGGTATAGGTGTGTCCTGACTGGTTACAGGAGCTGAGTATGGAGCTTCAAACGGCGATGAATGAACCAGGGATGGTTACTGTCTTAGCATGAATGGTAAGAGAACCTTGGGTGACTTTAACTTCAACAACGCTCGTTGAGAAAAATCTTGAGTGTCTTCTACTGGGATAAGAATCAGGGAGATCTTAGGGTCGATCTGACTGAACCAGAGAAGGCCTTTGACTGGATAAGCATCAGGAAAATCTTAGGGTCGATTTAACTGAACCGGTCTAGGTCTTGAAATATCTTCAACTGGATAAGCATCAGGGAGATCTTGGGGTCGATCTGACTGAACCAGAGAAGGCCTTTGACTGGATAAGCATCAGGAAAATCTTAGGGTCGATTTAACTGAACCGGACAAGGTCTTGGAATATCTTCAACTGGATAAGCATCAGGGAGATCTTAGGGTCGATCTGACTGAACCAGAGAAGGCCTTTGACTGGATAAGCATCAGGAAAATCTTAGGGTCGATTTAACTGAACCGGTCTAGGTCTTGAAATATCTTCAACTGGATAAGCATCAGGGAGATCTTGGGGTCGATCTGACTGAACCAGAGAAGGCCTTTGACTGGATAAGCATCAGGAAAATCTTAGGGTCGATTTAACTGAACCGGTCTAGGTCTTGAAATATCTTCAACTGGATAAGCATCAGGGAGATCTTGGGGTCGATCTGACTGAACCAGAGAAGGCCTTTGACTGGATAAGCATCAGGAAAATCTTAGGGTCGATTTAACTGAACCGGTCTAGGTCTTGAAATATCTTCAACTGGATAAGCATCAGGGAGATCTTGGGGTCGATCTGACTGAACCAGAGAAGGCCTTTGACTGGATAAGCATCAGGAAAATCTTAGGGTCGATTTAACTGAACCGGTCTAGGTCTTGAAATATCTTCAACTGGATAAGCATCAGGGAGATCTTGGGGTCGATCTGACTGAACCAGAGAAGGCCTTTGACTGGATAAGCATCAGGAAAATCTTAGGGTCGATTTAACTGAACCGGTCTAGGTCTTGAAATATCTTCAACTGGATAAGCATCAGGGAGATCTTGGGGTCGATCTGACTGAACCAGAGAAGGCCTTTGACTGGATAAGCATCAGGAAAATCTTAGGGTCGATTTAACTGAACCGGTCTAGGTCTTGAAATATCTTCAACTGGATAAGCATCAGGGAGATCTTGGGGTCGATCTGACTGAACCAGAGAAGGCCTTTGACTGGATAAGCATCAGGAAAATCTTAGGGTCGATTTAACTGAACCGGTCTAGGTCTTGAAATATCTTCAACTGGATAAGCATCAGGGAGATCTTGGGGTCGATCTGACTGAACCAGAGAAGGCCTTTGACTGGATAAGCATCAGGAAAATCTTAGGGTCGATTTAACTGAACCGGTCTAGGTCTTGAAATATCTTCAACTGGATAAGCATCAGGGAGATCTTGGGGTCGATCTGACTGAACCAGAGAAGGTCTTGAAATGTGATTGAGAATTTAACTGCATCTTTCCTGAAAGGTAGAGGTCAGTCATATGCAATGCATGATATGGATCAAGCAATGATGTTCTCAATATAAATGAGACTTGTATGATATGATGCGTCTATGCATGCTATAATGATGTATGTGATGTCTTATGTATGTTTTTGTCTAGGAGAGTGAATCCTTGACGGATGCAGGGAAGTCGTATCCTGGGCTGATGTTGAGGAATAAATTTTGCTTCCGCTAGGGATGATAACTGCAAGAATACCGGTAGGAGAAGATGACTCCGTTGCGGAATAAACTTGGCAAATGGAAAATTCTGCGGAGAGAAAAGATACTCTAGCGACCATGCTGGGAAGTGATACTCTGTGGGGAGAGGGATGCCTTGCTGAGTGTAGATAATAACTTGCTGGGGATAGGAAGACTTTGTCGACGACGCTCTTTCCGTGGTTATTGGCTGAGTATAACCCAGTTATATCCTGTTAAGGAAATAACTCTTTAAATCCAGCCAGACGACGCGTTCGTGCTCTGCTAGGGGATAAGCTTCCAGAATTTACTGGGGATAAGCTTACTGCTTGGGGGAGATGGCTTCCAGCTTTCCTGGGGAAACTGGATTGGACTCTTCTGGGGAAGTTTTGATATGCTGGGGAAGTGATCCCTTTGAATGCTGGTATACCGCCGGGGAACAATCTTTAGACCAAGACTGCCGGGGATGCTTGTTTAAGAATATATGCTGCTGGAGAAGTATTGAGATATACGGGAGGATACTCAATTTCCTTGAGATTTATCAACTCTGCTTGGAGAAGAATGTATTGACCTGCTGATTCTCTGGGGAATTTAAGATGTACTGGTCATGTTCTTTAGCTGAACCTACCTTGGTACCTTGGAGGATAGAGCAATTGGATTGCTCAGACAACTCTTTATTGCCCCTGTTTCTAGTGTCACCTGCAATCGATTCCTTTGTTTCATATGCAAATATTTATGAGTTAGCAAATTATTGTCAATGCATATATCACAAATTAAACCTTGGACGTTCTTCGCAAAACAAAACAGAAAAAGAAAAACACTTGGCACGTTTAACTGAAAATATATTTGTATTGATTTTTGAATGGCCTGAAAATAGGCGTTTTGTATACAAGAGGCTGACGTCCTAGTAAGAGAACGCCGCCGAACAAAAGAGTTTATACAAATTTTGTACAAAAGAAGATAAAACAGCTGTGTGAAATGAATGATCCCACTGGGTTTCAATTATGCTATTGCCTTTATAACTCCGAGCGTCTCATCACTTGATGACCTTGGTTGAAGGTGAAGCTGACTGATCGATGCCGTCTGAACTTGATGTAGATACCGGATTCTGGATGCAAAGTGATCCAATGAGACATAGTATTACGCTTTTATCCCTAATTTTTGCCTGGACCGCCCTTTCGGGTTTTCGGTCCACCGGGATACCCATTTTTGCCCAAGCCGCCTTTTCAGGTTTTCGACTTGCCGGGTGTACAGATTTTTTCATTTTCATCCCTTCATTTTGCCCGAACCCTTTTGGTTCGACGGGAAGCCCTAATTTTTTCCTAGGCATGTCAGCCTAGCGGGTCTTTTTTATGCGTAGTATCGTTTTACTATGTCTGCATTGGCGGGGTGAGGAAGGTCGTCACCATCCATATTGGTCAATATCATGGCTCCTCCTGAGAACACATGCTTAACCACAAATGGCCCTTCGTACGTAGGGGTCCATTTGCCCCTTGGATCACTCTGAGGAAGGATGATTCGCTTGATTACCAGATCCCCAACTTGATATTCCTGTGGTCTGACCTTTTTGTTAAATGCCCTGATCATCCGTTTCTGATACGTCTGACCGTGACAGATAGCATCAAGTCTCTTTTTGTCAATGAGGTTGAGTTGATCAAGTCGTGTCTGGATCCAATCATCTTCGTTCAGATTTGCATCCTTCATTATCCGGAGAGAGGGAATTTGCACTTCAATCGGCAAGACTGCCTCCATACCATAAACCAGAGAGAAAGGAGTTGCCCCGGTTGACGTCCTAGCTGAGGTACGGTACCCATGTAGAGCGAACGGTAACATCTCGTGCCAATCTTTATAGGTCACTGTCATCTTTTGCACGATTTTCTTGATGTTCTTATTTGCTGCTTCTACAGCCCCATTCATCTCCGGTCTATAAGGAGAAGAATTGTGGTGCTGTATTTTGAACTGTTCGCAGAGCTCAGCGATCATCTTGTTATTCAGATTGGTACCGTTGTCTGTAATAATTCGTTCAGGGACGCCGTACCGACAAATCAAGTTGTGCCGAATGAACCGTGCCACAACAGTCTTGGTTACCGTAGCATAGGATGCTGCCTCAACCCACTTCGTAAAATAATCAATCGCCACTAGGATAAAGCGATGCCCATTGGATGCCGTAGGTTTTATCTCGCCAATCATGTCTATGCCCCACATTGCAAACGGCCAAGGCGCAGTCAGAACATTCAGGGGAACCGGAGGAACATGCACCTTATCTGTATAGATCTGGCACTTGTGGCATGTCCTGGAATGTTGGTAGCAGTCAGCTTCCATTGTGGACCAGTAATATCCTGCCCGTAGGATCTTCTTAGCCATAGTGTGTCCACTGGAATGTGTACCAAAGGTCCCTTCATGTAGCTCTTCCATGATCCTTTCTGCTTCAGTCTTATCCACACAACGCAGTAAGGTTGAATCATGGTTTCGCTTATACAAGATGCCGTTGCTAAGGAAGAACTTGGCTGCGAACCTTCTCAGGAACTTCTTATCATTGACAGAGGCACCTTCAGGGTATTCCTGAACTTCCAGATATCTCTTCACTTCGTGGTACCAAGGCTTCTCAGTCACCAATTCAGTTTCGAGATCACAACAGTATGCCGGTTCGTCCAGTTTCCAGATGATGATCCGGGGAGCCTCATTATCCCATTTGACCTTGAACATTGAAGACATTGTAGCTAACGCGTACGCTAACTGATTCTCTTCTCTTGGAAAGTGTTCAAAGGTTATCTCTGTGAAGTGGGGAATCAAGGTCAACACACATTCTCTGTAAGGAATCAGGTTTGGATGTTTCGTATCCCACTCTCCTTTGATCTGATTGATCACAAGAGCGGAATCTCCGAAGACACTTAGAAATTTGATCCTTAGGTCGATCGCAGCTTGAAGACCCATGATACACGCCTCATACTCCGCCATGTTGTTGGTACAGTTGAAACATAGTCGGGCAGTGAGTGGAGTATGAGTGCCTTGAGGAGATATGATTATGGCGCCGATACCGTTTCCCAAAGCGTTGGAGGCTCCGTCAAAGTGCATAGACCATCGGGATCCCGGTTCAGGTCCTTCATCCGGTCCAGGTACTTCACAATCAGTCACTATCATGATGCTTTCATCCGGAAACTCGAAGTTCATTGATTGATAGTCATCTACAGCTTGATGTGCTAAGTGGTCTGCCAATACACTTCCCTTGATGGCTTTCTGGGTCGTGTACTGAATGTCATATTCCGTCAAGATCATTTGCCATCTTGCAATCCTCCCAGACAGAGCAGGCTTTTCGAATATGTACTTTATAGGATCCATCTTTGAGATCAACAAGGTAGTGTGAGTCAGCATATACCGTCTCAGCCGGCGAGTAGCCCATACCAAAGCGCAGCAAGTTTTCTCAAGCAGTGAGTATCGGGTCTCACAGTCGGTAAACTTTTTGCTAAGGTAATAAATGGCATGCTCTTTTCGGCCAGACTCGTCATGCTGCCCCAGCACACACCCCATTGAGTTGTCAAGCACTGTCAGGTATAGTATCAGAGGTCTCCCTTCCACCGGTGGCATAAGGATAGGTGGTTCTTGGAGATACTCTTTGATTTTGTCAAAAGCAACCTGACATTCATCGTTCCAACGTACTACCTGATCTTTCTTCAGCAGCTTGAAGATTGGCTCACAGGTAGCAGTCAGATGTGAGATGAACCGGGCAATGTAATTCAGGCGTCCTAAAAAGCCTCTGACTTCCTTCTCTGTCTTAGGAACTGGCATCTCTTGAATAGCTTTGACCTTGGCAGGGTCCACTTGAATACCCTTGTCACTTACCACGAAGCCTAGCAACTTTCCAGATCTTACCCCGAAGGTGCACTTGTTCGGGTTCAATCTCAGCTTGTACAATTTCAACCGGTCAAACAGCTTTTGCAGATGATCTAGGTGCTCTTCCTCAGTCTGGGACCTTGCCATCATGTCGTCAACATACACTTCTATCTCATGATGGATCATATCATGAAATAAAGCAACCATGGCACGTTGGTAGGTTGCCCCAGCGTTCTTTAATCCAAAAGGCATGACCTTGTAACAGAAGGTGCCCCACTGAGTAACGAATGTAGTCTTTTCCATGTCTTCAGGTGCCATCTTGATCTGATTGTAACCTGAAAAGCCATCCATGAAAGAGAATACCTTGTGCTGAGCTGTGTTATCAACAAGGACATCAATGTGAGGTAAGGGGAAATCATCCTTGGGGCTGGCCCTGTTCAGATCCCTGTAGTCGACACACATTCTGACCTTACCGTCCTTCTTAGGTACTGGCACCACATTAGCAACCCACTGAGGGTTAGAAGTCACTGCAAGGAACCCAGCATCAAATTGTTTCATGACCTCGGCCTTAATCTTCTCGGACATCTCTGGACGCATCCGACGGACCTTTTGCTTAACTGGAGGGCAGTCTTCCTTAGTCGGCAAGTGATGGACCACAATATCGGTATCCAACCCGGGCATGTCTTCGTAGGACCAGGAAAATATCTCCACATAATCATGCAGCATTTGAGTCAACCATTGCTTCACGCTGAGCTCTAGGTTGGCACCGATCTTTACCTCTCTCTTGTCTGCTTCAGTACCCAAGTTTATTGTTTCCACTGGCTCTTCATGGGGTTGAATTGCCCTCTCTTCCTGAAGCAACAGTCTTGTAAGCTCTCCAGTCACTTCGCAATCATCTTCACCTTCGTCTTCGGCTAAGTTGATCGGATTTTCGAAGTCATAATTGGCAGTAGCAGAGTTGTTATCAGTGAGATCCAGAGTGGATTGAAACCTGTATGAGTGAGTGTGTGTGTAAATACAGCTGTTTTGAAAATTATGTAAAGGAAAAGAAAGACAGAAAAGGAGCACAATATTTGTAATGCGAAAAATACGTCCAAGATTTTCATTCATGATATATGAAATGACAGTTTGTATGCCCTCACAAATAGGACCACGGTGCCTCGGGTAAGACACCGGGCCATAGAGTTTATTTATTGTCTATTACAAAATAGCAAAACATAGGGATTCATTACTCAGTAACAAGAGAAACAGATAAGTTGTCCTTCGCACTCCAATTGTTGAGCCCACTGTCGGTTGCCGGGTAGATCCAGCTATCAAACTCAACTTCATCAACTTCCTCTTTGTCCCCAATAGCATTCACTCCATGAGCAGGCAGGGGAGCTGTCACCACGTTAGGCTTCTCAGATGCCTCAAACTGTACCTCCTTAGCGTCAATAAGGTCCTGCAGCTTGTTCTTTAACGCCCAACAGTCATCGGTAGAGTGCCCCGGGCTATCTGAATGGTAAGCACAACGAGCATTCGGATTGTACATGGGGGATGCAGTCTTTGGAAACTTCGGCGCCTCCCTGACAGTCACTAAATTGGTTGAGAGCAACTGTGGCAGGATCTGCGACAAAGTCATGCTTAAGCGGGTGAATTCTCTCCGGGGTCTTTCAACCTTCTGAGGATTGTTTGGCCGGGGAGCGGCAGCAGGCTTAGCAATCATTACCGCGCTGACAGATTAGCGGTGCTCAGGTCTCTCTGATTTCCTGGAACCATACACGGCGCTAGACTCCTTCTTGAAGGGTTTCTTCTCCGAACTAGGCGATGCACCCTTCGCAATTTTTCCAGACTTCAACCCAGCTTCAATCCTCTCTCCAGTCAAGATCAAATCAGTGAACCCAGCAGAAGAATTCCCAATGAGATGGTTGAAAAATGGCCCAGATAGGGTCCCCAAGAACATGTCTACCAACTCCCGATCAGTCAATGGTGGCTGCACCCTGCCAGCCAGGTCTCTCCACTTCTGAGCGTACTCCTTAAAGCCTTCGCTTGCACCTAACGACATACCCTGGAGTTGGGTACGTGTGGGGGCAAGGTCGGCATTATATTGATACTGCTTATAGAAAGCAGTAGCCAACTCCTCCCAGTTATGAACCTTGGTCCCATCCAGCTGATAGAACCATTCGAGATGAGTCCCTGAAAGACTCTCCTGGAAGAAGTGGATCCATAAATTCTTATCCGCAGAGTACGGCTGAATTTTCCGAACATAGGACCTTAGATGCAGCTTGGGACAAGACGCCCCGTCATATTTAGAGAAGGATGGTGCTTTGAACTTGCGAGGGATGATCACACCAGTTGACAAACCCAGATCTCCGAAATCCAGCCCAGGTACCTGTTGAACCTCCATAGCCTTCAATCTGTCCTCCAGTTGCTTGTATTTGTCGTCTGCAGGAGGGTACTGCTCTTCATCAAAATCAGTCTCGTTGTCGGAGACTACCGGACTAGGAACCCTTGCTTCTGCCAGAGGAGTACCCTTGCCAACAGAAGAACCAGCCTCTTCATGCTGCAGAGTATTGCCAAACCTTTGGCCCGAGTTGAACAGAACAGTTCTTCTCTTCTTCTTCTTCTCCTTCTTCAGGAGCATAGCTTTCAGTTCTTCTTGGCCCTGGGCCAAACCCTTGATTAGTTCTTGAAACTGTGCATTTTGCGCCTGAAGAGCCTTGATTGATGTCTCAGTTGATGCAGAGTCGGGATTCATGATGCTGAAATAAACAGCGAAGAACTATAAGCAACCTGAAAAGAGGAAAAACCTGCTATGCACATGATGTATGAAATGCGTATGAATTATGTTTTCAAAGACAATCGGGAGTCAACTTTGTAAACAAAAAGGAACACACTTCATTAGATTCAACTTTGCAACTGAAATTATTTCAACAAGTTGCCCTTAGGCGTTACATGAAAGGAAATACTGGAAAGGAAATAAAACTGTAAAAGCACATCTGGAGCTCCTTATTGATCCCATGGTCTCCTCTTCTCAGTACGAATGTAGGCATTCAGAGCTCTCTCATTCTCCAACTGCTTTGCCAGCTTCTGGATCTTTGATTCCTGCTCGTTGAACTTTTCCCGGTAAGAATCCCGCTTTTCTCGCAGTTGCGACCAAGATCTCTTCAATGTCTCATAATCAGTAGGTATCTGAGGAGGAAGGACAGTTTGAGGAACACCATCTTTGTCAGGACACTCAAGAATGACGGGTCTGACGGCTTCATACGGCATACCTAACTTCTGAGCACGGATGCGAACCCATTTGTAGTAGGCTTCCATAGGTAAAGAAGTCTTTTGCCCTAACTCTTGTGGGTCAGCTTTATGAACTTTGTCCCAAGCCTTGATGAACCTACGACGCAGCTCGTCACTACCCACCTGAAACTCGAAACTGGGGTGAGGCACCAACATCTCATGGGGGCCTGCTCTTCTTGCTCTCCCAAACTGACGGAGTGCTAGACATGGATTGTAAGAGATCCCTCCTTGAGTACCAATCAGAGGAACATTAGAATACTCCCTGCATCGATCAATAATAACTATCTCATCCAAACCTCGGCAAGTCCAAATGATGTCTTTGTCGGTGAGAGACATTAACCTATGAGCCCAACCTCTTCCTTCTTGGTTCTTCAGTACGAACTTAGGGAGGTGCGAAATAAACCACCTCACCAACAAAGGGATACAACACCATAGGGTTCCTCGTCTTCGGGTAGTACGGGCATGAAGTTGTTGCAAGATGTCACCCAAGAGAGTGGGCACGGGATTCTGAGACATAAAGATCCTTATGGCAGTGACATTGATGAAATTGTCAGGATTAGGAAACAGGACTAACCCATAGATTAGGAGAGCCAAGATGTCTTCATATGCCCTAAAGTCCAGGTCATTCCAGAAACTGTTAGCTTTACCAATCAGAAACTTGGCCAAGAAACCCTTGACTCCGCTTCTAGTTACCCAGTTGTCTGTTACCTCTTGATGGGTCAAAGGAAGAGCTGCAACAATGTCCTCAAGCCTGAGGGTCTTTTCCCAACCAGTAAAGGGAGTCTGATCCAAAATAGGGATACCAAGCAAATCAGAGAACTCTTCCAGGGTAGGGACCAGCTGGAAGTCTTGAAAGGTGAAGAACTGGTACAGAGGGTCATAGAACTGGGTCAGAACACTCATCAACTGTTGATCCCGCTTTGCAGTGACTAAACTGAGAAGAGAACCATGCCTCTGAATGAAGGAAGTGGTATTTGGAATTCTGCTAACCAACTCATCAAGCAACTCAGGTGAACGAACAAAGTTGAACCGGATAGTATTCCTTCGCACAGGCATCATAGTGTCCTACAAAACAGAGCAAAGGTGAAACCCTCTTGTCTTTGAAATGGTCAGTCCTTATGCAGGATGCAATGCTCATGATGCTATGATGTTATGATAAAGCACACCACATATAGATACAAAGGCAAACATGGTAAGGCACACAAGTCACACAAGGCAAGCCCCTAAAGTTTAGGCCAACATGAGGTCTAGGTACTACCTTCTTTCAGTTTGTTGGTTCATACCTGTCCTAATCAAAAGTAACCGGGTTCTTAGAGGATCCCAATATCATTGACTACCCTCAATCGGTCATAACTCCAGCATCGCAATCTTTTCTTGCGGCCAGAACCATCACGAGAGTTTAGCCTCAATGGGCGTAGCATACTGCTACTGTTCTAAAGGCCAAGTTGTGTCAATTAAGGTTCTAAGGTTGTTGGTGCTTAATGACTCCTTAGAAGACCCATATTCTCCTCGTTGCGATACAAGGGATATCGGTACAGACCAAGGTGCCACACCAACGTAGCCACTGTTTCACCCGTGTCGGTCTACGCCGGACAGGTCCCTCACAGCTTATGCTACCTAAACAGGGTATCCCCAGATCCGGGTTAGGATCTATGTATCTCCGATGCAACCCACAATAGTAAAGCAAGCAAATCAATACAAGTGAAAACACAGTTATGAACTAGCCCTAAGGTACACCTCACTTTATAGTTTGGTCCCCAGCAGAGTCGCCAGTTCTGTGATCGGTGGATCTGGAACTGACTGTTTAACGCTGGTTCGCGAAATGTCGCGGAAGCAAGAGTCGCCACCGTCTTTTATTTTCTCCAAATGGAAAGGACAAAAGCACAGAAAAATTCCTTAAAGAGATTGCTCTCGGTTCGGGAGGTAGGTTATAGAAAGGGAAGGTATTAGCACCCTTTCTATCCATGGTTATCCATGGGCTCTTAGATACTTGCTCGTTGTGTTTTCAAAAATGGTTTGTTTGCTTTTCAATTGTGGGTTTAAAAAAAGTTTCTTTGAAAATTCCAGTTCGACTCTTGTGTCAGAGTGTTTGAAAAATTGCTTTGAAAGCTTTTGAAAAGTGTCGGTGTGAAAAGATTTTTGAATTTGTTTTGAATTTAGAGCAAGTACCAGGAGTCGTCTACCTACCCTAAGGAATTCGTCTGTGTAAATGTCCTTTAAAGTAGTGCCATCCCACCATTGAGAGGTAGGTAGCACCACCGTTGGAGGTGTTCGGGTCAATTCGAGGTTCGGGACATGGTGATCACCAGAGCAATGGGAAGACACCTTAGAAGCTACCCTCATGCCAGGTTCCCGGATCATGAGGACTTACTAAGACATCCTCTACTCGACGATCACCTTTCGAGGCAAGGAAACAGTGAGGCGTACCCTAGGGGTGGTGTGTGATTTGTGTGTCGTTTTCATTTATATTTGTCTTGTCATGTCATTGGTGTTCTACGCTTGTTTTTTATTAAGGCCATTCATTCTTGCATGCTTTGTTTAACAGTTTAAAAGTCGCGAGAAAAAGTAAATCTAAAGCTATTACAAATGGCGCGGGTCCACATCGCCAAAATTAAACCGGACCCGATTTGACAGAAAAGTAAATAAAGTGCGAAAAGTAAATGTTACAAAGCTTCGGGAGAGATACATAATTATTTGAGCGAAATAAAATAAATATGCGAAATAAAAGAATTATCGAAACAAGGGCGTTGGACCCTTTTGCAAATTTAAATTAATAAGGAATTAACATTAAAATTAAAAGAAAATGTTTTTGGTATTTTTATGTTTTTTAAGATTTAATAGAAAAAATTAATTAAAATAAAATACTAAACCTAATTCTAATTATTTTTTAAGTTATTAAGAAAAATATTGGAGTTTTTTAACCTAAATGAAACCATAATTAATTTACAAGTTTAATTATAAAAAATAAATAAAATAAATATTATTATTGTGAAAACAAAAGAAAAAGATTAAAAGGAATAAAATTTATTAAACCTAATTCTACATTTTTTATAGATTTTTTTATGAAAAGAATTAATATTGCAAACCCTAATTTAAACTAAATTTATTTACATGCATTTATTTATGAAAATATTAGAAATAAAAATTATTTACTATATTTTTGTCCTTTCTGATTTTTAGGCATTTTTTGTATTTTTGTAAAAATAATTAATTAAATTAAAACAATAAAGCAAATAAAATAATAATTAAGAATAAAATATAATATAAAAAAAAGATAGAAAATTGCAAACCAGGGGGGTTCAGTCCCAAATTAGGAGGTTAAGTCCAAGCAATTCTGGCCCAATAGCATTCAGGTCCATTGACTTTTTTGAGCAGCGTACAGCAATGTTGACCTATGCCCATGGTGTGCTTTCAATCTATGCCCTGGACTGGATCTCAGCGTGCACGTGGATGACTGGATGATGAAGTGTATGGTGCGTCTGCAGTATGGAAATTGCATAGGAACATATATGGCAAAATAATATGGGAAATTATACAGACCTGGGACTCGAACCCAGGTCTTGGATGTCAACGCAATGAGCGCTTGCCAGCTGAACCATGAAACTCTTTTGTTAAATAAATAAGAAACAAATATAATAAAAGAAAACAACGCGTTAGTGGGCTAAAACGCGCGAAATTCAAAACAACCTATCACGTCTTGCCAACACATCGTCTTCTCCATTATCCCTGAAACAAAAAAACAAGAGCAACGGTTTTGGACGCGTTTTCTTAGGCCAGCTATGGGAAAATAGCGATTAGGCCTATGGTGTCCATAAATTTGGCGCGATGGGTGCTTCTTCTTCGTCCAGATGCACTGATGCTAATGGTCATGGTCTTGAGTCCTAATTTTTCCTTTTTTGCAAAAGCCCTAATTTCCAACCCTATAAACCCTAGAAATCGAACATGGCGAAATCTCGTATACAGCATAATAATTCAATTAAACATAATGGTTAGCTTTAAAACATCATAATGAGCATGAATCAATGAATAAATTTCACAAAAGATGCTTAAATCATGATGCACGATTGTCAATTTTTCTCTGTACAGGGGAGGTTCTCGTTACCAATTCCTTGAGCTTTGGTGAATGTTTTTGATTGGAATGTGATCAGGGACCTTCAAGGAAGCTATTGAACCAAGTCTTGAGACCTGAATCGCCTTGTAGAGGTGTTTACAGTTTTGACTTTTTGCAAATTTTTTTCAAGTTGTCAATGGCTTTTTTGCGCATTTTTTGTGTCTAGCATGATTAGGTTTATGATCAGGCATATGTAGTGAAGGCATTAGGTCAACAAAACTCAATCAAATCCATGGCATTCATTGTTTTTGATAATTGATTTTCTAAGGATCTTTTCATATCTTTTTTCATGTGCATTTGTGTCAATTAGGATCAATCAACCCCAATCCTTCCTTATTTAGCTAGGCACGAAATATTGAGTCCAAAACATGCATAAAAAGATTGGTTAGGTCAAGTTAGATATTTTTCATATATTTAAATGATTTAAATGAATTAATATAAATAATAATTCAAATAAATAAATAAAAAATGAGAAAATACTTCCCTTTGGGCCAAGTGGTCGTGCATATGCTTAGAATGATGAATCATGGAAGAAAAATGGGCCCATTAGCAATTTTAGGTCATTTGAAGTAATGTTGACTTTTCAAAATATCCAAAAATTTCCCAAATTCCACAAGGCATAACTTGCTCAATTTTTAGGCTTTTCTCATGTTCTTGGACATTTTGGAAAGGTCTTTGAGTCCTTTAACCAATGCCTTTGGTCCCATGTCATTTTGATTTACCAATCTCAGGTTATGGCCTTTGACTTAAAGTCCCTTTTTGTTGACTTTTGAAAATGACCTATAATGTTGAAATTGATAACTTTTTGTGAGAGCATTTCTTGGACTTGAAGTATGAAGATGAGTTGTAGGAAATGTCTTTCTCTTCAAAATGATCTTTGGATGGGATTTTTCTGATAATCCATGTGAAAGTTATGCCCTGGTCAATTTCAGTTGACTTTTTCAGCTGTCCAAATAAGGAAACTTTTGCATCTTGATGATTTCTGAGCCAAATTTTGAGAATCATGATCAAGTATTGATCAAATGATGTTTGTGGCTTCAAAATGATATGTTGACCAAAAATTTGAACTTTTGACTGTCAAATGACCATTTTGCCCCTACAGTTGACTGTAGTGCAATTTAGGGTTTTGACTGTGCAATTTTGTGCTGAATGCCTTGAAACTTGATATGAGGATACTTGACCATGTTTGTAGGCATATGAGACTTGATTGGACCTTTGAAAACTTCATTTTCTTGATCAAAACACAAACCCTAGTTTTGACTGTATAGGAGACCTTTGCACTGTGCAACCCTTGGGGAATTTTGTGACTTGGCTTGGCAATTTCTTGAAGAATATGGGAGGGAAAATTTTGGGGTACAACAGTATACAATTGACTTTTGATCAGTTGACATAAATTTGCACTCGGTGATGTGATGGTTGAGGGAATGGGCTTAGAGATTCCATTTGGAGATATGATGGAAAGTTGTTAGAGATGGGCTTGTATATGAAACCAAAAGCGATTGTTAAACTGTATTTGAAAGTTGAATCAAAATGAGTATCAGAATGGCGTCCGTGTCTAGAGCGTATATGAGTTGTATCTAAGAATGAATTTGAATGAGTATCAGAATGGAATCCGTGTCTGGAGCGTATCTGAACTGTATCTAAATGTTGAATCTGAATGAGTATCAGAATGACATCTGTGTCTGGAGCGTATCTGAACTGTATCTGAAAATTGAATCTGAATGAGTATCAGAATGGCATCTGTGTCTGGAGTGTATCTGAATTGTATATGAAAATTGAATCTGAATGAGTATCAGAATGGCATCCGTATCTAGAGCGTATTTGAACTGTATCTGAAGATTGAATCTGCATAAGTATTAGACTGACATCCGTATCTGGAGCATATCTGAACTGTATCTGAAGATTGAATCTTTGAACATTGTTAATGGTAGCTATTGATTAACCTTATCCCGAAAAGGGTAAAGTGTTAGCTAAAATGCAAAGTCATGTTGTATGAAATGCATGATATAATGAGATTGTGATACATGCATTCGTTCTATCGATGTTTATGATATATGGATGTGATGCATGCGTATGTGAGCTAATTTGTTGTACTGTTGTTGGATTGGGGAAAATAAATCCCTGACTCGTTGAGGATATGGAGTGTAAATCTTCATGTTGTGAAGTTGAAGAATTTCCACTTAGAGAAATAAACTTTGTTGTAAGGGAAATGCCGTGTACTGTTTGTAAAATCCTATTGGGGGACCCTGAGAAATTCGGTGACTTCTACTGGGGATTGATAACTGGAGGCTTTGTTCCGCTGGGGATTAAACTGCATACTGCGGGGGATTTTTTGGAAATAACTTAGAGAGATTTCCCTATCTCTTAAAGCCATCAGTGATTGTCTTTCTATTTTGGTTTATTTGTAAACAATAATTATGTTCAAATGCATATGTTCAAAAATAAATCATCAGACTTTTTTTGTAAACAAAGCACAAGAGTAAAGAAAAACAGATACTTTTGCACTTCCAAAGGAATATCTTTATATTGACTTTGAGTAAGTATTTTTGTACAAGGAGATAAACATTCTAGTAAGAGAATGTCGTCGTAAAAAAAATGAAAATTTTGATACAAAGAAAAGATAGCTATGTGTAAAAATCCCATGGGGTTTCCATTCTGCTATAGCCTTCGTATCTCTGAGCATCTTGTCTATTTGTTGCCTTGTCCGAAGATAATTGAATTGATCAGGATCTCTGAGTTTGTCAGTGGAAGCCAAAGGTTGTCCGTAAAGTGATCCAATGGGACATAGTCATACGCTTTAATTCCCTAACTTTTTCCTGGACCGCCCTTTCTGGTTTTCAGTCCACTGGGAAACCCTTTTTGGCCCAAGTCGCCCTTTCAGGTTTTCAACTTGCCGGGTGTACAAATTTGTTTTTGTTTTATCCCTAATTTTTTCCCGAACCCTTTTGATTTGCCGGGATGCCCTTGTTTTGCCTAGGTGTGTCAACCTAGCGGGTCTCTTATGCGTAGTATCTTTTGACTATGTCTGTGTTCGTAGGGTGTGGAAGGTCGTCGCCATCCATGGTGGTCAGAATCATTGCTCCACCAGAGAAAATGCTTTTGATTACAAATGGTCCTTCGTATGTAGGAGTCCATTTTCCCTTGGGATTACCTTGCGGTAGTATAATGCGTTTGATCACCATATCCCTGACTTGATATACTTGGTGTCTGACTTTTTTGTTGAAAGCCTTGATCATTAATTTTTGATACATTTGACCATGGTAAACAGCAGTAAGTCTTTTCTCATCAATTAAGTTCAGTTGATCAAGTCGAGTCTGGATCCAATCGTCTTGACTCAGCCCTGCATCTTTCATAATTCTCAGAGAGGGGATCTGGACCTCAATGGACAAGACAACCTCCATGTTGTATACCAGAGAATAGGGTGTTACCCCGGTTGATGTGCGTTTTGTGGTAAGATACCCGTGGAGACCAAACGGTAGCATCTCATGCCAGTCTTTGTATGTGACTGTCATTTTCTGTATGATCTTTTTGATGTTATTCGCGGCTTCGACAACACCATTCATCTTTGACCGGTAAGAGGAAGAATTGTGATGCTGGATCTTGAATTGCTCGCACAGGGCAGTGATCATAGTATTGTTTAGATTCGTACCATTGTTTATGATGATCCTCTCCGGGATACTGTAACGACATATGAGATTCTGCTTGATGAACTGGGCGATAATATTCTTGGTGACGGAAGCGAAGAAGGCTGCCTCAACCCATTTTGTGAAATAGTAAATGGCCACTAAGATGAAGAGATGTCCATTAGAGGACGTTGGCTTGATTTCCCCAATCATGTCAATCCCCCACATAGCAAAGGGCCAAGGAGCCGTCAAGACATTCAGAGGAACTTGAGGTACGTGCACCTTGCCAGCATAAATCTGACACTTGTGGCAGGTTCGAGAGTGTTGATAGAAATCTGCTTCCATGGTAGACCAGTAATAGCCTGCCCGTAGGATTTTCTTTGCCACCGTATTCCCACTGGAATGGGTCCCCAAAGTGCCTTCATGTGATTCAGTCATGATCCTTTCAGCTTAAACCTTGTCTATGCTCTGAAGTAATACCGAGTCATGGTTGCGTTTGTAGAGAATGCCATTACTAAGGAAGAACTTAGAAGAGAATCTCCTTAAGAACTTCTTATCATTGACTGAAGCTCCTTCTGGATATTCTTGAGCCTCGAGATACCTCTTGACTTTGTGAAACCAAGGCTGGTCTACTACTTCTTCAGTACTAATCTCGTGACAGTGAGCTGGTTCATCCATTCGTTCAATGGTGATTTGGGGAGTTTCGTTATCCCATTTAAGTTTAAACATAGATCACATTGTGGCTAGTGCGTCTGCTAGCTGATTTTCTTCTCGCGGGAAATGCTCGAACGTAATCTTCTCAAAATGTGAGAGAAATGTCAAAACATGTTCTTCGTAAGGGATAAGGTTAGGGTATTTGGTGTCCCACTCTCCTTTGATCTGGCTAATGACCAAAGCTGAATCTCCGAATACATTTAAGGATTTGATCACCAAATCTATGGCAGCTTTGAGACCAAAGATGCACGCTTCATATTCTGCCATGTTGTTTGTATAATTGAAGTAGAGTCTTGCAGTAAATGGAGTATGACATCCTTTAAGATATATGAGTACAACACCAATACCATTGCCGAGTGCGTTAGATGTCCCATCAAAAACCAGGGTCCATCGGGATCCTTGTTCAGGTCCGTCATATGGCCTGAATTCTTCACAGTTGTTTACCATCATGATATCTTCATCCGGAAATTCAAACTTTATGGACTCATAGTCTTCCACAACTTCGTGAGCAAGGTGATCAGCTAGTACACTGCCCTTTATTTCTTTCTGGGTAGTATACTGTATGTCATATTCTGTCAAGATCATCTGCTATCTCGCTATTCTCCCAGAGAGAGTAGGTTTCTCAAAGATGTATTTTATTGGATCCATTTTAGATATCAACAAGGTAGTATGGGTCAGCATATACTGTCTTAGCCGGTGAGCAGCCCATGCTAGAGCGTAGAAATTTTTCTCGAGTAGTGAATATCTTGTTTCATAGTCGGTAAAAATTTTTCTCAGGTAATAAATAGCGTGCTCTTTTCGGCCAGACTCGTCATACTGCCCCAGCACACACCCCATTGAATTCTCCAAAACTGTCAGATACATGATCAATGTCTTCCCTCGACTGGTGGCATCAAAATGGGAGGCTCTTGTAGGCACTCTTTGATCTTGTCAAAATAGTTTGGCACTCGTCATTCCATTTGACTACTTGATCTTTCTTCAATAATTTGAATATTGGTTCACAAGTAGCTGTCAGGTGAGAAATGAATCTGGAAATGTAGTTCAAACGTCCCAAGAATCCTCTGACTTCCTTCTCAGTATGAGGAGCAGGCATCTCTTGTATCGCTTTCACCTTGGTGGTATCCACTTCAATACCTTTATTTCTGACAACAAAGCCTATGAGTTTACCAGATCTCACCCCAAACGTGCATTTATTTGGGTTCAACCTCAGCTTGTACTTCTTTAGTCTCTTAAATAGTTTCTATAAATGATCAAGATGTTCTTCTTCTGTTTGAGATCTAGCTATCATGTCGTCCACATAGACCTCTATTTCGTGATGTATCATGTCGTGAAATAGAGCTACCATGGCACGCTGATAGGTTTCCCCAAAATTCTTCTGTCCGAATGGTATAACCTTGTAGCAGAATGTGCCCCACTGCGTGAGAAGGGTTGTTTTCTCCATGTCCTCAGGCGCCATTTTGATTTGGTTGTAACCTGAGAAACCGTCCATGAAGGAAAACACCTTGTGGTGTGCCGTATTTTCAACTAGAATATCAATGTGGGGGAGTGGGAAATCATCTTTAGGGCTTGCCCTATTCAAATCTATGTAGTCCACACACATTCACACTTTTCTGTCCTTTTTGGGCACGGGAACAACATTGGTAACCCATTGCGGATAAGAGGTGACAACCAATATTCTAGTGTTGAATTGTTTCATGACTGCTTTAATCTTTTCTGACATGTCTGGTCGCATGCGACAGACCTTTTGTTTTACTGGTGGACAGTTTTCTCTTGCAGGTAGACGATGTACCACAATGTCTGCATCAAGTCTTGGCATGTCTTCATACGACCAGGAAAAGACCTCAACATAATCGTGTAACAACTGAATCAGACGCTCCTTGACACTGGGTTCCAGATTGGAACCCACCTTGACTTCTCTTTTGTCTTCTTCGGCACCTAGGTTGATTGTATCTACGGGTTCCTCGTGGGGATGATGGTTCTCTCTTCTTGTTGTAGTAATCTGGCAAGTTCCCCTGGTACTTCACAATCTTCCTCACCTTAGTTTTCGGCTTGGTAGATTAGATTTTCAGAGTCACAAAAGGCCATAGCATAATTGTTACCCATGGGATCCCGAATGGATGTAAACCTGCATTGTGAGATTGAGTGTGTGTAAGAGTATAACTATCTTTGAAAGAAATGAAAATGTAAAAAAGAAAAACAATGAGCACAAAGTTTGTATGCAAAAATGTCCATGATTCATTGATGTCATATGGAAATGAGATAATAACCCTTACAAATGGACCATTGTGCCTCGGGTAAGACACAAGGTTTTAAGAGTCTGAATTGTTTTAAAATTACAGATCCAACAAAATGTAAAGACAAATTACTGTGGGATAAAAGTGAACGGGACAAAATCTCTGGCCTCCCAGTTGCTGAGCCCTCCACTGACAGTTGGTAAAATCCAACCCTCCAGGTCATAGTTGTCTTCATCATCCTCCATGGTGCTAACTTGGTGGTTGTTGATCTTCAAGGGTGGTCCTCCGGCACGAGCTCGGCGTACAGCCTTCTGGGCACCTGAAGTGAAACCCAAACCAAACTTATCAGATTTGTATGGGATATTTGGGAGTTGTCCCTAAATAGTGCACCCACCTTCTTCTATCACTGCCTTGGCATCCTTCAAAGATGACATCTTGAGTGGAGGCTTGGTAATCTTGGGAACTTGAGACACAACCTTGGTTACTGCCACATCTTGCGGGACTTCCTCAAAGTGTTGGAATGGAGTTTCAATAAATTCACCATCTAATTCCATATATATGAAGGAATTGAGATGGTTGATCATATACTCTTCTTCTCCGTGAATGGTGATGATCTTCCCTTGAATCAGATACTTCAGTATTTGGTGCAACGTAGAGGTGACAGCGCCAACATTGTGAATCCACGGTTGGCCTAACAAGCAGGAATGTGAAGGGCGGATATCCATTATATAAAAGGTTAAATCAAATGTTTGGGTTCCAACCTTTATGGGGATGTCTACTTCCCGATGCACCATCCTTTTTAAGCCGTCAAAGGACTTCACTACTATATTGCTTGGTTTCAATGTCAATCCCTCACAATCAAGCCTATCAAGAGCCTTTTTAGGAAACACATTCAGAGATGAGCCAATGTCCACCAAAACATGAGCCAAGGTTGTGCCCGTACAATCAACTGAGACATGCAATGCCTCATTATGCTTCCTTCCTCTTTGCATTAAATCTGCATCTGAAAAACCTAAAACATTATCTACAGTCAAGTTAGCTACGCAGTCTTGGAACTGATCGGCAGATATTTCTTGAGGTACATGGGCAGTTTTCAGAAATTTTACTAAAGCTTTTGCATGAGCCTCAGAACATAGTAATAAAGCCAGCATGGAAATTTTTGATGGATTTTGCCCCAATTGCTCGACTACATTGTAGTCTCTTCTTTTCATGATATTTAGAATTTCCTCTATCTCTTTCCGGGAGGTTTCAGGGATAGCCAATGATTGTGCCTTCGTCCGGACAAGCTCAGTCAAAATACCTTTACCTCGAGTCTCAGTTGACGCAGCAGCAGGAATGTCAGTAGGAGTGATAACAGGGATTGTAACAGTTTTGTCAACAGGAGTATTAGCAGAGATGATTGTAGGACTGGGAACAACCTTTGGAGGAGCAACAACAACATGAATGATTACGGGTCCAGAAACTGCTTTTAGGGGAGCAATTTATGGAGAGAATATCCTTCCGCTTCAGGTAATCTTGCTAGTCCCTGCAATATTACTGATATTGGAGTCAACCTTCTCAGAACTTGAATCTTCAGCAGCTGGCCAATCTTGCTTGATACCGTGGTAGTAGACATCCCCTCCATAATTCCATGGTACGGTTTTGTCTGACGAATACGGGATTGGTCTAGGCATTGTAATTATCAAAGGAGCTACTTTTGGAGCTGATGTAATTCTAACGGGTCTTTTGGTGGAGACCCTGGAAGAATTGGCGGAAATGGTAATGATGGAAACATCATTATAAGGAATAGGTGGAACATAAGTCTTTTCGAAAAAAATTTCCTTGTTGTCTATTAGGCACTGAACGCATGCTTTCAACAAAGGACATCTGGTTGGTGAGGACAAACAGAAATGACAGCTTTTGTCACAGCCTTGGAATACACCGGCAATTAACAAGTTCTTTTTGATTGTCAGGAGTGGGGTCATAAGTTCATCAACTGAAGCGACAAACATATCTTCCTCAAAAGGGTTGGTATTATGGTCGTGTTTGGGCATAGGGGCAGAAATGACATTGGGCTTTTCTGGCGCATCGAATTCAATCTCTTTGGCTTCAAGGAGGTCTTGTACTTTGTTCTTTAGAGCCCAAAAATTATTAGTGTCATGGCCGGGACTCTCAGAATGGTATGCACAACGGGCATTGGGATGATAGTGAGGAGAAGTTGTGTTAGGGTTCTTTGGAGCTTCTTTTAAGGTCACTAGATTGGATCTTAACAAATGTGGCAATACTTGAGATAGTGTCATATTAATTCGAGTGAATTGTCTGACTGGTCTTTCCATTCTTGGCCAATTGCTTCTTTGTTGATCAGGCGCAGGTCTAGGAATTATAACAGCCCTCACCATTGGACGACATTCAGCCCTATCTTGATTTCTTTGAGGATATACAACAACCACCCCCTTCTTTCTGATGAATGGTTTTCTTACAGCAGTAGAGGATGCATCTTCTTGTATCTTTCCATTCTTTATCCATGCTTCTACCATTTCTCCGGTCAATATCAATTCAGTAAAACCTGCCGATGAACTCCCAATTAAGTGATTGAAGAAGGGATCAGACAAGGTGCCCAAAAACATGTCTACCAAATCTCTTTCAGATAGGGGAGGTTGAACGCTTCCGGCCAAGTCCCTCCAATTTTGCGCATAGTCCTTGAAGCCTTCACTTGAAACCATGGCCATACTCTGGAGTTGAGTTCGGGTAGGCGCAAGATCAACATTGTATTGGTATTGTTTGTAAAAGGCTACAACAGGATCTTCCCAGTTATGAACATTTTCTCTTTCTAATTGATAAAACCAATCAAGTTGAGTTCCAGACAGACTGTCTTGGAAGAAGTGTACCCATAAATCTTTATCAGCGGTATAAGGCTGGATCTTCCTCACATAGGACTGGAGATGCATTTTGGGGCATAAGACTCCGTCATATTTGGTGAACGATACTAACCCCAACTCCTCAAAGTCCAAGCCAAGCACTTTTTGGATTTCCATTGCACTCAACCGTTCTTCTAGATGCTTATACTTGTCGTTGGTTGGAGGGTATTATTCTTTAGAATAGTCTTCTTCTTCCTCTTCCTCTTCTGACTCTGAATGGACAACTGTTCCTTTTCCCTTCCCATCTTAATTGTCTTTCTCACCGGATGTTGTTGCAAAGTATAGGGTCCTTCTTTACTTCTCGTGGAATCTTCTTCCCATGTTTAGAACTCCGGTTATTTTCTTTGTGTTCTTCTTTTTCTCTTCAACCAGCAAGGTCTTCAACTCTTCTTGTCCTTTGGCTAGAGTTAAGAATATCTGTTGAAACTGTGCATTCTGAGCTTGGAGGTCCTTCACCTTTTTCTCGAGATCCATCTTACTGAATGGTAAATGCATATGCAATGATTTCAAGGATCTTAAAGGTTCAAATTTGTTTTATACAAAAGGGAAACACATGTTATATTAATAAATTAAAGCTTGAGTACATTAATTCCTTTTTGGTAAAAACAAATACAAAAACTCTAAGATAGAAAGGTAGTACGCATCCTCTTTGGTGCAATGTAGGCATTCAGAGTCTGCTCCTCATGAAGTAGCCTAGTGAATTCCAAAACCTTCTCCTCGCTTGCGTAAAATTGGGCTTCAAAAGTATCTCTCTCCCCCTTGAGTTGTATCCAATCTCTTTGGAGGTCTTCAAGAGACGTGGGCATGTTAGGATGTAGGATAGTGTATGGAACATCTCCTTCCATGACAGACTCAATGATTACCGGGAGAATGGAGGGATAAGGCATCATCAGACTTTGAGCACGTGTTCGTATCCATTTGAGGTAAGGCTCAAGAGGGATGGAATTCTTATGCCCCAATGTCTTGCTATCTACCTTGTTCAACATCCTCCAAGCTGGGATAAATCTCTAGTGAAGACCTTGATCGTTGTTCTCGTAGTCAAATACCAAACCTTGAACCAGCATCTCATGCGGGCCATCCCTTCGGGCGTAACCAAATTGTCTTAAAGCTAAGCAGGGGTTGTAGGTGATACCTCCCCTAATGCCAAGTAAAGGGACATTAGGGAATTCTCCACAACGGTCGACAATAGTAACATTCTCTATGGATTGAGAACACCAATGAACGTCTGAATGTTTGAGTGTCATCAACCTTTGTGACCACCTTGAACCTTTCTCATTCTTCAATGCAAATTGGGGAAGATGCGAAATAAACCATCTTGCCAAAGGAGGAGTACAACACATAAGAACACCTCTTTTCCTCATTGTGCGAGTGTGAAAAGAGTGTAGGATGTCTCCTAGTAATGTAGGAACTAGGTCGCGGGATATGAAGATTTTGACGGTATTCACATCTATGAGTTGATCAGGATTTGGAAACAAAACCATCCCATAGATGAGGAGAGCCACAATTTCCTCAAAGGATTGCAAATCCAAGGAGTTCCAACAATTTTGGGCTTTCTCGAAAAAGAACTTTGCTATGAAACCCTTGACACCACTCCTTGTTTACCAATGAGTTGTGACATCAGATGAGTGCAAGTGTAGAGCTTGAGCAATCTCTTATGGATTTAGGTCTCTTTCCGTACCGTTGAGAGGTAGTTAATTGATAATGGGAATCCTCAAGAGTCAGGAGAATTCTTCCAAAGTAGGCACAAGTTTATAGTCGGGAAATGTGAAGCAATGGTGTAAGGGATCAAAGAACTGAAAGAGCACCTTCATCATGTCCTCATCTGTGTTGGAGGTGACCAAGTTGAGTAGGCGACCATGTCTCTCAGTGAATGGAGAAGTTTCTGGAATCCTTGAAGCTAGCTCCTTAAGTTGTGGAGGGATCCTTACAAGACTGACTTGAATAGTTTTTATGCGAAGAGAATCCATATCCTACAAAACAAGAACAAAGATGAAACCCAAAATCCTTGAAAGGGTTAGTGAATGTGTATGATGTTATGATGTCCATGATGTTATGTACAAGTAAGTATATACAAACAAAGCAAACAAGTCCTTAGGTTTAGGCTTGAATGGAGTCTTATAGGTAAGTACCCTCTTGAAGTTTAGTTGGCTCAAACCTGTCCTAGTAATAGTAACTGGGTTCTAAGGGGCTCAATATCACTGGTTTGTTTCCTTAGTTATTGTTTCAGCACAAGCCCCTTTAATGGCGACCGAAATATCCCAAGAAACCAAACCTGAATGAGTGTAGTATCGAGTATCTACCAACTTCAAACTGCACCAAAGTCGATCATCTCACTACATCCTAAAGGCCAAGTTGGTCAAGTAAAGGTTATAAAAGTTTATTAGTGCTTCATGACATCACTCAGCGGCCCTGTATTCTCTTTGATTAACTCAAAGGCTACTGGTACCCATAAATATGTCGCACTAACATAGCTATTGCGTAGACCATGTCGGTATACCCTGCACAGTTTCCACAATGTATTGCTACTTACCTATATTGTATCCCAAATCCGGGTAGAGGATTCAAACCCAAAAAAAGAACCATAATGTAAAGCATAAAAGTCAAACAATGCAATCAAGTAAATGTGATCTAACCCTAAGGTAACCCCACTTTTAGAATTTTCCCCAGCAGAGTCGCCAGTTCTGTGATACGGTGGGAGAACTGACTTGAAGATTTTGCATTTTATCGCAAATGTTGCGATTAGCAAGAGTCTCCACCAACTTTTCTTTTATCCAAAAGGAAAGGTGAAAAAGCACATGAAATACCTTTGAGATTATTTCTTGAGTTAGGGGGGTAGATTATGAAAAGGGAAGGTATTAGAACCCTTTTCATCCATGGTTTTCCATGGGCTCTTAGTTACTTGCTAGATCACTTGCTTTTGTTTGAAATTGTGCTTTTTGTGGTTTTTGAATATATTTTGTAAAGAGTCCTTTGTTTAGGAAATCTTTGTAATGATCCTTGTTTGTAAGAATGTATACAAAGATGTTTGATCTTTTGAAAATATTTTCAAGTTTGTAAGATGTTTGTAAGTTTAGGTGTTTATTTTGAAAATATAAAGGATGTTTTGTTTGAAATTGAGCAAGTAATTAGGAGCATTCTACCTACTCAAAAGTCTTTCTTGTTCATTTTCTTTTCATTTGACATTGTTATCTTACCATTGATTTGGTAAGCAACCCTATCTTTAGATGTAAATGGGACGGGCGTGGGTCATCGTATAACAATGATTAGCAATATTGCAAGGTATCTTGGCATTCTTTTTTTAGGGACTAAGATAATTTGAAAGGTAACATAGATAGCGTCATCGAGGGACTATGATCTTGTATTTACTTGTTTTTTTTCTAAGATACCTTACATGCGTAATATGACCATTTTGTATAAGGCAACCATGTGGAATAACCCTAGGGGTGCTTGTGTGCAAGTGTATTATTTTCATGCTTGTTTTTGTCTTGAATTAGGGTTTTCTATGTATTGGTTTTAGTCTTTCCATACAAACCCTAATTACTAACATGTTATATATAAAGCGATAAATTGCGGAATTTAAAGTTACTACACTATTACAACATTTGTGGAGGGGGTGTACAAATTGAATGGGGATTGCAAGAATGTAAACCTAGTTAGTCTATTACAACCATATTGAATGGATATCAATATACAAGGAATTAAATGAATACAATGTGCAAAAAGAATAAATATGCAACAATGTAAATGTGAAGAAAAATGAATATTTTGTTTGGTTTTTCATGAGAAAAGAGAATTTGTCTTAACCTAATTAATTAAAGAAAATAATTAATAAAAATTAAACCCTAAATTTGCTAAGAAAAGATTTTTAAACAAAGCCCTAATTCATTATATGATTAAAGAAAATAAGTTTAGAAAAAGTTTTTTTTTTTTGGTATTTTTGTCTTGAAAATAATTTATAGTATTATGGAATATTTTTGGCCTTTTTTAATATTAAAATAATATATTTTAATTGGTGTAAAAGAAAAATAAATACTAACTTAGTTTTAATTATATTTACAAGATAATTTGTAAAAAAAATAAAGTATAGTTAAATAAAATATTTTTTGTGAGAAAAATAAAATAAACTAAGCCAAAATATAAATCTATCTTTTTTTGTATTTTTATGATTTTTTAGTATTTAGAAAAATATTTTAGAAAATAAATGAAATAAAAAATAAGAAAATAAAATAAACTGGGCCAGGGGCTTACAAATGAAACAGAGGGTTAGCTAGCAAAAAACAAAAAAAAATTGAAACAAGCCCAAAGAGGCCCAACGCCCTGCAAAAAAAGTCAGAAATGCAAAACATGTAAAAAATTGCAAAAGGGTACCACTAGGGCTCGAACCCAGGTCCCAAAGGTTACAATTGTGCTCTTCTACCACTGGGGTGGCTATACATCCGTTAACATAAGTAAAACAATAAATATGTGAGGCAAAACGCGCTCTGATGACTTCACCTTCAACCTCCAGCCAGACCAACTATAACTTGCTCATTTCTCATCAAAAATGAAAACTGTAAACATGAAAATTGTAGCAAATTTCCTCACGGTTTCGGAAATGTAAAACATTAAAACTATAGATCAAAGATAAGCATGAATTTTAATGGCCCTAATATGAACCCTAAAAATCTCAGAAATTCCAATCTCAAAATTCTCTAAGCTCAAGAAAAATTAATGAAAACTATGGACATGGTTAGCTTTAGGGCAATGATATCTACATGTTTTGTTCATAAATAATCATTAAGGGTGCCTGTATAAAGAGTTCAAAGTTGAGAAAACTTACCTCAAAACTGGATATCGTGTTTTGAGTTTGAGCTTGTTTCAAGTGATGGTGATGATCAGGTTAGCTTCCTTGAGGTCCCAAGAAGCTAATGCAATGATTAACTTGAGCAATAGGTGGCTGAAATGATTTGGAGAAGTCAATGTGTAGAACTCTGTTTTTGAAAATTGAGGATTATGTTAATGGTGTTACAGTTATATAATAGGGTGTGGGATCAATTCTGTATGATATTTAGAATCTTTAGAAACCAAAAGGCCAAGAAACACACGAGTAGATTATGAGTTTCAAGTTTTTGGTCAGTTTGTGTGAAAATGGAAGTATGAGATATGTTTCTGAGTTCTAGATATTTTTAGGGCATGAGCATTGGTGTATTTATGGTCAAATGTTTGTGTATGTATAAATAAAAGTGTTGGAGTGCATTGGCAAGTCAGAAGTACAAGTTCTTAGCTTTTTGCTAGGTTACTTGATTTTTAAGAAAAGAGTGAAACAAGTTTCAAGAGGAGGTACATGCATGGGATGGGTGATTGTAAGTGTCTAAAACATTTCTCATGAGTTATAGGACTTGTTTGATCAGAAGAGAACAAGTGTAAGGCTCAAGAACAAGTTTTGTACAAAAAGTCACTTTATCAAAATGGCAATGTAACATTTCTTCCAAAAATGAATATAATGCATGTCGATGCATTGAATGCTTGAAGTGAGACCTCTAACAGTTGTGTAAACCATTAATTATGGAGTTCCTAACAAGTTTGAGGCCTGGAAAGTAGTGTTTATGCATAATAGTTTGAATTTGAGTTTTGGTCATCACTAAAATGACTTGTAAATAAAGTGATAAAACCCTAACTTCATCTCTTCGATTCTCCCTACTCAAGAATGATATCAAGGAGTTCTTGGACATTTTGGAAATCTTGCAATGTGATCTAAAAACCATATTTTAATTTCTTTTTAATATTACCCTTGGAACTATATGAAAAAGTTCCATGAAGTTGGGTCAAAATCCTGACCAAATTAGGGCAAAATTTCACTGTGTTTAGTTTCATGACCACATATTCATAAAATTATAACTTGAGATCCATGCATTTTTGGAAGTAGTTGTGTAAATAAAAGTTGTAGATTTCATAGATATATACAACTTTCATGTTGGATGTTTCTCTTGAATCATCCTACATCATGGTGAAAATTTTGCTCAAAGTTATGAAAAAAATAAGAAATTTCCAACACTTAGAAAAATTTCTAAGTTTAGAAATTTTGACTTTTCAAAATGAAATCTTGACTTTTTGATTTCTTGATGAATAAGTTTCATATTTTTACATGTTTTTATGAATTGTGATCTTTGGCACTTGAATTTGACCAAAAAGTCAAAGTTTGACTTTTTAGTATACAGTTGACTTTTGATCAGTTGATTGAAGAATTCATCTGTCAATCCAATGGACTTGCAATGTTTTGACCCATGTCATTAGGTAAAAGTGATGCAATTAGACTCTTGATATCATGACTTAAACCAATTGACCATTTTCTAGGTCAAAATTCAGAAATTGCCCTTTCTCAGTCAAAAACCTAATTTTGACCATTTTGCCCTTTTGGAGATTTGATCAAATTTCTTGAGGAATTGTGGTCCAAACTTGATCAAATGATACATATGAGTTTAAAATATTTATGTGGATAAAAAATTATGAAGTTTGACTGTGAATTGGCCATGGTTGACTTTTTCCCCAATACAGCTGATTTTTAGGTCAACTGCTCAATTGACTGAGCAAAAGTGTGATCCAAGGCTTGAAACTTGACATGAGTGATCTTAGGGGTCCATAATGATCCATGAAAGTCATATGGGTCATTGGAAGTTCAAATGTCCTTCTGCAATCTCAAACCCTAATTTTGGTCATCAATGCTTAAGGAGGTGTCTTGAGCTGATCAAACCCTAGTGCAGTCTTGAGCCCAAGGAGATCTTGTGAGCAAATTCTTGATAAGTGAGAGGGAAAATTTTGGGATACAACACCTAATAAAACCAACTTGGATAAAGACAACACTCAGAGAAATCACATCCAGGATGAAGATTCCATAAGAGAAAAATGTAGCTGAGGAAGAAAAGTCCTACTTCACGACTTAAATTCATTGGGAAGAAACAAGGCTTGAAAATAATCATAACATAATCTGATAGCAATTAACCAATAAAGTTGCAGGGATATAAACCTTTCCTCCGGGCTTCATTGGGGAATATCATACATACTTCTCTAGGGAAGACAATGCCAAATCGTCTAGACTTCAACTGGAGTTTCCATAGTGACTCCACTAGGGAAAACAATGCCACATAGTCGAGGTGAGCCCAAATACATTCTTTAATATCAAGAGTAATGGTTTTGCAAACTTCTTTGGGGAGAAATTATGAAACATCATGAGGATAACAACTTTTAGAGAGAAGCATCATCTTCGCTTCGTTTGGGGATCTAAGAAGTTAACAACACAACAAGAAGTCAAAATTATGGGGATTTTAAATCAAAATCAACACTTGGCGAGAGAAAACCCAAAAATTTGACAGTTGTTCCAATGCTTCTTAGAAAATATAGTGTCTTCGTCTATCTACTTGTGGAGTACACAACAACAATAATGTCATAAATGGAGAGAGCAATGTTCTGCCAGTTATTCTTCATCCATTCTCAGCACAAAAAAGGGAGAAAGAGCTTAAAAAAATGATAAAAGGCTTCATAACTCTACAAACTATGCTTGATCATAAACCAATTGGGGAAAGAATCACACTCAGCTAGAGAAATCTGCATCAAGACATGACTGGGGAATATGGGATAAAAGTATCAAACCACACAAACCCAACACCATATAACAACTTGGAGAAAATCTAAACCAAGATTTAACTGGGGAAAATGGGTTCTCAAACCCAACACCACACCATATATCAATTATTATGAAATCTAACAAGCACAAGTGGACTATGCGCATATAAGCAAGAGTAATCTCGGGATACCTCTTGGGGAATCTTTTTCAAACTTTGGAATTTTTACACCCTCGGAATCAGTACTTTTGTTCCACTCAAATCACAAAATTTGAAGTAAAAAGTAATTTGTAAATTCTTTACAAAAAGATTTTTATTATTAAGTCTTTTTGTTTTGAAAATTACTATCACTAATAAATGAAATTTTTATAAACAGAATAAAATAAGAACTACAAAGAATTGGATAAAGGCTCAAACTTTATTAGTAGAATGGTAGTCCGCGAATGGCGAGACTCCATGGATGATTACAAAGTTTTGGAAAATGGTAAATACATGGAAAAGATACATTGAAATACAATGACCACTATTCTCCCTAACAACTTTAAACTCCTGAACATAAGCTTCAGTAGAAGTGTGGTGAGAATCTGAGAATATTATTGCTTCAATGACCAAGTCTTGTCTGACGTAATTACTTGCCAGGAAATCCCTACCTTTTGTCTAGGTTGCCCTCGCGGGTTTTTAACCTACCGGAAAAATTTATTTTGTTTGTGTCTCTAACTTTTGCCTAGACCTCCCTTTCAGGTTTCCAGCTTACCGAGAAGCTCTTTTTTTCCTAATCCACCCTTTAGGGTTTTCAATTTAGCAATTTGTTCTTTCATTTCTTTAGGCAAAGTATTTCTTGAATGCGCTAGCATTCACGGGACGTGGGAACTCCTTGCCATCCATCGTTTCAAGAATCAATGCACCGCCAGAGAAGGCTTTCTTGATAACATATGGGCCTTCATGATTAGGAGTCCACTTGCCCTTAGAATAAATGTTAAAATACACGATCTTTCTAAGCACGAGGTTTCCTTCTATAAATTCATGAGGCTTAACCTTCTTATCAAAAGCTTTTTTCATTCTTTTCTGATATATCTGACCATGACACAAGGGCGTCATTCTCTTTTCTTCAATGAAATTTTATTGGTCAAACCTGGTCTAGAGCCATTCATCCTCTGACAATTTGGTTTGCATTATTACACGCAAAGAGGGAATCTCAACCTCAACAGGGATCACTGCTTACATACCATACACAAGAGAGAACGAGGTTGCCCCTGTTGAAGTGCAGACGAATGTACGATACCCATGCAAAGCAAAAAGGAGCATCTCAAGCCAACCCTTATAGGTAATAACCACCTTATGGATGATCTTATTAATGTTTTTATTAGCAGTTTCAACATCCTCATTCATCTTAGGCCTGTAAGGAGACGAGTTATGATGAACAATCTTAATTTCTTAATAAAGTTCTAGCATCATCTTGTTATTCAAATTGGATCTGTTATCAGTGATAATCCTACTTGGCATACCATACCGACATATAAAATTATTCATGATAAAGCGTACTACCATTTTCTTGGTGACGTTAGCATAAGAAGCTGCTTCTACCCACTTGGTGAAGTAGTCAATTGCCACTAAGATGAAACGATGTACATTTGACGCCTTGGGTTCAAGCATTCCAATCATATAAATACCCCACATAGAAAAATACCACGGGGAAGAAATAACATTTAGAAGCGTCAGAGGCACATGAATCTTGTCAGCATAAATCTGACACTTATGGCACTTCTTCGCAAACTTGTAACAGTCAGATTCCATTGTCAGCCAATAGTAACCTTCCCTAAGCATCTTATTTGCCATTGAATGTCCATTGGCATTATATAACTAGAAATGTTGAGACAAAGCCATTGGATTGACTTGACTCTCCAAATAAAATAAAAATCGCCACCGCGCTTTATTATTTCAAAAGGAATGGGAAAAGAGCGAATAACCCAAAAAGGGGGGATAGAATCAAAGCTCGGGGGTTGGTTATGCAAAGGGAAGGTATTAGCAACCTAAACATCTACGGTACTCCACAGGAACCACTTTTAAAATATGTGTATTTTGGCTATAAATGTTGTATACAAAAATAGATTGTGGGGATGAGAAAAGAAGTATTTTTTTATATAATTTTTGCACCTACCGCGGTTGTGAACCTTTAGTGCCTACGTACCACCTTCCGTTCAATAGGGGATAAGGGTACTTGTAGTTCACCATTACAAATTTTAAAACACGAGTGTGTTGGGTAATTTTAATAGACGAGACATCATCGTCTTATCCGAGTGGAAAAACATACTTACTAACCACGATTATAAGAAAGGAGAATTTGCGTCATCTCAAAGTGGAGGATATGGCTTGGATTTTAAAATCAACAAAGCCTCGCTCAACACCCAAGTGGAAAATATCTCACTTCACTATATATCGTAGAAGTATATTAGCTCGCATCACTACAAAGATTGATTGACTTTTAGTCTTCTTATAAAAAATGTCAAAGTGTTATTAAGTTGTTTAAAGTTTGATTAAGAAAATATTTTTGAAAATGCATGGACCTAAGTCCAAGTTTATTATGAAAATGGTTCAAGTTTGGAAAACAAGAATAGTTTTGAAAAGGAGGGAGAATATTTTTGAAATTAAATAAGATGGGAGGAGATGAAGGGACTATCCTAAAGCATAAGGTAAAAGCTAGGGAAAAGAACCTTCTAACCAACAAGAAGCCAACACTTGACATAAAGAGTCAATGTAGAATTCCCATCCTTTGGATTTGAAACCAAACAAGAAAAGATAATAAAACCTCTTGAGAAAACCAAGTTTAAAGGCATTGAGTCTTCACAAAAATTGGGCAGAGTAACGGCCGTATACAGATGAATTCCCAATCACAGGCAAAGCATATAATCAGAATAACTTGCACACAAAGAAAACAAACAACCCTATGTCTTGGGGTAAACCCCAAGAACTCTAGACAAAATTGCAATAGAAGTCACAAGGTCTCAAGGTAGGTCAAGGTCCCTAATTCTATGTATAAGAAGTCCATAACTCCAAAATGCCAAGGATAGTAATCAAATAGTCCAAGTAACATTAAATTTTTTTATGGTTCAAGTTGGTTATTAGGTATCTTCAAAAATTAAAATGGAAGTTCAAATGAGCAAAGATGAAAATATTATGAAATGTAAATGATAAAATAAATGGTGCATAAAAGTAAAGGCGTAAAGTAAAAGCATAAAGACAAAAGTCAATTGTTAATGAGTTAGAGATTAGAGTTTAGTTGAATGACCACTTCTTTTTTATTTTTTTCATGTGTAAGAACATGATGAGGATGGAAAGGCAAGAAGAAGAGGAATTCGTGGCTTAACATGAAGTTTGAAAGGAGACGACAACTTGAAGTTTGGAGAAACTCTTTTGTAGTTTAGGAAATTATTTTCATCTATTAGGAAATATGTGATATGGTGGGAGAACTCACTTGGGTGTTTTGCGTTTGTGTTCGCAAATGTTGTGGTTTAGCAAGAGTCACCACCGACTTTTCTTTTATCCAATAAGAGAAGGTGAAAAAGCACAGGAAAGACCTTTAGAGATGTTTTCTTGAGTTCGGGGGGTAGAATATGAAAAGGGAAGATATTAGCACCCTTTCCATCCACGGTTTTCCATGGGCTCTTAGTTACTTGCTAGATCACTTGATTTTGTTTGAATGTGCTTTGTGGTGTGGTTTTTTGAAAGTATTTTGAAAATGTGACTTTGTAATGATTCTCATTTCTATAAGAATGCGCACAAAGTTTTGTTTTGAAAATAGTTCAAAGAGGTGTAGAGTGTTTTTGAAAGTGATTTTGAAAAGGGTTTTCTTTGTAATGGCTCTCGTTTCTATAAGAACGCGTACAAAGTGTTATCTTTTGAAAATGTTTCAAAGTGAGAGTGTTGGTGTATAAATGTTTTTATTGTGAGAAAGCAAGTAACTTAGAGCGAACCTACCTACTCAAAAGGTCTTAGATGTGCTTTTCCTCCTCCTTTGGATGTTGCTATCTTACCATTGATTTGGTAACAAGCTTCATCGTTGGATATGAAGGGACGGGCGTTGGGTCATCGTATGACCATGATAGAAATGTTGTGAGATGTCTTAGCACTTTTCTTTAGGGACTAAGATCATTTTGAAAGGCAAGTTTGATAGTGTCATCGAGGGACTATGATCTTGTATTTCGATTGTTTGTGCTAAGACATCCCACATGCATAACATGGCCATTTTTAGGCAACAAGTGAGATTACCCTAATGGTGCATGTGTGCAAGTGTGTTTGATTGCATGCATTTGTCTTTGATTTTTGGTGGTCTACTTGTTGGTTTTATCTTATCATACACGCCTAATTACTATATAGTATAAGGAAAACAATAAATTGCGGAAAATGAAATTCTACGCTATTACAATATTTAGGGGACGGGGATACATATGTACGAATGGGGATTGCAAGTAAAAATAAGTCCTAGGTTATTATTACAAACATATTGAAATGCATAACATAAGAAAGAAATGGACTTGTTTTAAAAGAATGTTTTTGTCTTAAGGAAATAAATTAAAAGGAAAATATTTCTATGTTTTTTGTCTTTTGTGTTAATATAAAAAAAATTAAAAGGAAAATAAATGCAAGGTGGAAACAGCGTGTTGCTGTAAGCAGAACAACTAGGATCAGAAGTTCTGAAGCCAAGAGTGTTGTGACTCAGCAGGAGACATCCGTGGGATCAGAAGTTCTGGACTGGTAAACTTTGTGGTCCTGCAAGAAACGTTAGAGGGAAAACACAGAGGTTGTGGATGGTGTTCATCCAGTGAACCAAAAGTCAGAAGTTTTGTATTACACTAAGACAGTGAGCAAACGTCAGCAGTTTAGTACATTGTTAACATGTGAAAGTCATAAACTCGGAGTGTTTGAAAACAGCTGATGTAAACATCTGAAGTTCAGAGGATTTGACATGTGAGGAGAACTAAGAAGTTCTGTGTTGTGTTAGAACAGTGAGTGAACATCAGAAGTTCTGTATTGTGCTGAGCCAGTGGGTGAACATCAGAAGTTCAGTGTGTGTTAACTGTGAGAAAAATCATGGAAGTTCTATGTGTTAAAACAGTGAAGAGAACTCAGAAGTTCTGCGTGCTTAAACAGTGAGAAAAGAATTTCCAATCCTAAGTCTAAGCCTAGCATTATTCTAGAAGTTCTGATCCATAGTTTTTATATTCATGCAATGATATGTACAACATTAATACTATGATATTTACATGCTAATGATGTTCAGAAGGAAAAACAAGTAAATTCAGAAAGACTTACCTGGAGCGTGCTTGGAGCTTTGGGTGGCTGCCTTTGGATGTTTCTGGAATCAACAAGAGTAATGGAAGAGGAAACGCCAAGCTCTTTGATTCAAAAGGAAGAATAAAGGTTTGTTTACGTGTATGAGAAATCTAGATTTTTATGAAGGTTTTACAGCTTTGTTTTCTCCCTTTTTTATTAACCTCTCTCTAAAAGCCAGCCCTTTGAACGTGTGATGGAGCCAAGTATTTATAGATGAATTTGCTGTGATTTTGGGGGGAAAACAAATGGGATTTGAACCTGTTTAGGCATCCTGTTCCTTTGCTTTTTCATCACAATTTTTGGATGCTAGTTTGGTGTAATCATGGGATACAGGCGTGGGCTGAACTAGCTGTTGGTCATAGGTCTACAGCGAGTTGTACAAACAGGGTTTTGGGCTTTGGTCAAGTTCTGACCAAAGCGTTGAATATAGCCTTCATGTGCTGAAGCGCTGCCTTGTTTTTGAAGCAAACATGGTGGTTGTCAACAAGAATTAAGGAAAAGCAAAAAGCAAAGCATGGGCTTAGTAGCAAAGTTGCTATCCCAAGACATTAGAGGTACACGTGGTGAAAATCCTTTGGATAAAGACTCAGAAGGTGGTTGTGAGCATTAAATGAGCATTAAATGATGATGAGACTTATCACAACTAGAAATCCTACAATGTGAAACTCTACACCAAGGCTTAGTTCTGGATCAGAAGTTCTGCTTCAGCATAGCATCCAATCTTCTGATCCTCTTATCTTCTGGCTCCAACATGTTCTGAAGGAGCTTTCAGACTTTCTAGAAATGCTTGCAGCATGCTTCTTAGCCTTCTTTGAATTACCCTGGAAAACTCTGATTGAGCTTGCGTAGAGGCGAAAGAGACATGTTCTAACTGAAGGCTATGTTCTGAACCATGTTTGCAACTTCTGACTGCATTGGCATGAAGGCTGGCTCAGAAGTTTTAAAGTGTCATACTTTAGAAAAGTTCTAAGTATTTAGAAATTTGACTTTTCCAAAGTAAACTTGACTTTTGAATTTTTAGATGAAACAAATTTCACATTTCAACATGTCTTGATGAAATATGATTCTTGAAACTTGGTTTTTATCCAAAAGTCAAAGTTAGACCTTTCAGCATGCAAATGACCATTTTTCCCTTATGGATGATTTCCTTGAAAAATTGCAGTTCAAGGCTTGGAATTGGATGGAACCAAACCTGAGGATCCAGGGTGATTTCTTGAGAAAATGAGAGGGCAAATTTTGGGGTACAACACCATAGAACAATAGAGATTCATGTAACCTTGTGAAATTGTTTAGGAATTTTATAAATGTAAAGTCCTATGGTTTGCACATAATTTTATCTTGGCTTGTAAAAGAACTTCTTTGTAATATTATGAACAAGACATATTTTGGAACAATTCAAAATTGTTCTTGAGTTTATGACTTACATTGTTCTTGTAACCTAACTTGAAAGTATAGGTTAACTTCTTGCAATAAAGAAAATTGAATTATAATAATGCTTGGAAGCTTGAATTTGAGAATGGAAACTTGAAATAAACTTTGTCTTGTAATTTCCTTTTGACCAATGGAATCAATAGTCTTGAATTTGGAATTTGGCTGAATGAGAATGTTTTAAATTTCAAGCAAATGAACGTGATCTTGATAGACAAATCAAGTTCCTTAAGAACCTTAGTCAAAATTTAAATTTAATTCAGAAATTGTTAATGCTTCAACATAAATGATTTGTATCATAAGCGATAAACAATCGATGAACCTTCAAACTCGAAATTTTATGTCATAGATCTTGACTTGAATGACCAAAAGAGTGATCCTTGAAGAAGAAAGTATGGAAACATAGTTTTCAACTCAAATTATTAAGAAAATTTCTTTAAAAAATGACTCGTAAAGTTTCAATACATTCCCTGGCTTTCCAAGCACAATTCATTCCCGCTATTTGAAGCAAACTTGTAAATAACATCTTGAAGAGTGTCATGCAAAAAGAATCGTCCCAAAATGATAAAAGTTGAAAGAGTTATAATCCTCAGAGGTGGACGCAAGTCATTTGGATTTAGGTCAAAGTCACGAAACACCCTCTAACATCTCAAACTTTTGATGGCTTTCTACACATAATTAGCTCTCGACTCGTAAAGAGAAATTGGAGATGACGTCAAGGAGATTCATATGCTCGAAGAATCACCAAAAATAATGAATGGTGAAGAATTTATGTTTATTTGAACTCGAACTTGCAAACATTGACTTTCAGTTCGACATCTTTGTATCAACTCGCGAACTTGATCGTTTTCCACAACCCGAGGCCTTCTTAATCACATTTGTCAGACTTTGAGATTACCCGTCGAAGAAGCATGGAAATAAACACATGTACCTATCTCGAAGAGTCTTTAGAGGTAAGCCACCAAACTTGTTTTAATCATGTTGACTGAAGCTTGACGATAGCATGACCTAAGATTATAGGTCACCACTTCGAAACATAGGCCTTTGGGAACTATTTTTTGGCATGAACAAACCACAACCCTAATCAGAGAATCATCACCTCAATTTCTTGATCGCAAACCCTGTCTTACAAGAAATAAAATAAACAAAACATATTTTTGGATTTTGGTTAGAGTTCACTAGAATATAAAGCACATATATACAAGATATATGATTCAAGGTGCTTGGTGATCTCTCAAGAGAAAACTTAAAGATAATACACCATAGAAGAAGTAACCAAACCCTAATGCGTGATCTTGTTGCATTGTGATGGTATGAGATGATAGAGGAATATTAGGGGGAAAAATTGGGGTACAACAACTTCCCTTATTTAAGTGTCTTCTATCCGGAGATACGAAAGTTAAAATTTTGGTGTCGATGCAATTGAAGATACTTAAATATAATACAAGCCCTATTTTGGCCCTAAGATACCATGAAATTCTTATGACTATGAATGCAAACAAACAACTCCAAAGGTGACATAAAACACCACTGGGGAAGCAGAAAATAAAACAAAGGATCAAAAGAAAGTTCGACCAGGAAAATAAATCACTGGTAAAAAGAAGACGCAACTCTACTGGGGTAAAGCCCAAGGAGGTGATAAGGCATCACCAACTCAATAAATGAGTAAAAATAAATGTATAACAATGATCAACAGATAACTGCGAACTACCCACTCACAGAGAAGATAGCAAAAAAGTAACTTCAACTCAAAGGGAATAGAAATGGTAAGATAATACCAGTAAATACCAATATTAGGGTAGGTAACAAATGATTAGAATCATTACTTATGACTGGAAACATATGAATTCTTTTGAGAAAAGTGAGTCTCAATGACGAACTATCTCCCATAATGACGAGACTACCATTCATCGGAGTAACAAATCTTAACAACAAACTATCTCAAATAATGACGAGACTACCATATATTGGAGTAACAAATATCAACAACAAACTATCTCTCATAATGATGAGACTACCATCCATTGGAGTAACAAATCTCAATAACAAACTATCTCCCATAATGACGAGACTACCATCCATTGGAGTAACAAATGTCAACAACGAACTATCTCCCATAATGACGAGACTACCATCCATTGGAGTAACAAATCTCAACAATAAACTATCTCCCATGATGACGAGACTACCATCCATTGGAGTAACAAATCTCAACAACAATTATCTCCCATAATGATGAGACTACTATCCATCAGAGTAACAAATCTCAATAATGAACTATCTCCCATAATGACGAGACTACCATCCATTAGAGTAACAAATATCAACAACGAACTATCTCCCATAATGGCAAGACTACCATCCATTGGAGTGAAAAATATCAACAATGAACTATCTCCCATAATAACAAGACTACCATTCATTGGATTAACAAATCTCAACAACGAACTATCTCCCATAATGACGAGACTACCATCCATTGGAGTAAAAATCATGAATCTTCTCTGGGAACTAACAGACATACTTGGGAAGTACAAGTTACTCAAATAAAGAGACATGCCATCTGCTGTTATGAGAAGGAGTTGCAATAATGCTAGTGGGAAAGAATTATGACTCCCTGGGGAAATGCCAATATATTCCTTCTGAGGATGTAAAGTCTTCTTGTGCAAAATAAATGCACATTCTCAAACTCGGGCCTAAAGCCTGTAGAAATCAGAATAACAATGTTGCCAAGGACCACAAATTCAAACTAGAAATAAACCGGAATGAAACAATCAACCAAGATAGCACCTGATAAGAACTAAACTCAAAGGGGGGACACGTATCTAATCAGACAATGAGCTGAATAGGAAGGCTAAAACAATTTTTTTTCACGAGGGATAACTCAGTGGAGAAATTGAAAGAATATACACTTTCTGCTTAAGGTTGACACTCTATTGGAGAAAGGGTAACATGACTCTGCAAAATAGGGTAATATGTCAACATAAAACATCAATAACTACAAATGAGCAAAGAATGGTTAAATTCAGCCATGCATGTAGTATTTATGAATGTGAGAATGTTATCACATATATGCCAACGAAACTGGCAGACAACATTGGGAATAGCCAGACAAAATAAGCTTGGGTAAAGTCAACACTCGGCTAAATCACACCCAGCAGGAAAAATTTATAAGAAAGTAAGTACCAACTGAGGAAACAAATTACTATTCGATGGCTTAACTTCACTGGGAAGAAACACAATCCGAAAGTAATCAAATCAAAACAATAAAATCAGTGCAAATACATGGATATTCCATCCCCCTTTAGGCTTCACCGGGGAACATCACACAGACATCAATGGGGAAAACAAATGTCTCAACGTCTAGATTTCCACTAGAGATTATAATATTAGCTTCTCTAGGGAAGATGAAAACCATGTTGTCGAGATATCAATTGGGGATCCCATGCTGACCTTATTGGGGAGTACGACACCACATCATCCAGAGGAGCCCAAAATACATTCTTCAATACCAAGAGTAATGATCACCCAAACTTCCCTGGGGAGATATTATGAAATCACATGAGGATAACAACTTTTCAGAAAGAGACGTTATCTCAGCTTTTCTTTGGGATTTAAGAAGTTAAGCAATACAACAATACATCAAAAATCATGAGGATTTTAATTCAAACCCAACACTTGGTGGGAGAAAACCCAAAAAGTTGACAATTGTTTCAACACTTCTTAGAAAAGATAATGTCGTTGTCTAGTTTCCTGGGAAACAAATAATAACAATAATGCCATCACTGCAAAGGGCGATGTTTTGCAAATGATTGTACCTCAACACACAAAGGAAGAAGGGACTTTCGTCATATGAGCGAAGACCTTACTGGGGAATCTTGGATAGAGGTATCAAACCATGCCAACCCGAAATCAAAATAATAAACCTGGAGAAGAGATAAATCAAGACTTGACTGGGGAATATGGGATTACAGGCCCAAAATCACTCCATATAGCAATGGGTATGAACTCCAACTACCCGAGGTAAGAAACACAAGAGGATCAAGCGCATATCGGCAAGAGTGATCCCGGGATATCTTTTGGGGAATCAAGAAGTTAACATTACAACAAGAAGTCAAAATTAAGGGGATTTTAAATCAGACTCAACACTTTGTGAGTGAAAACTCGAAAATTTGACAGTTGTCTTAAAACTTCTTAGAAAATATATTGCCCTTATCTGGCTACTTGGGAAGCTCATAACAACAATAATGTCGTAACTAGAGGGAGAATTTCTATACAAGAGATTCCATATCAATTCTCAACATATAAAGGGAGAAAGAACTCCATCAAATGAGCAAAGGCTTCATAGTTTTTTTAATCTCTGCCTGATCACAACCTTGCTGGGGAAAGAATCACACGCAGCTAGAGAAGTCTGCAATAAGACCTGACTAGGGAATATAGGATAGAGGTATCAAACCATACAAACCTAACACTATATAATAACATGGAGAAAATCTAAACCAAGACTTGACTGGGGAAAATGGGATTACAAACCCAACACCACACCACAACCTAGAGGAAACTCACTAACTGATCAACAACTGTAGAGGAAGTAAGGCACACATATATAAAATAGATGACAAGAAACAATCCTGCTCGAGGAAGATTCTCGACTTGGGGAAGACATAACAGTTATCTTGACAAAATCTGGATATGCCCTTGGAAAAAAATCTGGTGTCCCAAGTTTGCCATGCTGATCAAGGTAATTTTCACAACTTGCCCGTGGAAACATGCTTTTAAGATAACCTTCCTGATCAAAAGGCTTCTAGATATTTGTTGAATCTCAACGTAACTGCCCTAGATTGGCTGAATGTTGCATCCTCTTTGCTCAATAACTCTTCTCAGTAACATGCCCTTTGTTGATACTCAAATGTAAACTTCCATGATATCAAGCAATTGTTTTACAAGCAGAAAATGTTTATTCTAAGAATGATAATTCTAATGCAACAGTTATGTAAGCCTTGAAGATTTTATTGAAAAGATGTCGCAAAACCTTGTGAATGAATCACTAGCCAGGATGCGACATTGATTTTTTGTATGAAAGATAACAAAAGCATATGACACCAATCACAATAACTTATCCAAACTAATGGGGGTCATAAAACACTATCTCGTTGGAGTATGCTTTCGAAATAAACCCTGTTTCAATTGGGACTTTTGAGGCTGGTAATGTAGCCTGGTTCACAATTTTAGAAAAGAAATATTTAAGGCTAAAAATATTTTGTGCCCACCCCATTCATGATGTTCTCCAGTCCTAAGTCCAGTTAAACCAAAATGAGCACTCTCCGCCCAAAAGGAATTTATGATGGCTAAGGAACCACTGAGGTTTCTTGGACACTACAACCACTTACCTCTGCTTCTTTTGCATTTCTTGTCACATGACTATGCTCTCTGCTGAGGATTTTTCTTTACTGTAATCCTTTCTCACCTTTCAGGCTTTCTATTTATTCATTATTTTCCCTAACTTTTGCCTGGACAAATTCCTTTTGAATTTGACTCTGAAGTCCAGCGGGATGCCTTGACTTTTGCCTAAGTGACTTGTTTTTTTAAGTTCCGACTTATCAGGGCTTTTTGTCTCTTTCTTTTTCATCTTCATTTTTTTATTCATATTACCTTTTTTCTTTTTTCTTTTTGATCATGTCGTGTGACTTCGAGTCATTTTTGACTTGTTGGAAGAATTGTGACTGCCCTATTTCTGGGTAGATGAAGGATAACCATTGTTGTATCGTCATCTGTTGATATCCAAATGTGCGAGAGATACCCATTGGGATAACGTCTTCTTTTGATGCACACTAAAGATATGCGAAGATTAAACATTGAGGTTTTGAATTTCCTCAACCTCTTGAAGGATAACCATTGTTGTATCCTTAGATGCATAGTCCATATGAGATTTGAATGCTCAATCAGATTAACTTAACACTACCCTGCCCCGTGTTTAAAAATATGGGTTTTTCTAAACATAAAATAAACTCCTACTTCAAGGCTCAAAAGGGTTATCGAGGGTTTCTCTCCCTTATATCTCCGGTGTTTGAGGATTTGAAACAATGCATGTACATTGTTAACAAGGTTTTATCCAAAAGCATATAACCAGATAATTTGCGTTTTAACATCATCATCCTCCCTCCAATATTTTCCTAGGCAAGAGAATGGGTAACAAGTTGGTATCATAATGTAAAAAACAATTTAAAGTTGAAAACAAATTTGAGTGAAACGAATGGGTTTCTTCAAGACAAACATATTCATTGTATTAAGATAATCATTCAAATGTAAACAAGTTCTTACATGCGAATAATGCAATGATAAACAAGAAAAATTTCAAATGAGAAAGCAGTAAAAATACTAATAAACTGAGAAGGATAATCATCCTTAAACTCCAGGGTATTCTTTAATCATGTTTATTCTTCGGTAAAGACTTGTCTTGAAACTCAAGACAAAGATCCTTAAATAATAAGATACCACTTCTGACCAATTTCTGGACTTCAGCTTTTAATGGGTAAAAATGTTCGATATTATGCCCAGGGGATCCCTGATGAAAGGCACAAGTCAAATCAGCTTTGTAGTACCACAACATCTTCTCAGGAATCTTTGGTGGAGGTTAGGTCTGAACCAAACTTCTCTGCATCAGAACAAGAAACAAATTCGTATAGGTCATTGGGATTGGATCAAATTGAGTTTTCCTCTGGTCAGGAACTTGCTGATTCTATTGACAAAACTGGAGCAATAGGAGGTAAGTTGAACACATGGAAAAGAGGAGAAACATGCTAATTCTGACGATAATTGTTTCTTTATATGTTTCTCTTCTTGGAAAAGTTATTATCAAACTTCTTCATACCACTAGGTGAGCAACCATCTTCAGATGAACATCCCTTTCAGACATCATCTTCTAGAAGCACTCCCACATTCACTCTTTCAGGGAAATCATTGGGTGCATTGACTATACCCTTCTCATGAAAGAATGATTTCAGAGTTTCTGTGAAGACCTTTGCCATCTCTTCCTCCTTCCCAGAAGGATTGACTTGGGAAGCAACTGAAGTTTTAACCAAAGCAGTTAGATACTCCATACCAGCCTTCAAAGTAATTATCTCTTTGCGGAGTTCAAAGATCACTTACTTAATGTTTTCCATCTTCTCTTAGCACGAGTGTTGCACTAACGTGATAACTTGACCTCTGAATACAAAGATCAGAGGATAAGACTCCAGGAAACTCTTGAAATCAAGACAGAAGTGAGAATGATGCATGTTATGCAATTCAAATGATTGCTTTAAAATGTTTTTTAAAACCAAGTTTTTGAAGAACTTTGGAACACTATAAATTAATTGTAAAAATCAATTAAAACACACGATTGGTGCAGTTGAAAAACTCATTTATTAATACTGGAAGGGTTACATTTGAAGTACAAAACTTCGCTAATCCTACACAGAAGAAAGAGAAAGCTAAATCCTCAGGTCCACATGAACTGCATCCAAAGAAAATCTGACATCGTGTTGTAAAATTTTCTTGAGCTTGAATTTGGAATACTAAAGGAAAATAAATCCCCTCGCCCTCTTCTCTTCTAATTTGCTAATAATTGGGAAAATAAATCACCAATACAAAGAATTGAGGAACTAGATCAAAGGTGTGGAGAAATCCATCTTCAAGATAACAAGGAGAAATCCATCTTCAAGACCGCTAGGAGAACTTGAAATCTTGATGACTAGATACAAAGGATTCATGCTTTCTCAATTCTTCTGAATTAGGATTCTTGACATAGTAATTCTGAGTACTCTTTCCAAAATCCATAATTATAAAACTTGTGATGTTTGCAAACAGAAGTCTTAAGTTCCTTGAAAATTTGGTTAAAATAATGCTCATGGGTGCATGGATTCATGATGCAACAATCACACACAAGATCACAAACATGGGGTTCATAGGTTCTACATTACGAGCATGAGGTCGAAGGTACTACCCACAAGGTATGGTCTAATAGTTTATCACCTACCTAACAAGGTTCTAAAAGGTTCCCAGAGTCTACATTCTTCCTTTGGATATTACCAACGTCCCGGTTAACTTGGTAATTAGTAATGTTCTCAGGAAAAACTCGTCTGAGTGTAGTATCACGTGACAACCATTTCTAGATTATTCCGTCATAGTTTCCACACTACACCTAAAAGGAAAAGATGGGTTAAGAGGTCTACAGTCCTCAGCTTCAGTAGTCTCCCAAGTCGAAAGTAGAACGTTTTCCCGATTACTCAGTCAACGACACTAGAATCAAAGGGGCCTCCACTGAGTGGGGGATCTCATGCCTCCTTTTTTGGGATTACTCCCTCAAAGATAACATGACTATACCGCCCTTCCTATCTTAAGTTTTCACAAGTCTGGGTAGAGGACTTATGAGAAATCACCAATCACCCGGAAAACCAGGAAAATCCAAACAAACATATATATACAACACATAATATACAACAAATAATATTCCATTAACAGATAAACAAAGATAGGCTCAACCCACTTAGGGATGGACCAACATTTGGTCGATCTGTCTCTAGTGAAGTCGCCATCGCGCTTTATTGTTTCCAAAGGAATGGGAAAAGAGCGAATAACCCAAAAAGGGGGAAGAGAATCTAAGTTTGGGGGCTGGTTATGCAAAGGGAAGGTATTAGCACCCTAAACATCTACAGTACTCCGTAGGAACCTCTTTGAAAATCTGTGTATTTTGGATATAAATGTTGTATATAAAAATAGATTGTGGGGATGAGAAAAGAAGTATTTTTAACAATATTTGCACCTGTCGGGGTTGCAGACCTTTAGTTCCTACATACCACCTTCAGTGCAATAGGGGATCAGGGTACTCATAGTTCACCTTTAAAAAATTGAAAACACAAGTGTGTTTGTTAATTTTAAGATACGAGACACCATCGTCAGATCCGAGTGGAAAAACGTGCTTACTACCCACGATTATGAGAAAGGAGAACTTGTGTCATCTCAAAGTGTAGGATATGGCTTGGATTTTAAAATTAACAAAGCCTCGCTCAAAAACAAAGTGGAAAATATCTCACTACACTATATATTGTAGAAGTATAGTAGCTCGCATCACTATAAGGATTGACAAGAGTCTATCTTTTGAGAAAATTTTAAAGCAAAAAGCCAAAGTGGTTAAGATGGTCTGAACGAGAATGATTGACTTTTAGTCTTCTCACAAAAAATGTCAAGGTGTTATTAAGTTGTTTAAAGTTTGATTAAGAAAATATTTTTGAAAATGCATGGACGTAAGTCCATGTTTATTATGAAATCGGTTCATGTTTGGAAAACAAGAATAGTTTTGAAAATGAGGGAGGAGATTTTTGAAATTAAATAAGATGGAAGAAGATGAAGGGACTATCCTAAAGCATAAGGTAAAATCTAGCGAAAAAACCGTCTAACCAACAAGAAATCAACACTTGACACAACGAGTCAATGTAGAATTCCCATCCTTTGGATTTGAAACCTTTTGTACCCCAAAATTTTCCCTCCCATTTTGACTCAAGACATGCCTCTAGAGGTCCTCAATTGCTCAAGGATGACCAAGAATTGACTAGACAAATTCTCTTCCTAAGGCAACAAGCCTTAGCTAGGGTTTCAATTTCAAGCAAGATGTATGATTCCAAAGGATCTAAAGTGTTCTCCATTGTCCTTATATGTCCCTAAGATCATCCATGCCAAATTTCATGCCTTGAACAATAAGTTTGCTCATTCAATTGCTCAAGTGCCTGGAAATCAACTGTACTAGGTCAAAAGTCAATTGTGGCCCAAATACAGTCAAACTTTAATATTTTTGGCCAACATAAACATTTTGAAGTATTATCCATCATTTGATCAAGGGTTGATCATGATTCCTCAAGAAATGCTCCTAACTCATCAAAAGTAAAAAATGGCAAATTAGGGTTTCTATAGGAAAAGTCAACCAAAGTTTGACCAGGAATAACTTTCTCATACTTTATCAAAAAAAATTCCTCCAAGGATAATTTTGAATAGAATCCAATTCCCTACAACTTCTCTTCAGCCCTCAAGTTCAAGAAAGGCCCCAATCAAAAGATACAAGCTCAGACATTATAGGTCCTTTCAAAAAGTCAACAAAAACACCTTTTAGGTATAAGCTCCTTACATGAACATGGAAGATCCAATTGAGGTGAAACCAAAAGGGTTGTTTAGAGGACATCCTAAGTTCTCTAAAAAGTCCAGGGACACCCTCATAGGGTTAAAATTGAGAAAGATATGCATTTCTAAAGTTGACCAATTTTAAGAAAATGCACAAAAGTCAATGTGAGCAAAGTGGATCTTTTGGACTAATGGGCGTGGGTTTTGGATATCAAGCATATCCATGAACTTATTTAGGATATTTAAATCCATTATTTTTATTTTTACGAGATTTGTTTTTATTTATTTGAATTTTTATTCATTTAAATCAAAATAAATCAAATAAAATAGTGAAATAATGAAATAAAATCCAAAGATTTATTTTAGGATCATATCATAGGTCTAGAATCAGATGATCAAGTCAAGATTTCGTGCAAGGGTTGATTGGAAGAAAAAAGCATGTTTTGGCCAAGTTTAGAAACAAAAAATCCAAATTGCAAATCAAATCTTCCTTTCACAAATCTTCAAGATTCTATCAAATTTTGTTAACCTAATGCATTCGCATATATATATATATATATATATATATATATATATATATATATATATATATATATATATATATATATATATATATATATATATATATATATATATATATATATATATATATATATATATATATATATATATATATATATATATATATATATATATATATATATATATATATATATATATATATAAAATTTCCAGGCCACAAGAACGAGGATTGGCCGCGTAGAACAGACACACAAAGTTCAATTTTTTTCACAAAAAAAGTGGTAATCGGATTGACCATTGCAGAGAGATTCAAGAAGTTTTGACGCTTGCAATCCATTCATGGGGACGTTATGAAGCTAATAGTATCATTACCAAGCATCAAAGCATCCAGAATCATCACAGTTTGCATCCTATTTTTTGAATTCGATTTTGATAATACATGCATTATAAATAGGTTTTGATTATGCATTACTGATTGTATGAGCATTTAGAACGTATTTGAATAATTAATTTCCAGTTTTGATGCATATATGATGACCTGCCATTGTTAGGGTTTAAAGGTTCGTTTTAGGGTTTTCATGTACATGTGAAATTGATCCTAATAAAGGACACCATCATGCTCAGAGGATCAAACCCAGTTGAACCATGACCTTGAATTGGATTTATATTGCTTGTGTGAGATTTTTGAAACTTGTAGTTATTTTAGTGACAGATTTAGTTCGTAGGTAAAAGTCCTCAAGCTAAAACGACGGATAGCTGAAGAAGATGATGGTGTGGCACAACCTGATTAGGTCATTTGAAATCAGCGTGTGTTTTTTATAAAATTAAATTCTGGGCATTTTATTTGAGTTATATTTTTTTTTTGTTTAATATAACGAATGGACACTTGGCTCAGATGGTAGAGGAAGCGCTTGGCAAAGAGAAGGACCTGAGTTCGAGTCTCGGGTCCAACATTTTATATTTTCTAACATGTTGCTTGCAGATCCAATGGGTCTCACTCCTAAGCCATCCAATATGCATGTTTCTGGATCTGACGCCCCTAGCTTGCAGGCACATGATGGACCACCCTTACACCACCACACCAGATCAGGAGCTAGCAGTGGGCCAACCAGATTTGGGCTTGGCCAAAATTCAGCAACACCCCCTCCAAATTGGGTTCACACCCCCCTTCAGGCCCATTCTTCTTTTCTTTTTATTATTTTTATTTAATTCCTTTGTTATTTTTAATCATTTCAAAAATCATTTATTTTTTTATTTAATCATAAAATCAGTAAAATCACAAAAAAAAATAGGATTTAGGTTTTTTTTTATTAAAATTAATTTTGTAAATTAATTTGACTTAATTATTTTGATTGGTTTCTTTAAAATAAAATCAATTAGAATCTAGGTTTAAATTTCAAATCTTTTTTCTTAAAAAAAATATCAAAAAATATTTTTTATTCAGACTTAGTTTTTTTTAATTCATAATTTGTCCAATTAATTACTTATTCATCATTTAACTTTTTGCAAATAAAAAAACAATAAAAAATACTTTTCTTTTAACTTATGCGCGCTTTAGGATTTAGGCGCTTCGCATATTTATTATTTTTGCCGTATTATTTTCCATTTATGTAACTGCGCCTGGTTTGTAATAGTTAACTAGGGTTTTTTATCTTCGCATATTTACTTTTCGTTCATTACTTATGTATCTACACCAAAAACCTGTAATAGCATAGGACTTTATTTCTCGTTTTTTTTCTTTACATGCTTGTATATAATTGTTAGTAACCTAGGCGTGCATGACAAGAAACAATTAATTAGTAGATCACTAATCACAGGATAAACATAACTGAAAAAACACATTGTTGCACACTTGCATCCTTAGGGTATACCTCACTTGGTTGCCTCGAAAATAATGCTCATGTCCCTCGAACGTAGGGGTATCTTAGCAAAGACCCTTGGTATAAAAGTCATCATAAAAGATCATGGTCCCTAAATGTCCCTCGAGTTGCCTACGAAAAAATGATCTTGTCCCTCGATGTTGCCTATATGATGAAAGTCCCTTCGAACGCTAAGATATCCTTGCATGTTGCCTTCGATGACCATAGCGTCCCTCTCGATAGTCCCTCAACATCCGACGATAGGGCTACCTACTCACTAATAGTAGGATAGCACTTTCTAAAGGAAAGAAGGAAAATAACATCCTTTTTCGAGTAGGTAGATAACTCTTAAGTACTTGCTCAAACCTAAAATTTTCACACTTACACACTTTCAGAAAAATCTTTTCAAAGAAAACGCTTTATCACACTCTTGAGGACTGATACAAGAGTTACCATAAATCAAACAAAACCTTTCAAAACACACAAACACGAAAACAATTTTCAAAATAAGCAAGTACCTAAGAGCCCGTGGAAAACCACGGATGGAGAGGGTGCTAACACCTTCCCTTTCCATAATCTACCCCCTTACTCAGAAAATATCGAAAAAAGGTCTTTTTTTGTTCTTTTCACTCTTTCCTTTGTTGGATAAAAGAAAAGTCAGTGGCGACTCTTGCTTACCGTAACATTTGTGAATACAAACGCAAAACCAGTATTAACATTCAGTTCTGCCACCGTATCACAGAACTGGCGACTCTACTGGGGAAAAATAAAAGTGGGGTTTACCTTAGGGTCTAGATCATTTCTAAATTGTTTTCTTGTTCTGATTACTTTACTTTTAAGGGTATTTGTTTAGGTATTATATATCCTACACCCAAATCTGGGGAAACCTTTTAGGTAAGTAGCAATATATCGTGAAAACTATGTGGGGTATACCGACACGGTTGAAGCGATGGTGTGGCGGTAGAAATGTTCAAGACTAAGCCATTGGATTGACTAGACTTTATACAAATCAAAATAAAAATCGTCACCGCGCTTTATTGTTTCCAAAGGAATGGGAAAAGAGCAAATAACCCAAAAAAGGGGGGAAAGATTCAAGGTAAGGGGGTTGGTTATGCAAAGTGAAGGTATTAGCACCCTAAATATCTACGGTACTCTGCAGGAACCTCTTTGTAAAATCTGTATATTTTGGCTATGAAAATGTGTTGTATAGAAATAGATGGTGGAGGTAAGAAAAGAAGTATTTTTTATGACTTTTGCACCCACCGCGGTTGCGAACCTTTACTGCCTACGTACCACCTTTCGTCCAATAGGGGATCAGGGTACACGTAGTTCATCTTTTAAAAATTTGAAACACAAATGTGTTGGTTGATTTTATGAGATAGGACGTCATCGTCATTGTCCGTGTGGAAAACATGCTTACTACCCACAATCATGATAAAGGAGAATTTGCATCATCTCAAAGTGGAGGATATGGCTTGGATTTTGAAATCAACAATGCCTCACTAAACACCCAAGTGGAAAATATCTCACTTCACTACATATTGTAGAAGTATAGTTGTTTGCATCACTACAAGGATTGACAAGAGCCTAATCTTTTAAGAAAAAGTTTAAAGGTAAAAGCCAAAGTGGCAAAATGGTTTGAAATGAGATTGGTTGACTTTTAGTCTTCTCACAAAAAAGTGTCAAAGTATTATTAAATTGATTGAAGTTTATTTATGAAGACGATTTTGAAAATGCATGGACATAAGTCCAAGTTTATTATGAAAGCATCTGAAGTTTTAGAAACAAGAATAGTTTTCAAAAGGAGGGAGAGGATTTTTGAAATTAAAGAAGATGGGAGGAGAAGAACGGACTATCCTAAAGCATAAGATAAAAGCTAAGGACAAGGACCATCTAACCAACAATAAGCCAAAACTTGACATTATGAGCCAAGATAGAATTCCCATTCTTTGGATTGAAACCAAGCAAGCAAAGATACTAGACCTCTTCAAGTGTATTAAATCTTCACAAAAATTGGGCAGAATAACGGCTGTATACGGGTGAATTCCATATTACAGACAAAGGATGTAATCACAAAACCTGCACACAAAAACAAACAAGCAACCCAATGTCTTGAGGTAAACCTCAAGAGCTCCAAACAAAATAATCAGATAAGATCACAAGGTCTCCAAGATAGGCCAAGGTTTCTAATCCTAAGTCCAAGAAAAAGTGCTGCTCCATAATGCCAAGGATAGTAACCAAATAGTCCAAGTACCATTAAGAGTTTTTTAGGGTTTAAATTGGTTATTAAGTATCTTAGAAAAAATAAAAAGAAAAGCTCAAGTGAGCAAAGTAAAAATGACAAGAAAATATGTGCTCAAATGAGCAAAGATGAAAATGGCATGAAATGTAAATGCTAAAAGTAAATAGTGCATAAAGCATAAAAAAATAAAATCATAAAATAAAATAAGTCAATAATTAGTGGTTAGTTGGATGACCATCTTGAAACTTGCATTTGGAACTCATTAGAGGATTGGTAGAACCAAAGCCTCCACACAACAAGTTGCATTTGCTTTTTGTCAAGTATATCATCCATTTGGAATTCTCACAAGTACCATTTAATGATCAACGATGTTTAAGTGATCCGCGTTAACCAAAGGTGTTGTAGATCCATTAGAGGATTGGTAGAACCAAAGCCTCCACATAATGAATCTCAAGGTTATTGGATCAAAGAGATCAAATTAACATACTTGGGCTTGCAATCATAAGTTTGGGTCACGAATGATCATTTATTCAAATTGGGACAAAATTTAGCGCTATGTTAAGCAATCGTAAGTGGACTTATATAAAAGTTGCACCTATTTTGAGGCCGGTCAATAGCAATCTATGCACCATTTATTTTGAGACATGATATAGAGATCATGCTCCAACAACATTTAGTGCAAGGAGAAAGGGATGAGATGAAGAGGAATTAGGGTAAAAAAGAAAACCACATTTGAATTAATATTTAATCCAACTATTATTAAAATCATTCATCCATTTTTGTGGAGTTAAACTCAACACCATGGATCCAATGATGTTAATAAAGCCATGACTAAAAAAATCAACCCAAGACAGCCAGAAAATATTCACAAAATGATATGATATTTAATATATATATTAAAGGATGAAAAATGTTAAAATAAACTAGAAAATAATGAGGAAAATATCAATTATATTCAAGAAATGAAAAATTAAGCCATAGAAAAATCAGAAATGGGTCCAAATATTTTTATAAAAATTTTAGTAATTTCTAAAAGTCAGAAACTATTTTTTAACCATTTAAAATTGCTAAAAAAAACATAAAATAGATCAAAAATAGTAAACCTCAACATAAAATTCCATAAAATTTCCAGAAAGTCAAAAATATGCAAAATAATATTTATGAATTTTTTCAGAATAAAAAAATGTTAGAAAGTATTTTTTTAAGTAATTAAAAGAAAGTAAATAATACAAAAATTATAAAAAATACCAAATGTTAAAATAAAAATGTAAAATAATATTCATGAGATCAGAAATAATTCAAAGTATTTTTTTGTGAATTTTTCATAATTTTTGGATAAGAAATAAAAGAGTTATGAATTTTTGAAAATTTAATCAAAAAAAATATAAAATCAGAAAATAAAATAAAACCAAAAAGATGTGGACCATCAGATCAAAGTCAAAACGCATTAGTAAGCTAATCTAATGGACCAGACGCACTGTGATTGATATGGACCTTAGTGAAACACACATGTAATCAGAAAAAGGGCAACCAATGAAATTAAAACTCTTGGCATGCTATCATTGGCTGAGACGAGACATGTCATCATCTTCAACCTCCAGACACCCTGCAATGGGGATTTTATGAGATCCTTCAAATGGAAAAATTAGGATCCCTGGATAGCATCATTGAACTCGTCTCTTCAAGACGATTTTAACACAACCATCGCGCCAAATTTATGTAAAGTATGGAGGGAGATATGAATCAAAACACAGAAAAATAGCGAGTACCTTCAATTTGAGATTTCTCTCTCAATTCTCAATGGATTTAAAAATTGTAAGCATCATTAGAATCAGACAAAGGAGTAGAATATATTAGTGCTTGATTTGGATCCAATTGGTGGAGAATTCTAGCTTTTCGAAATTCAAGTAAGAAGCTCTGAAACTGGACTTCTGTAGCTTGGATTATGGGTCGTTTTGATTGGTTTAAGTGCTGGAGAGTTTGTATGAAGTTCAAAGATGATGAATACGCAAAGAATTTTTGAAAAGGAAGCTTAAATTTCAAAAACTGAATTCAACAAAAGTGGGTTCGTGTGAAGTTTTGGCAGAGTGTTCTTGGCTCTCCAAGCTTGGGAAATTGAATGGGGGATGGCCCTCTATTTATAGGGAAGTGAATGGGAATGGAAATTTGAAGAAACAAGGAAGTTTGGAGGGAATTTGAGCAAGGGTCGAGCACGAGCGAAGTGTGACTTCATTTCCATCAAAACTCAGCCAAACCTTGCATTTTGGGGTGCTAATCACTTATGGAAAGTTTTCTAATCAAGTTTAAATCAAAAACACGCACAAATCTTGTGTTTAGAAGTCACATTATGGATTTCAAAATTCTGACTTTGTGAAAAATTCAGTTTCAAGTTACCAAATTCAAATCCATGGCATTTCCAACTCATGGGGTCTTAGGGCATGATTCTTGATGCTTTGGAAAAATGATGTTACAAGCTTTGCAATGGAAAAAGAACGGAATCAAATGGATGCTTGAGCTGAAAGTTACATGGAGTCAAAGTTGAAGAAAAAGATTTGACTTTCCATACTTAGAAAAATTTCAAACTCTTCCTTAAAAATGACTTATAATCTCTTGCATCCAAACATGGCCTTCCACTTAGAATTTGTTCTTGACCAAAAAAGATGGAATGAAGTAGACCTCTTGAATGACACTTTGAAATTTGAACCACTCAAAATCTATAAAAATTGTGCAAGTTATGACTTGTTGAAGTTGGCCAAAAATCATGAAATGATCTATAATCTTTTGCATTCTTAAGGGAACTTTCATCCATTTTTCACTTTTCACATAAAAGAAGGCATGAAGGACACATCCTCAAGATCATCATGAAAAACAAATGGGCTCAAGGTGATAAAAATTGACCAAGTTATGATCATTTGAAATCACATTATGAAAAATTCAGGATTCATCTGGATGACTTGTAATCTTTCTTCTTCACTAAGTTCCTTCCAAATGAAAACTCCTTGGAACTTTTGAAGTGATTTGTTGGTAACTCTTTGAAGAGAAGAATTTTTTTGGAATCACTCAAAAATACCAAAAGATGAGCAAGATATGCCCCTCTGAAGTCCAAAACCCTAGTCTCTAGATCAAGAGAAAGCTTGGTGGAACTTTGCCAAGTTTGAACAAACTTTTTGTGCCAATATTTTTCCTTTATGAATAGAATTTGTTGAGGATGATGATGAGGACTCATGGCCACCAAAACTACTTCCATACCAACTTCAAAACAAATTTCAATGGTGAGGTTTGGATCTCTCAAGCTTTGACTAGGGCATGGAAATAAACTCATGAACCCATGATACAACTTGCTAATCCTCATTGCCTTCACCTACATTATTAACAAGTAAGACAAACCAATATTGTATTTGTTAATTTAGAGAGAAAATCAAAGCAAAATATCCATGATCACCAAAGAAAAGAAGTCAAGGTGCTTGGTGACTCTTCAAAGAGCAAGGTTAAAGATAGAGGGGAACCAAAAGCCGTAATGTGATTTTGTGGTGATTGAAACAATATGGTATGATGAAGGAATCTTGGGCAAAAATTGGGGTACAACAGATGGCTATGTTGATGCGACACTTTGGTTGGTACCGGTAGCCCTTGAGTTAATCAAGGAGAATACAGGGTCATCGCGTGGTGTCATGAAGCATCAACTGACCTTAGAACCTTTAAATGAACAACTTGGCCATTAGGACGTAGTGATATGGCCGTCTTTGGTGTATTCCCAAAGTCGGAAGATACTCGATGCTACACTCATTGAGACTTGACTCCTGAGTTTTGTTTGGTTGCGAGTCAATCGCCTATCGAACGAAGCTTGTGGGAAAGGTCAGTGATATTTAGATCCCTTAGAACCCGGATACTATTTATAGGACACGTTGAATCAATCCAACTTCAATAGGGTATGACCTTAAGACTCATGCAAGCCTTAAACCTAAGGTTTTGGTGTGATTTGCTTGTGCTTGCCATATGTGTGATTTCTTAGCATAATCATGACATCATAACATGGCATATCATATGTGACGCGGTGGGAGAACTGACTTGAGATTTTGCATTTGTGTTTGCAAATGTTTCGGTTTAGCAAGAGTCGCCACCGACTTTTTATTTATCCAAAGGAAAGGTCAAAAAGCACAGGAAAGACCTTTGAGATGTTTTCTTGGGTTCAGGGGGTAGATTATGAAAAGGGAAGGTGATAGCACCCTTTTCATCCATGGTTTTCCATGGGCTCTTAGTTACTTGTTTTAGATCACTTGCTTTTGCTTTTCAATTGTTTGAAATTGTGCTTTTGTGTGTGGTTTTGAAAGTATTTTGAAAAGAGGCCATCGTTGTGGAAATCTTTGTAATGATTCTTGTTTGAATGTATACAAAGGTGTTTTGTCTTTTGAAAAATGTTTCATTGTTTGAAAGTTTGTTTTGAGAAATGTTTTGGAATTGTGTTGTGATGTGTGTTTGAAAATAGCAAGGATGTTTGCAAGTTTTGATCAAGTAACTAGGAGTTGTCTACCCTACTCAAAGATCTTTCCTACATTTTTAACCCTTTGACATTGTTGTTTTACCATTGTATTTGGTAAACAACCTTGTGTTTAGATGTTAAACGGGAGAGGCGCGGGTCATCGTATGACCATGATAACAATTGTGCCAAGTATCTTTAGCAAATTTTTTTGAGGGACTAGATCATTTTTGTATAGGCAACCAAGATAGTGTCATCGAGGGACTATGATCTTTTTGTTTTGATTTTGTTTTGCCAAGATACCTAGCATGCATACCATGGCCATTTTAAAGGCAACAAGTGGATGAAACCCTAGGGGTGCTTGTGTGCATTGTGTTATCATTTTCATGCATTTTTGTCTTGTTTTAGTCAAGCTATTTGTTTGATTTTGGATTTTTTGCATACAAACCCTAATCTCTATCATGCATATTTGAAATCAATAAAGTGCGTAAAAGTAAATCTACGACTATTACAACATTGATATGGGGAAGGGGGTACAAATTTGAATAGGGGGATATTTGCAAGAAATTAAAACCCTAAGTCAACTATTACAACCAAATTGAACTCATTGTGCAAATAAATAAATAGACAATATTTAAATATGCAAATAAATATGAATATGCAAAAGTGTTTTTGTATTATTTTTATGTATGTAAAAATAAATTATTTAATGTATCAAAAATAAAAAAATAAAAGATTATTTTTATTAAGGGTGGAAATCCTAATTTTATTGTACATAAATAAATTTTATATATATATATATATATATATATATATATATATATATATATATATATATATATATATATATATATATATATATATATATATATATATATATATATATATATATATATATATATATATATATATATATATATATATATATATATATATATATATATATATATATATATATATATATATATATATATATATATATATATATATATATATATATATATATATATATATATATATATATATATATATATATATATATTATTTATTTATGTACAATAAAATAAATAAAAATATATTCAAATGTTAAAAAATAAAAATATGTGAGAAAAATATTATTTAAGTATATAAATAATAAAAATAAAAATATAATATTTTTTATAATATTTACAAGTTTTTATTTAAGAAAATAAAAGTATATTATTTAAGAAACTATTTTTATGCTAGAAAAAATAATAAAAATAATAAAATAAAATATGAAAATTTAAGAAAATATTTTTGGTAATTTTTAATGTTTAGAAAAATAAAATAAAGTCAGAAATGTAAATAGAAATAAAAAATACAAAAAATAACGAGATGGGCCAAGGGGTGTAAACAACAAGCAGGGGGTGTCAATAACATGGAACAGCCAGGCCCAGCCCAGATGGACTTCATTTTCAACCTCTGATCAAACAAAAACGCGCGCCCTGTTCAAACCTAGAGATCCTGCATACGTGCTCAAAAGCAAAAACTTGTAACATGAAAGTTATAGAGCATAATCACACGATTCTAACCATGTAAAAAACTTAATCTAACTCTCAAAGACCAGACAGAATTTCTCTGGCCCTAATTTCTAACCTAGTTTTTTCATAAAGTTCATCATTCAAATTCTCCCAGCTCAGTTAACTGAAATGAATTCTATGCATATGTACAGCTTAATGGCAATGAGTACTACATTTTTTATTCATAAACCTAAGCCTAATTATTCCTAAATAGAGAGATAGAAGTTTGAACTTTACCTGTTTCAGTCAAGCTCGAGTATGGCAATGTAGGGGTTTTCAGTGAGGCCTAAGATACTTGTGAGCTTGCTTGAAGTTCCTTTGAGCTTTCCCAATGCTTAGCTAACTTTGAACTTGCTTGAATCTCTCTATAGAACTCAACCTGCAAACTCAAAATTCAGAAATGGTGAAGTGTGTAAATGGAGTTACAGTGACTTGGGAATGGTTGGGATAGCTTAGGTGAGTTGTATGGAGTGTGTTGGAACTGGTTGCAAGCAAAACACACGAGTGGTTTGTGATTTGGAAATCAAAATGCAGAACCTGCCCTGTTTTGTAAGAAAATGTGATTTTTGTGTACAAGGGTGTTTGAGAGGTTGCTAGCTCGTGTTTCTGACCTTAGTTAATATGCAAAACTTGTTTGAAATGTTTTCAAGCTTTGCTTTTATCAGATTGCAAAGTTATTGAGATTTTTCAAGTTGACTTGGTTTTGAAGAAAAGAGTGAGTTGACAATGCTATGGTCTATACAGGCTAGCTCAAAGCATGCAGATAGTTGGTGTACTTTTTCCTAAGTTTATGGAGTTGGTTTGCTGCAAAGGATTGGGTTCACAGCTCAAGAGGAACAACTTGACATAAAGAAAGCTTTATCGAAGTGGCAATGTTGCCTTTTTGCCATTTTTAGATTAATCTTTTGTATAAACTTCTAAAGCTCAGAACAATGCCTTAATCCATTGTGTTTGCATTCAATTTTTTAGTGTGTAAGGGTTTAGGGACCTGTAAACTAGTACAAGCAAGGCTGGACAGAAATTGCAACTTGTGTCAACATGAAAAATGCCATGGATCAAAGTGATAATTTCCCAAATTCAAACCTTCGATTTTCCCTAACCATAAATGATCTTGGAGAGTTCTTGGACATTTTAGAAAGCTTGTAGCATGATCTACAATCCATATTTGAAATGTATTTTTAGATTCCAATTGGAACTATGTGAAACATTTCCATGAAGATAGTTCAAAATCCTGCCTAAACTAGGGCAAAATTTCACTAAGTTAAAAGTTTCATGGACCCTTGTTCCTAAACTCATAACTTGAGATCCAAGCTTCTTTTGGGAAAACTTTGTGAATACAAGTTGTAGATTTTGTGGAGGACTACAACTTTCATGTTGGAAGTTTTCTTTGAATCCAATTGCATCATGGTGAAAAAGTTGGGCAAAGTTGGGATAAATTAAGAAAATTTCATAACTTAGAAAATTTCTAAGTTATGAAATTTTTCAATCTTAAACCCTAATTTTCAAAATTTGGTTTCTTGGTGAACAAGTTTCATGTTTTGACACATCTTGATGAAAAATGACCCTTGGCACTTGATTTTGACCAAAAAGTCAATGTTTGACTTTGCAGTGAATAGGTGATTTTTGATCAGTTGATTGGAAAATTCATATGTCAATCCAATGCAATTGAGATCTTTTGAACCTTATGAATAAGTCAAGATGATTCCATTGAGTCCTTGAATCCATGATTGAACCCAATTTGCCATTGGATAGGTGAAAAATCAGAAATTGCCCTTCTGCAGTCAAAACCCTAAAAATGACCATTTTGCCCTTTTGAAGATCTGATCAAATTTCTTGAGGAGTTGTGGTCTAAAATTGATAAAATGGTTCATATGAGTCTATAATGTTGATGTGGATCAAAAATTATGAGGTTTGCTGTAAATTGGCCATAGTTGACTTTTTTCCCAATACAGCTGATTTCTAGGTCAATTGTCCAATTGACTGGGCAAAAATTTGATTCAAAGCTTGAAACTTGGTATGGGCAATGTTATAAGTCCAACATGAAGTATGAAAGTCACATTAAGCATTGAGAGTCCAAAAAACCTTGTGCAAACTCAAACCCTAATTTCAGGTCAACAATGCAAGGAGATGTCTTGAGCTGAGCAAACCCTAATCCTGTCTGGAGTCCAAAGAGTCTTGTAAGGGGAAATCTTGATAAAATGAGAGGGAAAATTTTGGGGTACAACAGATCCCCCTGTTCAATCTTCTTGAACCTGAAGATTTAGATTGGCGAGTTTGTCGTTCGTGACTCGAAGGTAAAAGATGATTGGACACTAGAGTGCCCGTAAATTTGCACTCGTCAAAATTTGGTTGAGGGAATGGGCTTAAAGATGCCATTTGGAGATGGTAGAATCTTGCTGGATATGGGATTAAAGATTCCATCCAAGAATGTTTAATGAAAATCAGGAGAATGAACATCAGAATGGTATCCATATCTGGAACGTATCTGAGGTGTATCTGGAGATTGAATTTGTATGAGCAAAGGAATGACGTCCGTGTCTGGAGCTTATCCGAGCTGTAACTGTATTTGATTCTTGAATGAATAACAGAATGACTTCCGTGTCTGGAGTGTATCTGTATTGTATCTGAATCTGAAACCTGAATATGCGACAGAATGACATCCATGTCTGGAGCATCTCTAGGCTGGGGAAAAGGTTTGAATGAGTGACATAATGGCTATCGTGTCTGTAGCGTATCTAGACTGTATCTGAAATTGAGATCTTTATGAGTAGCAGAATGACTTCCGTGTCTGGAGTGTATCTGAACTATAACTGGGATCTGAATAAGTGGCAGAATGACTTCCATGTCTGGAGTGTATCTGGACTCTGAATTTGATAATTGAATCTGAATGAGAAATAGAATGGCTTCCGCGTATGGAGCGTATCTAATCTGTATATGATTGCTGAAGTCTGAATGAGTGACAGAATGGCTACCGTATCTGGTGCGTATCTGTACTATATCTTGACTTTGAATTCTGAATGAGTAACAGAATGACTTCCGTGTCTGGAGTGTATCTGTACTGTATCTGGAATCTTTTAATATTTGTTAAAGATACCTTTTAATCTTATCCTGAAAAGGGAAAAAATGTTAGCTGAAACACAGAATTATGTTGCATGAAATGTATGATGCAATAAAGGTGTTTTATCAATGTTTATGATATATGAATGTAATGTATGCGCATGTAAGCTGATTAGTTGTCTTGCTGAGGAGAATAAATCCTTGATAGCTGGAGATAATAAAATCCTTGACTACTGCCGGGGATCATAAATCCATGACCGCTGTTAGAGATTCAAAATCTTTGATTGTTGAGTATGAGAAATCCTTGGACCACTGTTGGGGATAGAAAATCCTTGGCAACTTGTGGGGATTAACTTTGACAACTTTCGTGGGGATGAAAATCCCTCATGAATTTTCTGGGGGATATAGGGATCCTTCAAGTCTGCTTGAGAAACCTGCTTGGGGAATCCAGAGATCTTTGATGACTATGGATGGAGATTACACAAGGGGAATCCTTACTCGGCTGGGAAATAAGGAAACTCTGATGATCTCTACTAGGGATTTAGACAAAATAAAACCTTGATCTGCTGGAGAATAAGGAAACTTTGATGGCTTCCGCGGAGAACCAAAAATGAGAAACTTCGATCTCTTGGGGACATTGAAACCTTGGGGGCTTCACTGGAGAAGTGAGAAATGTGAATCTTTGATCTGCAGGGGATTAAAAATTATGACAAACTCACGTTGGGGAGTCATGAATACTCAGGTAACTTAATTGGGGAATCAGGAGTGAGAATCTTCAATCTGCTAGGGGAAAAATTAATCCTTGGAGACTTCAAATTGGGGAGTTAAGAATGAGAATCTTCATTCTGTTGGGGAGTAAAAACTCTGTGGGGAATAGTTATACTGATGGAAGGTAAGCTACTCTTCTGGGGAGATCAGGACTCTGGGGGAAAAGGCTTATTCTTGTTTGGAAAAAGTTCAGGAGTTTGGGTCGTATGCCAATATACTGGGAAATTATCCTTAGTTGGTGATAAAAGTTAACTGTTATCTGGTTGATTCTCAGATTTTAAGATAACTTGCTGGGGAATCTGGAGAAACTGGATGGTTTATGTTGTGGATTGGTAGTTGGAAATTTGACTTCGCTGGGGAAGAAGGTTTCATCTTTGCTGGGGATTTATGACCCAAAGTTTATGCTCCGCTGAGGATTGGGAGTTTAAAAACCTAACTCTGGTGGTGGATTAAGCGTTTGAAAATATGACTCTGCCGGGGATTGGGAGTTTGTAGATTTTACTCTGGCGGGGATTTTGAAATTTTAATTCCGCTGGGGATATGTATTTTAAGGTTTTAGCTCCGCTGGGGATCCAGATGATGTACTGCAGGGGATTTCTCTTGGAATAGCCTAAAGATGTTTTCCTATACCTTCAACCTGTCAGTAATTATTCTTTCACATTTCGTTCATTTGTAAACAGTGATTATATTCAAATGCATATGCTCATTTAATAAACCATTGGACGTTTTCAAATAAAACACAAGTGTAAAGAAAAAGAAAAGGCAAATAGTTTTCTTCACTTTGAAGTATCTTTGTATTAACTTTGTGTAAGTATTTTGTACAAAGGAGACAGGCACCCTAGTAAGAGAATGTTGTCACAAAAATTGAGAAAAATTTATACAAATAAAGATGGCTATGTGTAAAAATTTCATGGGGTTCCCATTCGGCTATAACCTTCGTAACTCTGGATATCTTGTCCATTTGTTGCTTCGTCCGAAGATGATTGGATTGATCAGAAGCCCGGAGCTTGTCTGTGAAGAGATATTCCTTAAAGTGATCCAATGAGACATAATCATACGCTTTAATTCCCTAACTTTTGCCTGGACCGCCCTTTCGGGTTTTCGATCCACCGGGAAACCCTTTTTTGCCCAAGTCGCCCTTTCGGGTTTTTAACTTGCCGGGTGTAGATATTTTTTTATTTATCCCTAATTTTTGCCTGAACCGCCCTTTCGGGTTTTCAATTCACCAGGATGCCCATTTTTGCCCAAGTCGCCCTTTCGGGTTTTCAACTTGTCGGGTCGTTTATGCGTAGTATCTTTTGACTATGTCTGTGTTCGCAGGGTGCGGCAGGTCATCACCGTCCATGGTGGTCAGGATCATTGCCCCACCAGAAAAGATGTTTTTGATCATGAATGGTCCTTCGTAAGTAGGAGTCCATTTGCCTCTGGGATCACTTTGCGATAAGATGATTCGCTTGATTACAAGATCCCCGACTTGATATACCTGGCGCCTGACTTTCTTGTTGAAATCCTTGATCATCCGTTTCTGATACGCCTGGCCGTGGCAAACAGAAGTAAGTCGCTTTTTCTCAATCAAGTTAAGTTGATCAAGTCGTGTCTGAATCCAATCGTCTTCACTCAAACCAGCATCTTTCATGATTCTCAAGGAGAGATTTGTAACCTCGATAGGAAAAACAGCTTCCATGTCGTATACCAAAGAATAGGGTGTTGCCCCAGTTGATGTCTGTGCCGTGGTACGATACCCGTGCAGAGAAAACGGTAACATCTCATGCCAGTCCTTGTAGGTGACTGTCATGTTTTGAATGATCTTCTTGATATTTTTGTTCGCAGCCTCGACAACACCGTTCATCTTCGGTCGATAGGCAGATGAATTGTGATGTTGAATCTGGAACTGCTCGCACAGAGCGGTGATCATAGTGTTGTTCAGGTTCGTACCGTTGTTAGTGATAATCCTGTCGGGGATACCATACCGGCAAATAAGGTTCTGCTTGATGAAGCGAGCAACCACATTCTTTGTAATGGATGCGAAGGACGCTGCTTCGACCCACTTGATAAAGTAATTAATGGCTACTAGGATGAAGCGGTGTCCATTGGATGATGTAGGCTTGATCTCTCCAACCATGTCGATTCCCCACATCGCGAATGGCCAAGGAGCTGTTAAGACATTGAGAGGAACTGGAGGTATGTGTACCTTGTCCGCATAGATTTGGCATTTGTTACAAGTTCGGGAATGTTGATGGCAGTCATCTTCCATGGTAGACCAGTAGTAGCCTGCCCTTAGAATCTTCTTAGCCATCATATGTTCGCTTGAGTGAGTGCCAAAGGTACCATTGTGCAATTCGGCCATGATCTGTTCAGCTTCAACCTTATCCACACAACGAAGCAGAATGCATTCATGATTGCGCTTGTATAGGATACCATTGCTCAGGAAGAACTTGGTTGAGAACCTCCTTAAGAACTTTTTGTCGTTGACTGAAGCTCCTTCAGGATATTCTTGTGCTTCGAGATACCTTTTGATGTCATGAAACCACGGTCGGTCCACTACTTCTTCGGTATTAATCTCGTGACAATGTGCATGTTCGTCCATCCGTTCAATGGTGATTCGGGGAGCCTCATTATCCCAGTTAAGTTTAAACATGGAGGACATTGTTGCTAGAGCATCCGCTAGCTGATTTTCTTCTGGCGGAAAGTGCTCGAAGGTAATCTGCTCGAAATGTTGTAACAATGTCAAGACATGTTCTTTGTAAGGGATGAGGTTAGGATTTTTAGTATCTCACTCTCCTTTGATTTGACTGATAACCAAAGCGGAGTCCCCAAAGACAATCAAAGATTTGATTCCCAAGTCAATAGCAGCCTTGAGACCAAAAATATAAGCTTCATACTCGGCCATGTTGTTGGTGCAGCTGAAGCAGAGTCTGGCAGTGAAAGGTGTATGGCTACCTTCGGGAGAGATAAGTACAACATCGATTCTGTTGCCAAGTGCGTTGGAGGCACCATCAAAGTACATGGTCCATCGGGATCCTTGTTCAGACCCGTCATACGGTCTTTTTTCTTCAATGTTGTTCAAAGTCATGATATCCTCGTCGGGGAAGTCGAATCTCATGGATTGGTAATCTTCGACAGCTTGATGGGCCATATGATCGGCTAGCACACTCCCCTTTATAGCTTTTTCGGTCGTGTATTGTATATCATATTCGGTGAGGATCATTTGCCATCTAGCGATTCTTTCGGATAGAGCAGGATTCTCAGAGATGTACTTGATCGGATCCATCTTAGAGATCAGCTGAGTGGTATGAGTCAACATATACTGCCTTAGCCGGCGAGCAGCCCATACCAAAGCGCAGCAAGTTTTCTTGAGCAGTGAGTATCGGGTCTCACAGTCGGTACACTTTTTGATAAGGTAATAAATGGCATGCTCTTTTCGGCCAGACTCGTTATGTTGGCTCAGTACGCACCCCATTGAATTCTTTAGGACAGACAGATACATGATTAGCGTCCTTCCTTCGACGGGTGGCATCAAGGTAGGAGGTTCTAGCAAATACTCCTTGATTCTATTGAGAGCAACTTGACAGTCATCATTCCATTTAACCACCTGATCTTTCTTCAACAGCTTGAAGATTGGTTCACAGGTAGATGTTAGGCGAGAAATGAACCTTGCAATGTAGTTTAGGCGTCCCAAGAAACCTTTGGCCTCCTTTTCAGTGCGAGGGGCAGGAATTTCTTGTATAGATTTTACTTTGGCAGGATCAACCTCGATGCCTTTGTTACTGACAATGAAACCCAAGAGTTTACCGGACCTGACTCCGAAAGTGCACTTGTTAGGGTTCAGTCTGAGCTTGTACTCTTTCAACCTGACAAACAACTTTTGCAGATGGTCGAGGTGTTCTTCTTCAGTTTGTGAACGGGCTATCATGTCGTCTACGTAGACCTCTATCTCATGATGTGTCATATCATGAAACAAAGCTACCATGGCGCGCTGATAGGTTGCCCCGACATTCTTCAGTCCGAATGGCATCACTTTATAACAGAACGTACCCCACTGTGTAACAAAATTAGTTTTCTCCATGTCTTCAGGGGCCATTTTGATCTGGTTGTACCCTGAAAATCCGTCCATGAAAGAAAATACCTTGTGTTGAGCTGTATTGTCAACCAAGATGTCAATGTTCGGTAGTGGAAAGTCATCTTTAGGGCTAGCCCTGTTTAAGTCTCTGTAATCCACGCACATTCTGACTTTGCCATCCTTCTTAGGAACGGGCACAATGTTAGCAACCCCTTGTGGATAGGAAGTAACAGCAAGAAAGCCAACATTGAACTGCTTCATCACTTCAGCTTTGATCTTTTCAGACATATCGGGCCTCATGCGGTGAACTTTCTGTTTAATTAGTGGACAGTCTTCTCTTGTAGGGAGACGGTGAACCACAATATCTGTATCAAGTCCCGGCATGTCTTCGTAGGACCAGGCGAAGATTTAAACATATTCATTCAACAGCTGAACTAAGCGCTCTTTGACACTTGGCTCTAGGTTGGCACCCACTCTAACTTCTTTTCTGTCTTCCTCTGTTCCCAAGTTGATTGTCTCTAACAACTCCTCTTGAGGTAGAATAGCCCTTTCTTATTGTTGTAGCAGTCTAGCCAATTCTCCAGGCACTTCACAGTCTTCATCACCTTCGTATTCGGCATGGTAGACCAGATCTTCAGAGTCACTGAAGGCCATAGCAGAATTGTTACCCATGGAATCCGGGATGGATGGGTACCTGCATTGGTGAGTGCGGGTGTGTGTAAGGGATAGCCACCTTTAAACAAATAAAATCTAAAAAGAAAGAAAATGAACACAAAAGTTTATATGTGAAAATGTCCATGATTCATTAAAATGGCATATGAAGATGAAAAATCAAACCCTTACAAATGGACCTATGTACCTCGGGTAAGGCACAAGGTTGAAAGTGTACGAATTATTTAAGAATTATTACAAACCAACAGAAATGTTTGAAAGATAAATTACTGATTGATGAAAGTAATGGGAATAAAGTCCTTTGCCTCCCAATTGCATAAGCCTCCTTCAACGGTAGGGAAAATCCAGTCTTCTAGGTTTCTCTCCTCTTCACCATCCTCCAAAGCATTGACTCCATGATGGGTGATCTTCACTGGTGGTCCTCTAGCCCGGGAGCGACGCACATCCTTTTGAGCAGAAGTAGTGAAACCCAAGCCGAATTTATCAAATTTGAAAGGAAAATCGGGAAGTTACCCCCAGATTATGCTTCCTCCTTCTTCAATCACAGCCTTTGCATCCTTGAGTGACGACATCTGAGGCGGAGGTCGGGTAATCATGGGTACAGAAGGCACTACCGCAATCTCCTGAGTTACCTCTTCAAAATGCTGAAAGGGGGTTTCGATGAACTCACCATCCAATTCCACATAGCGGAAAGAATTAAGATGGCTTATCATGTATTCATCCTCACCGTGAACTGTTACAATTTTCTCCTGGACATGGTACTTGAGCTTCTGATGCAGGGTTGAAGTAACGGCTCCAGCATGATGAATCCAGGGTCTTCCCAACAAGTAAGAATAGGAGGGACGGATGTCCATGACATAGAATGTGAAGTTGAAGGTTTCAGTTCCCACTTTAATCGGGATGTCCACCTCTCCGTGGACCATCTTTTTAGAACCATTAAAGGCTCGGAAAATGATGTTGCTGGGCTTAAAGGTTAGACCTTCACAATCTAGCCTATCCAATGCCTTCTTTGGTAGGAAATTCAGCGACGAACCAGTGTCTACCAGAACATGTTCCAGAGTAGTCCCTCTGTATTCTACCGAGACATGCAAAGTGTCATTATGTTTCCTCCCCTTGATTGTTAGATCAGTGTCGGAGAACCCTAGACCATTGTCTGCTGTTAGGCTAGCTACACATTCCTGGAACTGATCCGCGGAAGTTTCCTGGGGCACATGGTCCGTCTTGAAGAATTTGATCAAAGCTTTGGCATGAGCTTCTGAGCAAAGCAGTAAGGCCAGCATAGAGATTTTTGAGGGGGTTTGTCCCAGTTGCTCCACAACATTATAACCGCTTCTCTTGATTATTTTAAAAATCTCTTCCATTTATTTTTGAGAGGTTTCAGGGATGATCAACAGCTGAGCCCTCGTCCTGACAGGCTCTTCTTGGATCCCTTTCCCTCTATCATCAGCAGTAGCAGAGGGGACAACTACAGGAGTTATAACTTCTTCAATAACTGGAGTTCTTGCAGATATGTTGATCGGTGCAGGAGTAACCTTAGGAGCGGCAGAGGGTCCGAAGATTGCCTTTGGAGGCGTAATCTCCGGAGAGAAAATTCTTCCACTGCGGGTGATTTTACTCGTTCCGGCAATGTTTCCAATGTCGGAAGTCTTTTCATCAGAACTCTCTTCGGTTGATTCAATTTGTTTAACACCATGGTAGAAGATCTTTCCCTCATAGTTCCACGGTATTGATTTGTTGGACTTGTACGGGATAGGCCCCGACATAGTTATCTTCAGCGGTACAATCTTTGGATCGGATGTAATCTTAACAGGTCTTTTGGAGACCTTGGAAAGATTGGCGGATATGGTAATTATAGAAACATCATTGATAGGAGGTGGTGTAACAGGATTCTTTTCAAAAAGTATTTCTTGGATATCCATTAGGGGTTGGATGCCTAACTTCAACAACGGACAGTCGATTGGTAAGGAGGAACAAAGGTAGCAATTTTCTTTACAACCTGGGAAAATCCCAGTCTTCAACAAATTCAGCTTGATTATCGGTAACGGAGTCATCAAATCATCAACAGTAGCAACAAAAATATCTTCTTCAACAGCATGGACATTGTGACCATGTTTTGGCATTGGAGAAGAGATCATGTTAGGCTTTTCAAGGGCGTTGAATTCAACTTCTTTAGCATCTATTAAATCCTGAATCTTATTTTTGAGGGCCCAACAATTGTTGGTATCATGCCCCAGGTTGTCTGAATGATAAGCACACTTCGCATTTGGATGGTAGTAAGGAGAAAATGTATTCGGATTCTTCGGCGCCTCTTTCAAAGTGGCAAGGTTTAACTTCAAAAGAGGAGGGAGAACCTGAGAAGGTGTCATGTTGATCCAGGTGAATTGTCGTGCAGGCCTTTCCACCCTTGCTTGGTTGGTTCTGGGTTGATTGCTTCTAGGATGATCAGCTGCAGACTTCTGAATCATTACAGCCCCCACCGCTGGCTGGCGCTCAACTCTTCCTTGACTTCTCTGAGAGTATACAAATGATACCTCTTTCTTTTCTAGAAATGTCTTTTTGATGGCAGCGGAAGCAGATGCATCCTTTTGAATTTTTCCGCTCTTGATTCCAGCTTCAACTCTCTCACCAGTTAGAATCTACTATGTGAACCCCGCAGACGAACTTCCAATCAGGTGATTGAAAAAGGGGCCTGACACTGTACCCAAGAACATATCTACCAGCTCCCTCTCAGATAGAGGTGGTTGCACTCGTCCCGCCAAGTCTCTCCATTTCTGGGCATACGCTTTGAAACCTTCATTTGATACCATGCTCATACTCTGTAATTGAGTACGGGTTGGTGCTAAATCCGCATTATATTGATATTGTCTGTAGAAGGCAGCAGCCAAATCCTCCCAATTGTGCACATTAGATCTCTCTAGCTGGTAGAACCAATCTAACTGCGTCCCTGAAAGACTGTCTTGGAAGAAATGGACTCACGGATCCTTATCAGAAGAATGCGGTTCGATTTTTCTGACGTAAGACCGCAGATGCATCTTTGGACAAGACAAACCATCGTACTTAGCAAATATAGGCACCTTAAACATAGGGGGAATAATAATGCCAGATACCAACCCTAGCTCTTCAAAGTCCAGCCCAGGCACTCTTTGCACTTCCATAGCTGCCAGGCGCTCTTCTAAGTTCTTGTATTTATCGTCTGCAGGAGGGTACAACTGCTCAGAATAATCTTCATCCTCTTCTTCCTCTTCTTCCTCAGACTCAGATTGCACCGCAGTTCCTTTACCCTTTCCTACCCCTTCATCAGATGTTGAGGGGAAATCCAGGACCCTTCTAGCTTGACCTTCAAATCTTCTACCCAAGGTAGCCACACCAACCCTCTTCTTTTTCTTTTTCTCCTTTTCCTTTTCCAGCAAGGTTTTGAGATCCTCCTGACCCTTAGCAAAGGTCATGAGTAGTTGTTGGAACTGTGAATTCCACGCTTGTAAGTCTTTGACCGTCTGCTCTATATCCATCTTACTGAAATAAACAGCAGAAAGATAAGGAAACCTGGTCTGAAGACCTGCTTATGCAAATGATGAATGATATGAACTCATGTAATGCATTCAAGGACTCAGAAATTCAAATTCGTTGTAAACAAAAAAGAACGCACGTTATATTAATAAGATAGAATTTGTTAGTACATAAATTCCCCATGGGAAAAATAATAAAAAATTCTAATGTAAAAAGACGTTGCGCATCCTTTTTGGTGCAATGTAGGTGTTGATAGTCTGCTCTTCGTGAAGTTGACGAGTAAGTTCCAAAACCTTTTTCTCACTGGCGTAGAATTGGGCTTCGAACGTATCGCGCTCTCCCTTGAGCTGTGTGATCGGTGGATCTGGAACTGACAGTTTAACGCTGGTTCGCGAAATGTCGCGGAAGCAAGAGTCGCCACCGTCTTTTATTTTCTCCAAATGGAAAGGACAAAAGCACAGAAAAATTCCTTAAAGAGATTGCTCTCGGTTCGGGAGGTAGATTATAGAAAGGGAAGGTGTTGACACCCTTTCTATCCATGGTTATCCATGGGCTCTTAGATACTTGCTCATTGTGTTTTCAAAATGTTTGTTTGCTTTTCAAGGTGAGTGGGTTTTGAAAAAGTTTCGTTTGAAAAAATCTCTAAGTAACTCTTGTATCTGTCCTCAAGAGTGTATGAAAAATTTGTTTGAAAACTTTTAGAAAGTGTAGGTGTGAAAAGTATTTTGTTTGTTTTTGAAAAGAGCAAGTATCTATGAGAATCTACCTACCCTAAGGAATTCGTCTGTGTAAATGTCCTTTAAAGTAGTGCCATCCCACCATTGAGAGGTAGGTAGCACCACCGTTGGAGGTGTTCGGGTCAATTCGAGGTTCGGGACATGGTGATCACCAGAGCAATGGGAAGACACCTTAGAAGCTACCCTCATGCCAGGTTCCCGGATCATGAGGACTTACTAAGACATCCTCTACTCGACGATCACCTTTCGAGGGGCAAGGCAACAGTGAAGCATACCCTAGGGGTGGTGTGTGAATTGTGTGTCATTTTCAGTTTATTGTTTGTCTTGTCATGCATTGGTGATCTACGTTATGATTTTATTTTTGGGCATTCATTCTTTCATGTTATTGTTTAACAGTTAAAGGTGCGGGAATTTAAAGTGCAGAAAAGATAAAAGGTCCTACGCTATTACAAAGGCGCGGGTCTACAACGCCAAATTAATCCAGACCCGATTTAAAATAAAGTGCAGAAAATAAATGTCTAATTGACTATTACAGGGCTTTGGAGCAAATACATTATATTCACAAAAAGAAATAAATAAAACGCGCGAAACAAAAATGTAATCGAATGCGAAGGCGTTGGACCCTTTAAAGGAATTAAAATAAAATTAATAGAATAATTAAATTAAATAAAAGAAAGAACTTATTTTTTATGTTTTTTTTGTATTTATGACATTAAAGAAAATTAAATTAATTAAAAGTTAAATAATTCTAATTCTAATTGTTTTTTAATTTATTAAAGAAAATGCATTAAAGTTAAAACCTAGAATTAAAACTAAATTAATTATAAAATTTATTTACGAAATTAATGGTTAATGATACTTATAATAAAAATATTTAATAAAAATAAAAAAAAAAGAAAATGCTAAAGGTCTATTTTTATTATTTTTGGTTATTGTGAAAAAGAATTAAATTAACAACCTACAATTAAATCTAAATTAATTATGGGATTTATTTACAAAAATAATACTAAAATAAAATATTTATTATTTTTATCTTTTCTGATTTTTTTTGTGTTTTTATATTATATGAAAATATTAAATTAAAGCAAAAAAACAATAATTAAAAGAAAATAAACATAATAAAAAAAATAAAGAGATAAAAAGGATTTGCAAACCTAAGGGGGTGAAGCCCCTAATTTGGAGGTGAGACCTTGGTAATTCAGGCCCAATAAACCTTGGCCTGATTGACTTCCACTGCCAGCGTGAGAGTGCATTGACTCACGTCCATGATATTCCTCAAACTGTGACCCTTGGATTGATCTAGGCATACGCGTGGCAGGTTTGATTTTGTGGGTGCATGGTGGACTTTAGCGCTGAACCTGTACACAAACATTAATAACAAAATAATATGAAAGAGTGAGGGACCTGGGATCGAACCCAGGTCCTCTTGGTTATCAACGTATATGCCTGCCAACTGTGCCACTTTGTTTCTTTGTTTATCAATTAACAATCAATTAATATAAAATAAAACTAAAGCGCTGGTGGACTTTTAGCGCGAATTTTTGAACCAGCCAACCATTGCTTTACAACTCAGCATCTTCTTCCTCGCTTTGCTCATTTCCTGAAACATGAAAAGAAGAAGCAACGGTTTTTGACCGTTCTAAAAGGTGCCTTTCCAGAAAAAAACGAATAGCTTGTAGTGGCTCATAAATTGAGCGCGAGGCATCTAATCTCTTCGTCCAAGCATGCTGGTTGCAACCATGGCATCGTGATTCTCCAATTTTGCTGTATTCAAAAACCCCTAATTCAAAAGCTTAAGAACCCTAAAAAAACAAAAATGGCAGATTCTCCAATAGTGCATAAAAACGCAATTAGAATATAGGGTTAGCTTCAAAACACATTGCTTAGTATGAATATGTAAACAAAATGCTATGAGAATGTCTCAAAATTAAAACACGAATATGTATTTTTATGAAGAAAAGTTGACTTCTGTATACCGATTCAAAGGGTTAGGGACGAAGTTCTTGGTTGGAAAAGTCCTCTTGAAGCCTCAGGAAGCTAATGAGATCAAAATCTTGCCTTGAATCGTCCTAGAACTAGGTTTTCAGTTTTCAAAAAAATGGCCAAAAATGTGAGTTTGCTTTTTGTGTTTATGTGCAGCTTTGGTCTCCATTTGGTTTCTGATCACTTGTATATACATTAGGCAATGTGTATGAAGAGGAATTATGGCTCCATAATGTATAGCATTCAAGTTCAAAATCCTCCATAAACCTCCATAACCAAATTTCCTTTTTTGGATCATTTTTTGAATTCTTGCCTCTTTGAGCCTTGGCACGAAAATGGGATATACATAATGGTGCTTCAAGGTTAATCAAAGCCAAATATTCCCTTAAATTAATTTTTTTGAATTTCTCTTGATTTTAAAAGATTTAAAATTAATTAAATCCAATAAAATCAATAAAAAATGAAAAAATTAATTAAAAAATCTGAAATAAAAGGTGGGACACGTGGGAAGCATGGCTAGGCTAATTCAAGTGAAAAAAGTGGGGCCCTTTTGTCAAAAATGAAATTTCAAGGATAAATGATTTTGGCCATTTCACAAAAATTTCCCAACTTCTCCAATGCATATCTTGCTCAATTTTTAAGCTTTGATCATGTTCTTGGACATTTTGGAAAGGTCTTGAAGTCCTCTAAACAATGTCCTTGGTCCCATATCATTTTGATTTACCAATCTCAAGTTATGGCCTTTGACTTAAAGTCCCTTTTTGTTGACTTTTGAAAATGACCTATAATGTTGAAATTGATATCTTTTTGTGAGAGCATTTCTTGGACATGAAGTATGAAGATGAATTTTAGGAAATGTCTTTCTCTTCAAAATGAGCTTTGGATGGAATTTTTCTGATAATCCATGTGAAAGTTATGCCCTGGTCAATTTACAGTTGACTTTTTCAACTGTCCAAATAAGGAAATTTTTGCATCTTGATGATTTTTGAGCCAAGCTTTGAGAATCATGATCAAGCATTGATCAAATGATGTTTGTGGCTTTAAAATGGGATGTTGACCAAAAATTTGAACTTTTGACTGTCAAATGACCATTTTGCCCCTACAGTTGACTGTAGTGCAATTAGGGTTTTTGACTGTGCAATTTTATGCTGAATGTCTTGAAACTTGGTATGAGGATGCTTGACCATATTTGTAGGCATGTGGGACTTGATTGGGCCCTTGGAAATTTCATTTTCTTGATCAGAACCAAAACCCTACTTTTGACTGCTCAAGAGGCTCTTGAACTGTGCAACCCTTGGGGAATTTTGAAGCTTGATTTGGCAATTTCTTGAAGAATATGGGAGGGCAAATTTTGGGGTACAACAGTTGCCCCTGTTCAATCTTCTTAGACCTGAGGATGCAGATTGGCTGACGTGCCTTTCGTAATCCGAGGGTGGAAGATGATTGAACACTAAAGTGCCCAGAAATTTGCGCTCACATAGTGGAAATGGGCTTATAGATGCCATTTAGAGATTGGTGAATAGGATGATGGGCTTATAGATGACATCTGGATGTTGATCGCCTAAGAGATTCTTTAGCGAGAACTTGCGTACCTGCAAAAGAAAAATGAGTACCTGACATGTTGCAGGAGTTAGTCTTCAGATGCTTGGTATAGATGTGTCCTGACTGGTTACAGGAGCTGAGTCTGGATCTTCAAGCGGTGATGAATGAACCAGGGATGGTTACTACCTCAGTAGGAACGGTGAGAGAACCTTGGATGACTTTAACCTCAACAGCAATTGTCGAGAAAATCTTGGTGGGAATTACCATCTCCGCAGGATCGGAAAGAGAACCATAGGCAATTATAATCTTAATAGCAAACATTGAGGAAAACCTGGAATGGAATTATCATCTCCGCAGTATCGGGGAGAGAACCATAGGCAATTATAATCTTAATAGCAAACATTGAGGAAAACCTGGAATGGAATTATCATCTCCGCAGTATCAGGGAGAGAACCATAGGCAATTATAATCTTAATAGCAAACATTGAGAAAAACCTGGAATGGAATTATCATCTCCGCAGTATTGGGGAGAGAACCATAGGAAATTATAATCTCAAAAGCGGACGTTTGAGAAAAACCTGGGATGGAATCATCGTCTCCGCAGCATTGGGGAGAGAACCATAGGAAATTATAATCTCAAAAGCGGACGTTTGAGAAAAACCTGGGATGGAATTATCATCTCCGCAGCATTGGGGAGAGAACCATAGGAAATTATAATCTCAAAAGCGGACGTTTGAGAAAAACCTGGGATGGAATTATCATCTCCGTAGCATTGGGGAGAGAACCATAGGAAATTATAATCTCAATAGCAAACATTGAAAAAAACCTGGAATGGAATTATCATCTCCGCAGCATTGGGGAGAGAACCATAGGAAATTATAATCTCAAAAGCGGACGTTTGAGAAAAACCTAGGATGGAATTATCATCTCCGCAGCACTGGGGAGAGAACCATAGGAAATTATAATCTCAATAGCAAACATTGAGAAAAACCTGGAATGGAATTATCATCTCCGCAGTATTGGGGAGAGAACCATAGGAAATTATAATCTCAAAAGCGGACGTTTGAGAAAAACCTGGGATGGAATTATCATCTCCACAGCATTGGGGAGAGAACCATAGGAAATTATAATCTCAATAGCAAACATTGAGAAAAACCTGGAATGGAATTATCATCTCCGCAGCATTGGGGAGAGAACCATAGGAAATTATAATCTCAAAAGCGGACGTTTGAGAAAAACCTGGGATGGAATTATCATCTCCGCAGCATTGGGGAGAGAACCATAGGAAATTATAATCTCAATAGCAAACATTGAGAAAAACCTGGAATGGAATTATCATCTCCGCAGTATTGGGGAGAGAACCATAGGAAATTATAATCTCAAAAGCGGACGTTTGAGAAAAACCTGGGATGGAATTATCATCTCCGCAGCATTGGGGAGAGAACCATAGGAAATTATAATCTCAATAGCAAACATTGAGAAAAACCTTTGATAACTTCTACTGAGTCTTCATCAGAAAAATCTGTTTGGGGTCGATTTAGCTGGACTAGAGAAGGCCTTGGACTGGATTAGAAATCTTTGGAGTCAATTAACTGAACCGGTCTAGGTCTTGAAAGATGATTGAGAATTTAGTTGAATCTTTCCTGAAAGGTAAAGGTCAGTCATATGCAATGCATGATATGGACCAAGCAATGATGTTCTCAACATAAATGAGATTTGTAAGATATGATGCGTCTATGCATGCTATAATGATGTATGGAAGTGCGATGTTTATGAATGTATGTTTTCGTCTAGGAAAGTAAATCCTTGACGGGCGCCGGGAAGTCATATCCTGGGCTGATGTTAAAGAATAGATTTCGCTTCCGCTGGGGATGATATTTGCAAGAATACCGGTAGGAGAAGATAACTCCGTTGGGGAATGAACTTGGCGAATGGATTACTCTGCGGGGAGAAAAGGTACTCTAACGGTCTTGCTGGGAAGCAATACTCTGTGGGGAGAGAGATACTTTGCTGGAATGTTGATAATACTTTGCTGGGGATACTCTTGTTGCGTTGGAAGTGTTGATAGACTTCGCTGAGGATAAGAAGACTTCGTTGAGGATGCTCTTTCTGTGGCTTTTGGCTGAGGATAACCCAGTTATATCCTGGTAGGGAAATAACTCTTTGAATAAAGCCGGGCGACGCGTTCGTGCTCTGAGGGGGTAAGCTTCCAGAATCTACTGGGGATAAGCTTACTACTTGGGGAGATGGATTCCAACTTTCCTGGGGGAAGCTGGATTGGACTCTCTTGGGGAAGTTATGAACCGTATTGGAAGTACCTCCACTGAATGTCTGGTATACCGTCGGGGAACAATCTTTAGGTCAAGGCTGCCGGGGATGCTTGTTAAGGGTATATATGCTGCTGGGGAATGTTGATATCTGCAGGAGGATACCTAACTTCCTTAAGATTTGATAACTTTGCTTGAGGAAGAGTGCACTGACTTGCTGGATCACTCTCTGGGGGATTAAAATATCTGGTTACGTTCTTCCGCTGAACCTATCTTGGTACCCTGGAGGACAGAACAATTAGATTGCCTTTAGACAACTCTTTATTGCCCCTGCTTTCTGGGGTGGGGGAGGAAGACCTGTGAGGTGCTGATAGCTTTTTGATGGACAGAGCTACTTCTGGTAGGCAGGTGACAGGATGACAGGACATAGTCGTACGCTTTAATCCCTAACTTTTGCCTGGACCGCCCCTTCGGGTTCTCAGTCCACCGGGATACCCATTTTTGCCCAAGCCGCCTTTTCAGGTTTTCGACTTGCCGGGTGTACAGATTTTTTCATTTCATCCCTTCATTTTGCCCGAACCCTTTTGGTTCGCCGGGAAGCCCTAATTTTTGCCTAGGCATGTCAGCCTAGCGGGTCTTTGATTTTGCGTAATGTCTTTTCGACTATGTCCATGTTCTCAGAATGTAGGGAGTTGCCCCTGTTAGAAGTGTGTTGTCATGCCACCAGAAGGTATTTGATCAGGCAAGATTCAGTGTTGGAATGCCCCAAGCGACTCAGGCGGAGATTTGCCCCAGGCTATTTTGGCCTTTGAGAGATTCTCCGAATCTTGACTTGATTGCCCCAGATGATGGACCATGACCATGCCCCTTGATTGGAAGTGCTTTTGTTCACTAGGTATTCATCGTGCGAATTTCCCTACTGTTCAAACAAAAAGTCATATGCAACCAAAGTTATGTTAAAAATGCAAAGCTTATGTCTGTCTTGAGTATTTTGAAAATGCATTCTTTTTCATAAAACAAATGAATGTTTGTAAAACGTGGTGTCAACTCCTTCTTTATAGTAAGCCTTAAGGAGTCAGGATATCTTTCGTCACAGTATGCTTTCGAACTAACCCACGCTTCAGCTAGGACTTTTAAGGGTTATAACGTGGCCTGGTTCACGGTTTAAGAAACAAAGGATAAAGGCTCAAATTTTATTTGTACCCACCCGCTCTTCGTGATGTTCTCCAAACCTAAACTCAGTTGATCATACGTTAGACCTTGTTTGAGTATTTGCTCTGATTTTCCAGTGATGATTCGGATGTTGATGATTTATTTTGAATAGGCAGTCATTTTTTGTCGAGGGTTTGTAGAACCTCTTTCTTTTTCTGTTATCCCTTTCTTTTTTTGCCTGAACTGTTTCCTTTTTTGGAATTACAGTCAGCGGGATGCCCCAGTTTTGTAAGTCTCCTTCATGGGTTTTGACTTAATGGGTTTTTTATTTTTTGAGATAATGACTGCCTTTCTTTATTGATTATTCGGAACCATCACTGTCTTTCTTCGTTTTGTAAGAATATCTTTGGTGCCATTTGTTATGCATTTGGATCAACTGAGAGACTACCCTGCCCCAGGTTATGATTAAGGGTTTTAAATTTCGAAAAGAAAAACTCTTACTTCTTTGGCTCAGAGGGGTTGACGAGGGATTATCTTCCTTATAACTCCAGTGTTTAGGAATTGAAACAATGCCTGTACCTCATCAGCGGGGTCTGTTCAAAAGCATACTGTAGATTATGGTATCGTTTTCGTCATCCTCCCTCAAAAGGCTTAGAGTTATTAATTAAGAGTTGAACATCAGAAAAAATATGAAAATAATTTGCGTATAGTGAATACGAATATATTGCTTCAAAACAGACATATGGGATGTATCAATGAAATAACAATGTTTAACATGAGTAAATGTTTGAACAAAAGAAAATTACAACTTGAACATTCGAATGAACAGAGGTTTTCTCTTCTCAGGGATTGTCACTTCAAATGGTGCATCCGATAGGGATGGCAGGAGCATTCAGCCTGACCCATCTGGGTGAAATCCACAGCTCCTTCCTCAATCAGGTCTTGGATCTTGTTTCTCAAGCTCCAACAATCATCTGTAGTATGCCCCGGGCTGTCAGAGTGATAAGCACAGCGGGCGTTGGGGTTATACTTCGGTGACGTTGTATTTTGGTTCTTCGGAGCTTCTTTTAGAGTTACCAGCTTGGTTTCCAGCAACTGTGGAAATATCTGGGATAAGGTCATGCTAAGCCGAGTGAACTGCCTTCTCTCGCTCTTTTGTTGGTTGTGATGTTGAATTTGTGATACTGGAGCCATTTGAGGAGCTCTCCCCTTACCTCCTTGTCTCAAGGGTGGTTGGACGATGACTGGCTTTTTTCCCTTAGGCTTTTGCCCCAGTTGGTTACCCTGAAGCAGTTGGTTAACGAGAAACCAGAGCTCATCTTGTCTTTGAGCTAACTCTTGAATGGCAGTCACCTGCCCCAGCATCTGGACCCTCAATGCATCCACCTCAGCTTGTAGGTGCTTCAGCCTTTCATCCTCAGCACTGTTCCTGACAAAGGTCTCCATGAGAAGTGTCCTTAGCTCCTCCTGCCCCTCGGATAGATTCAGGAGGATTTCCCCGAACCGAGTCTCTTGAGCAAGAAAGTCCTGGCTATCTTGTTGGGAAGACATTGCTGAAATAAACAGCGAGAAAGGTAAGTGACCTGCAACAAGGGTACCTGTTATGCAATGATGGGTATGACATGCATGTAATGTTTTCAAGGACCTCGCGGGGTAAACAAGAAAATTTGTTAGCGTTTGGGTCCGGTAGCTTGATTGAAGGAACTGCATGTTGTTGAGAGACCCTCTTCAAAGGGTCAAAGGCTCACCATATCCTAGTGGGTCATAGCCCCTGATAACTTTGGCTAGAGGAAAATAAATCCTCTTTGCCCCTTGCTAGATGTTTGATTCATCATGACCTGCATCACAAGCCCTTGAGATCCTTGAAATGGGTTAGGATGTATGCAATGGTATGATGTTATGTTATGCATGGGGTAATGTGGGTAACCCTGTTATGAGTCCCAATTAAGGACTGTAGACAAACCCTGCAAGAAATTCAGTATACTTTGTTATGAGTCCCAATTAAGGACTATAGACAAACCCTGCAAGAAATTCAGTATACTTTGTTATGAGTCCCAATTAAGGACTATAAACAAAACCTGCAAGAGACCTAGTAAACCCTGTTATGAGTCCCAGTTAAGGACTATAAACAAAACCTGCAAGAAACTTAGTAAGCCCTGTCATGGGCCCCAATTAAGGACTAAGACAAAACCTGCAAGTAGTTCATGTGTCAGATAAAGCATGCAAATAGTCAAGTACGAAGGCACACAAGTCACACAAAAGAAGCCCTTAGAGTTTAGGCCAGCATGAGGTCTAGGTGTTACCCTCTTGAAGTTGGTGGGCTCAAACCTGTCCTATCAAAGTAACCGGGTTCTAAGGATCTCAATATCATTGGATTGCTTTCATTGTTCATCGTTTCGATTTAGCCACTGACTGGCGATCAAAATATCCCAAGAAAACAACCCTCAAGTGAGTGTAGTATCGAGTATCAACCGACTCCGGAGTACACCAAAGTAGTTATCTCACTACCCTAAAGAGGCCAAGATGGTTCAATTAAGGTTCCTAAGGTCTGTTGATGCTTCACGACACCACGCGGAGGCCTCGTACTCTCCTTGATTGACTCAAGGGTTACCGGTACACACCAAAGTGCCACATCAACGTAGCAGACTGCTTCAACCATGTCGGTATACCCCGCACAGTTCCCTCACAGCCTTGTTGCTACTTTCTAAGAAGGTATCCCCAGATCCGGGTTAGGATCTATAGAACTCCCAAGACAGTCCCACAATTTAAAGCAAACAAATCAAAGCAATTGAAAACACAGTGATCTTAGTCCTAAGGTACACCTCACTTTAAAGATTGTCCCCAGCAGAGTCGCCAGTTCTGTGATCGGTGGATCTGGAACTGACAGTTTAATGCTGGTTCGCGAAATGTCGCGGAAGCAAGAGTCGCCACCGTCTTTTATTTTCTCCAAATGGAAAGGAAAAAAGCACAGAAAAATTCCTTAAAGAGATTTCTCTCGGTTCGGGAGGTAGATTATAGAAAGGGAAGGTGTTAGCACCCTTTCTATCCATGGTTATCCATGGGCTCTTAGATACTTGCTCATTGTGTTTTCAAAATGTTTGTTTGCTTTTCAAGGTGAGTGGGTTTTGAAAAAGTTTCGTTTGAAAAAATCTCTAAGTAACTCTTGTATCTGTCCTCAAGAGTGTATGAAAAATTTGTTTGAAAACTTTTAGAAAGTATAGGTGTGAAAAGTATTTTGTTTGTTTTTGAAAAGAGCAAGTATCTATGAGAATCTACCTACCCTAAGGAATTCGTCTGTGTAAATGTCCTTTAAAGTAGTGCCATCCCACCATTGAGAGGTAGGTAGCACCACCGTTGGAGGTGTTCGGGTCAATTCGAGGTTCGGGACATGGTGATCACCAGAGCAATGGCAAGACATCTTAGAAGCTACCCTCATGCCAGGTTCCCGGATCATGAGGACTTACTAAGACATCCTCTACTCGACGATCACCTTTCGAGGGGCAAGGCAACAGTGAAGCATACCCTAGGGGTGGTGTGTGAATTGTGTGTCATTTTCAGTTTATTGTTTGTCTTGTCATGCATTGGTGATCTACGCTATGATTTTATTTTTGGGCATTCATTCTTTCATGTTATTGTTTAACAGTTAAAGGTGCGGGAATTTAAAGTGCGGAAAAGATAAAAGGTCCTACGCTATTACAAAGGCGCGGGTCTACAACGCCAAATTAATACAGACCCGATTTAAAATAAAGTGCAGAAAATAAATGTCTAATTGACTATTACAGGGCTTTGGAGCAAATACATTATATTCACAAAAAGAAATAAATAAAACGCGCGAAACAAAAATGTAATCGAATGCGAGGGCGTTGGACCCTTTAAAGGAATTAAAATAAAATTAATAGAATAATTAAATTAAATAAAAGAAAGAACTTATTTTTTATGTTTTTTTTGTATTTATGACATTAAAGAAAATTAAATTAATTAAAAGTTAAATAATTCTAATTCTAATTGTTTTTTAATTTATTAAAGAAAATGCATTAAAGTTAAAACCTAGAATTAAAACTATATTAATTATAAAATTTATTTACGAAATTAATGGTTAATGATACTTATAATAAAAATATTTAATAAAAATAAAAAAAAAAGAAAATGCTAAAGGTCTATTTTTATTATTTTTGGTTATTGTGAAAAAGAATTAAATTAACAACCTACAATTAAATCTAAATTAATTATGGGATTTATTTACAAAAATAATACTAAAATAAAATATTTATTATTTTTATCTTGTCTGATTTTTTTTGTGTTTTTATATTATATGAAAATAATAAATTAAAGCAAAAAAACAATAATTAAAAGAAAATAAACATAATAAAAAAAATAAAGAGATAAAAAGGATTTGCAAACCTAAGGGGGTGAAGCCCCTAATTTGGAGGTGAGACCTTGGTAATTCAGGCCCAATAAACCTTGGCCTGATTGACTTCCCCTGCCAGCGTGAGAGTGCATTGACTCACGTCCATGATATTCCTCAAACTGTGACCCTTGGATTGATCTAGGCATACGCGTGGCAGGTTTGATTTTGTGGGTGCATGGTGGACTTTAGCGCTGAACCTGTACACAAACATTAATAACAAAATAATATGAAAGAGTGAGGGACCTGGGATCGAAGCCAGGTCCTCTTGGTTATCAACGTATATGCCTGCCAACTGTGCCACTTTGTTTCTTTGTTTATCAATTAACAATCAATTAATATAAAATAAAACTAAAGCGCTGGTGGACTTTTAGCGCAAATTTTTGAACCAGCCAACCATTGCTTTACAACTCAGCATCTTCTTCCTCGCTTTGCTCATTTCTTGAAACATGAAAAGAAGAAGCAACGGTTTTTGACCGTTCTAAAAGGTGCCTTTCCAGAAAATAACGAATAGCTTGTAGTGGCTCATAAATTGAGCGCGAGGCATCTAATCTCTTCGTCCAAGCATGCTGGTTGCAACCATGGCATCGTGATTCTCCAATTTTGCTGTATTCAAAAACCCCTAATTCAAAAGCTTAAGAACCCTAAAAAAACAAAAATGGCAGATTCTCCAATAGTGCATAAAAACGCAATTAGAATATAGGGTTAGCTTCAAAACACATTGCTTAGTATGAATATGTAAACAAAATGCTATGAGAATGTCTCAAAATTAAAACACGAATATGTATTTTTATGAAGAAAAGTTGACTTCTGTATACCGATTCAAAGGGTTAGAGACGAAGTTCTTGGTTGGAAAAGTCCTCTTGAAGCCTCAGGAAGCTAATGAGATCAAAATCTTGCCTTGAATCGTCCTAGAACTAGGTTTTCAGTTTTCAAAAAAATGGCCAAAAATGTGAGTTTGCTTTTTGTGTTTATGTGCAGCTTTGGTCTCCATTTGGTTTCTGATCACTTGTATATACATTAGGCAATGTGTATGAAGAGGAATTATGGCTCCATAATGTATAACATTCAAGTTCAAAATCCTCCATAAACCTCCATAACCAAATTTCCTTTTTTGGATCATTTTTTGAATTCTTGCCTCTTTGAGCCTTGGCACGAAAATGGGATATACATAATGGTGCTTCAAGGTTAATCAAAGCCAAATATTCCCTTAAATTAATTTTTTTGAATTTCTCTTGATTTTAAAAGATTTAAAATTAATTAAATCCAATAAAACCAATAAAAAATGAAAAAATTAATTAAAAAATATGAAATAAAAGGTGGGACACGTGGGAAGCATGGCTAGGCTAATTCAAGTGAAAAAAGTGGGGCCCTTTTGTCAAAAATGAAATTTCAAGGATAAATGATTTTGGCTATTTCACAAAAATTTCCCAACTTCTCCAATGCATATCTTGCTCAAGTTTTAAGCTTTGATCATGTTCTGTGACATTTTGGAAAGGTCTTGAAGTCCTCTAAAAAATGTCCTTGGTCCCATGTCATTTTGATTTACCAATCTCAAGTTATGGCCTTTGACTTAAAGTCCCTTTTTGTTGACTTTTGAAAATGACCTATAATGTTGAAATTGATATCTTTTTGTGAGAGAATTTCTTGGACTTGAAGTATGAAGATGAATTTTAGGAAATGTATTTCTCTTCAAAATGAGCTTTGGATGGAATTTTTCTGATAATCCATGTGAAAGTTATGCCCTGGTTAATTTACAGTTGACTTTTTCAGCTGTCCAAATAAGGAAATTTTTGCATCTTGATGATTTTTGAGCCAAGCTTTGAGAATCATGATCAAGCATTGATCAAATGATGTTTGTGGCTTTAAAATGGGATGTTGACCAAAAATTTGAACTTTTGACTGTCAAATGACCATTTTGCCCCTATAGTTGACTGTAGTGCAATTAGGGTTTTTGACTGTGCAATTTTATGCTGAATGTCTTGAAACTTGGTATGAGGATGCTTGACCATATTTGTAGGCATGTGGGACTTGATTGGGCCCTTGGAAATTTCATTTTCTTGATCAGAACCAAAACCCTACTTTTGACTGCTCAGGAGGCTCTTGAACTGTGCAACCCTTGGGGAATTTTGAAGCTTGATTTGGCAATTTCTTGAAGAATATGGGAGGGCAAATTTTGGGGTACAACAAGTTGTATCCAACTCCTTTTCAAATCTTCAAGTGATGTTGGCATGTCAGGATGTAGAAGGGTGTATGGAACCTCTCCTTCCATAACAGGCTCTTTGATCACAGGCAGAATGTAGGGGTAAGACATCATAAGACTTTGGGCGCGGGTTCTTACCCACTTGAGGTAAGGCTCAAGAGGGATGGAATTCTTGTGTCCCAAGGTCTTACTGTCCATTTTGTTGGGCATCCTCCAAGCTCGGATGAACCTTTGTCGAAGTCCTTGATCGTTGTTGTCGAAGTAAAAAACCAAGTCTGGAATCAGCATGTCATGTGGGCCATCCCTTCGGGCATACCCAAACTGTCTCAGAGCCAAGCAGGGGTTGTAGGTAATGCCTCCCCTAATTCCTAGTAGAGGGACATTAGGGAATTCCCCACAATGATCAATGATGATAACATTTTCTCTGGATCGAGAACACCAATGAACATCTGAATGTGTAAGAGTCATCAATCGTTGTGACCACCTCAAGCCTTGCTCATTCTTCAAGACTGATTGGGGAAGGTGAGAAATAAACCACCTTGCTAGAAGAGGAGTACAGGACATGAGAACACCTCTTTTCCTCATTGTTCGAGTGTGAAATGAGTGGAGGATATCCCCTAGCAATGTAGGCACAGGATTCCGGGACATGAAAATCTTGACAGCATTCACATCTATAAGTTGGTCAGGGTTTGGGAACAAGACCAACCCATAGATGAGAAGAGCTACAATCTCCTCAAAAGCTTGTAAGTCCAATGAATTCCAGCATTCTTGAGCTTTCTCAAACAGAAACTTTGACAAGAAACCCTTGACACCACTTCTGGTTTCCCAATGTCCCTTGACATCAGATGGTTGCAAGTGTAGGGCTTGAGTAACATCTTCAGGCTTTGGATCTCTTTCCGTACCGTTGTAGGGTAGTTGATGGAGAGTAGGAATCCTCAGGAGTTGAGAAAATTCCTCCAAAGTAGGCACAAGCTGGTAATCAGGAAATGTGAAGCAGTGGTGTAGGGGGTCAAAGAACTGGAAGAGGACTTTCACCATGTCTTCCTCAGTGTTGGTGTTGACTAAGTTGAGAAGACGACCATGGCTCTTGGTGAGTGGAGAATACTCTGGAATCTTGGAAGCAAGCTCCTTGAGTTGAGGAGGAATTCTTACAAGGTTGACTTGAATTGTTTTCCTGCGAAGTGATTCCATTACCTATAAAACAGGAACAAAGATGAAGATCTAAATCCTTGAAATGGTTAGTTGATGCATATGATGCTTCATGATGTTATGATGTTATGCTCAAGTACATATGTACAAACAAGTCACACAAGATCCTAGTTTCAGGCTTGCATGGGGTTTCATTGGTAAGTACCCTCTTGAAGTTAGTTGGCTCAACCTGTCCTATAAATAGTAACCGGGTTCTAAGGAGCTCAATATCACTGGATTATTTTTTATGTTCATTGTTTCAGTTTAGCCACTTTATTGGCGACCGAAATATTCCAAGAAAATAACCCTCAATGAGTGTAGTATCGAGTATCTACCAACTTCGGACTGCACCAAAGCCGATCATCTCACTACCCCTAAAAAGGCTAAGATGGTCAAGTAAAGGTTCTAAAAGTCCATTAGTGCTTCATGACATCACTCAGCGGCCCCGTATTCTCTTTGATTAACTCAAAGGCTACCGGTACCCACAAATATGTCACACTAATATAGCTATTGCTTCAACCATGTCGGTATACCCCGTACAGTTTCCACAACGTATTGCTATTTAGCTATAAATGTTTCCCAAATCCGGGTAGAGGATTCAGACCCAAACAATAGAACCAAATGTAAAGCAATCAAGTCAATCAAGATAAGCATGTAAAGGTGATCTAAAATTCTAAGGTAACCCCACTTTTTCATAACTTCCCAGCAGAGTCGCCGGATCTGTGATGCGGTGGGAGAACTGACTTGAGATTTTGCGTTTGTGTTCGCAAATGTTTCGTTTTAGCAAGAGTCGCCACCGACTTTTTATTTATCCAAAGGAAAGGTCAAAAAGCACAAGAAAGACCTTTGAGATGTTTTCTTGGGTTCGGGGGGTAGATTATGAAAAGGGAAGGTGCTAGCACTCTTTTCATCCATGGTTTTCCATGGGCTCTTAGTTACTTATTTTAGATCACTTGCTTTTGCTTTTCAATTGTTTGAAATGGTGCTTTTGTGTGTGGTTTTGAAAGTATTTTGGAAAGAGGCCATCATTGTGGCAACCTTTGTAACGATTCTTGTTTGAATGTATACAAAGGTGTTTTGTCTTTTGAAAAATGTTTCATTGTTTGAAAGTTTGTTTTGGGAAATGTTTTAGAATTGTGTTGTGATGTGTGTTTGAAAATAGCAAGGATGTTTGCAAGTTTTGATCAAGTAACTAGGAGTTGTCTACCCTACTCAAAGATATTTCCTACATTTTTAACCCTTTGACATTGTTGTTTTACCATTGTATTTGGTAAACAACCTTGTGTTTGGATGTTAAACGGGACAGGTGTGGGTCATCGTATGACCATGATAACAATTGTGCCAAGTATCTTTAGCAAAAAAATTTGAGGGACTAGATCATTTTTGTATAGGCAACCAAGATAGCGTCATCGAGGGACTATGATCTTTTTGTTTTGATTTTGTTTTTCCAAGATACCTAGCATGCATACCATGGCCATTTTAAAGGTAACAAGTGGATGAAACCCTAGGGGTGCTTGTGTGCATTGTGTTGTAATTTTCATGCATTTTTGTCTTGTTTTAGTCAAGCTATTTGATTGATTTTGGATTTTTTTCATACAAACCCTAATCTCTATCATGCATATTTGAAAGCAATAAAGTGCGTTAAAGTAAATCTACGACTATTACAACATTGAAATGGGGAAGGGGGTACAAATTTGAAAAGGGGGATATTTGCAAGAAATTAAAACCCTAAGTCAACTATTACAACCAAATTGAATTCATTGTGCAAATAAATAAATAGACAATATTTAAATATGCAAATAAATATGAATATGCAAAAGTGTTTTTGTATTATTTTTATGTATGTAAAAATAACTATTTAATGTATCAAAAATAAAAAAAATAAAAGATTCTTTTTATTAAGGTTGAAACCCTAATTATATTTTAAGAATATATATATATATATATATATATATATATATATATATATATATATATATATATATATATATATATATATATATATATATATATATATATATATATATATATATATATATATATATATATATATATATATATATATATATATATATATATATATATATATATATATATATATTATGTACAATAAAATAAATAAAAATATATTCAAATGCTAAAAAATAAAAATATGTGAGAAAAATATTATTTAAGTATATAAATAATAAAAATAAAAATATAATATTTTTTATAATATTTACAAGTTTTTATTTAAGAAAATAAAAGTATATTATTTAAGAAACTATTTTTATGCTAGAAAAAATAATAAAAATAATAAAATAAAATATGAAAATTTAAGAAAATATTTTTGGTAATTTTTAATGTTTAGAAAAATAAAACAAAGTCAGAAATGTAAATAGAAATAAAAAAATACAAAAAATAATGAGATGGGCACTGGAACAGCCAGGCCCATGAAAGTTATAGAGCATAATCAAACGATTCAACCATGTAAAAACTTAATCTAACTCTCAAAGACCAGACAGAATTGCTCTGGCCCTAATTTCTAACCTAGTTTTTTCAGAAAGTTCATCATTCAAATTCTCCTAGCTAAGTTAACTTAAATGAATTCTATGCATATGTACAACTCAAGGGCAATGAGTACTACATTTTTTATTCACAAACCTAAGCCTAATGATTCCTAAATAGAGAGATAGAAGTTTGAACTTTACCTGTTTCAGTCAAGCTCGAGTATGGCAATGTAGGGGTTTTCAGTGAGACCTAAGATACTTGTGAGCTTGCTTGAAGTTCCTTTAAGCTTTCTCAATGCTTAGATAACTTTGAACTTGCTTGAATCTCTCTATAGAACTCAACCTGCAAACTCAAAATTCAGAAATGGTGAAGTGTGTAAATGGAGTTTTAGTGACTTGGGAATGGTTGGGATAGCTTAGGTGAGTTGTATGGAGTGTGTTGGAACTGGTTGCAAGCAAAACGCACGAGTGGTTTGTGATTTGGAAATCAAAATGCAGAACCTGCCCTGTTTTGCAAGAAAATGTGATTTTTGTGTACAAGGGTGTTTGAGAGGTTTCTAGCTCATGTTTCTGACCTTAGGCAATATGCAAAACTTGTTTGAAATGTTTTCAAGCTTTGGTTTTATCAGATTGCAAAGTTATTGAGATTTTGCAAGTTGACTTGGTTTTGAAGAAAAGAGTGAGTTGACAATGATATGGTCTGTACATGCTAGCTCCAAGCATGCTGATAGTTGGTGTACTTTTTCCTAAGTTTATGGAGTTGGTTTGCTGCAAAGGATTGGGTTCACAGCTCAAGAGGAACAACTTGACATAAAGCAAGCTTTATCAAAGTGGCAATGTTGCCTTTTTGCCATTTTTAGATTAATCCTTTGTATAAACTTCTAAAGCTCAGTGAACAATGCCTTAATACATTGTGTTTGCATTCAATTTTTTAGTGTGGAAGGGTTTAGGGACCTGTAAACAAGTACAAGCAAGGCTGGACAGAAATTGCAACTTGTGTCAACATGAAAAATGCCATGGATCAAAGTGATAATTTCCCAAATTCAAACCTTCGATTCTCCCTAACCATAAATGATCTTGGAGAGTTCTTTGACATTTTGGAAATCTTGTAAAATGCTATACAATCCATATTTTAAATTCATTTTGATATTCCAATTGGAACTATGTGAAAAATTGCCATGAAGATAGGTCAAAATCCAGCCTAAACTAGGGCAAAATTTCACTAAGTTAAAAGTTTCGTGGACCCTTGTTCCTAAAATCATAACTTGAGATCCAAGCTTCTTTTGGGAAAACTTTGTGAATCAAAGTTGTAGCTTTTGTGGAGGAATACAACTTTCATGTTGGAAGTTTTCTTTGAATCCAATTGCATCATGGTGAAAAAGTTGGGCAAAGTTGGGGAAAATTAAGAAAATTTCATAACTTAGAAAATTTCTAAGTTATGAATTTTTTCAATCTTAATCCCTAATTTTCAAAATTAGGTTTCTTGGTGAACAAGTTTAATTTTCTGACACATCTTGATGAAAAATGACCCTTGGCACTTGATTTTGAGCAAAAAGTCAAAGTTTGACTTTTCAGTGTACAATTAATTTTTGATCAGTTGACTGGAAAATTCATCTGTCAATCCAATGCAATTGAGATCTTTTGAACCTTGTGAATAAGTCAAGATGATGCCATTGAGTCCTTGAATCCATGCTTGAACTCAATTTGCCATTGGCTAGGTGAAAAATCAGAAATTGCCCTTCTGCAGTCAAAACCCTAAAAATGACCATTTTGCCCTTTTGAAGATCTGATCAAATTTCTTGAGGAGTTGTGGTCCAAACTTTATCAAATGGTTCATATGAGTCTATAATGTCGATGTGGATCAAAAATTATGAGGTTTGATTGTAAATTGGCCACAATTGACTTTTTCCCCAATACAACTAATTTCTAGGTCAATTGTCCAATTGACTGGGCAAAAAATTGATTCAAAGCTTGAAACTTTGTATGGGAAATCTTATAAGTCCAACATGAAGTATGAAAGTCACATTAAGAATTGAGAGTCCAAAAAACCCTGTGCAAACTCAAACCCTAATTTCAGGTCAACAGTGCAAGGCGATGTCTTGAGCTGAGCAAACCCTAATCTTGTCTGGAGTCCAAAGAGTCTTGTGAGGGGAAATCTTGATAAAATGAGAGGGAAAATTTTGGGGTACAACATCATACTAACCATTTAAAGGATCTCAAGGGTTTGTGATGCAGGTTATGGTAAATCAGACGTCTAGCAAGGGGTAAAGGGGATTTATTTTCCTCTAGCCAATGTCGTCAAAAGATCAAAACTCAATAACTTGGGTCAGAGACTATGACCCACTTGATATGGTGAGCTTGACTCTCGTAGAAGGACACTCAAGGATACGAAGTTCTTCAATCGAAGCCACAAAATTATGACATTTTCTTGTTTACCCCCGTGAGATCCCTGAAAACATTGCATACATATATCATACATATCATTGCATAAGCAGGTTTCATAGCAGGTTTCTCATCCTCTTCGCTGTTTATTTCAGCAATGGCTCTAGAACAAACAGTGAAGGATTTACAGACTCAGAATGCACAGTTTCAACAAATGATCAGGGCCCTAGCCAAGGGGAAAGAGGAACTGAAATCCCTGATTGTTAAAGACAAGACTAAAAAGCCAAGGAGGACAGCTGGTGTGGTAAATCTGGGAAAGAGATTCAAAGGACCGCTAAGGCAAGTGGTTGAGCTGACATCTTTCTCCAAAGAAGGATATAATCAAGAGAGTGAAACAAGAGAGGAAGACCATAGTCTGAGGGAATATGACAATGTGACTGATTACATTGAAGAGAAGTATCCTCTGGCCGACGAAAAGTACAAACAGTTGGAAGAGCGTCTGAGTGCAATGGAAATCCAGAAGGTGCCTGGGCTGGATTTTGAAAAGTCAGGTTTAGTATCTGGGGTTGTCATCCCACCAAAGTTCAAGGTGTCATTGTTCTCCTAATATGATGGGGTTTCGTGTCCCAAGATGCACCTCTGATCCTATGTGAGGAAGATTCAGCCTCACACTGCTGACAAGGACTTGTGGGTCCATTTCTTTCAAGATAGTTTGTCCGGAACTCAACTAGAATGGTTCTACCAGTTGGAAAGGACCAACATCCGTAATTGGGAAGACCTGGTTGCTACTTTCTACAAGTAGTATCAGTACAACGCATACCTTTCTCCCACCCGTACTCAACTCCAAAGTATGGCTATGGGTTTGAGTGAGGGCTTTAAATACTACACTCAGAAGTGGAGGGAATTAGCTGGAAGAGTCCAGCCTCCCCTGTCTGATAGGGAGCTAGTGGATATGTTTCTGGGTACCCTGTCTAGTCCATTCTTCAATCACCTGATTAGAAGCTCCTCAGCCGGCTTTACTAAATTAATCTTGACAGGGGAAAGAGTGGAAGTTGGAATTAGGAGTGGTAAGATTCAAAAGGATGTGTCCTCCAGTGCAGTAAGGAAGCCATTTGCTGGGAAGAAAGAAGTTAGTGTTATATACAACCAAAGGAATCAGGGCAGAACTGAACACTGTCCAGCGGTAGGGGCTGTTATGATCTCTAAACCTGCACTTATTCAACAAAGGAATAATCAGTCTAGAGCAGAAAGGCCGGTAAGACAGTATACCCAAATAAACATGACTTTGTCTCAAGTTTTACCATATTTACTGAAGTCTAACTTGGTAACTTTGAAGGAATATCTGAAGAATCTCAACATCGCATATCCCCACTACAACCCTAATGCTCGTTGTGCATACCATTCGGAAAGTCCAGGTCATGATACAAACGACTACTGGGCTTTGAAAAACAAGGTACAAGACCTTCTCGAGGCGAAGGAAATTGAATTTGATGCCCCTGAGATTCCAAATGTTATCACTGCTCCTATGCCCAAGCACGACCGTGGTTTTAACGCTATCGAAGATGATATGTTTGTTACTGTCATTGACGAACTTGTTACTCCTCTCCTGACCGTTAAGTGGAACTTATTGAAAGTCGGTTTATTTTCGGGCTGTGGCGAAGGTTGCAACTTCTGTTTATCCCTACCGACTGGTTGTCATTTGTTGAAGGAAGGTGTTTAGCGCCTGATGGATGATAGAGATATTTTCTTTGAGAAGACTCCCATTCCGACCATTTCTTGCAAGGATATTTCAATAATAACCATTTTCGCCAATCCTCCCAGGGTCTCCACCAAAAGACCCGTCAGGATTACATCTGTTCTGAAGGTGACTCCACTGATAATTACTATGCCAGGGCCAATCCCTTACTCCTTGGACAAAACTGTTCCCTGGAACTATGGGGGTGAGGTCTACTACCACGGTGTCAAGCAAGACCTGCTGGTTGTTGAAGACCAGGTTTCTGAGAGTGTTGATCCCGACATTGACAACATTGTTGGAACTTGCAAAATAACAAGAAGTGGAAGAGTGTTCTCACCTGAGATTTCTCCTCCGAAAGCTGTTACTGGTCCTGTGATCATTCCTACTTTTGTTCCTGCTGATACTACTATTACAATTCCTGTGATTACCCCTAGTAACACCCCTATCAACGAGTCGACCGAAACTCGGGGCAAAGACATATTGGTTGAGCCTGTCCAGACGAAGGCGCAATTAGTATCTATCCTAGAGGCTTCCAAGAAGGAGATGGAAGAAATCTTGAAAATTATAAATAAGAGCGACTATAATGTGGTCGAACAGCTGGGGCAGACCCCTTCAAAGATTTTTATGCTAGCCTTATTGTTGTGCTCCGAAGCTCATGTGAAGGCTTTGGTGAAATTTCTTAAAACTGCCTATGTGCCACAGGAAACCTCTCTTGACTAATTCGAAGATTGTGTGGCTAGTTTGACAACTGAAAATGGTTTGGGTTTTTCTAATGCTGATCTGGCACCTAGAAGGAGGAAACACAATGATGCGTTGCATGTCTCTGTCGAATACAGGGGCACTACTTTGGCTCATGTCCTAATAGTTACTAGTTCATCATTGAATGTGCTGCCTAAGAAAACTCTGGATAGACTAGACTGTGAAGGTTTGACCTTGAAGCCCAGCAGCATTGTAGTGAGGGATTTTTACTATTCGAAGAGAATGGTGCACGGGGAGGTGGACGTCCCCATCAAAGATGGTTCTCAGACTTTCGACTATACCTTCTACGTGATGGATATCAGACCATCCTATTCTTATTTGTTGGGTCGCCCTTGGATTCATGGGGTGGGAGCTGTTACGTCCACTCTGCATCAGATGATGAAATACCCGGTCAAAGGAAGAATTGTCATTGTACACGGTAAAGAAGAATACATGGTCAGTCACCTGAATTCCTTCAGATATGTAGAAATGGATGGTGAGTTCATCGAGAATCCGTGCCAGAATTTCGAAGAGGTACCTCAGACTATGGCTGCAATTGAAACTGTCACCAATATGCCGAAGATCACCAGACCTCCCTTGAAGATGGCTTCTCTCAAGGATGAAAAAGCAGTTATTGAGGAAGGGGCTCAAAGGTTTGTTTGACGCGATCGTGCTGGAAGACCTCCCCTACGCATCAGCAATCATGGGGTCAACGCTCTAGAAGACAACAAAGGTGACAATGACATGGATAGTTGGATTTTTCCTACTACCAACGACGGACCCAATAATTGGACGGAAAAAGAATTTGTACTGATTGCTTTTGTTCAGAAGTAATTATCTTTCTTGTTTTTTGGATATGTAATAAACAATATAACTTTATGGCCATGTGTCTTACCCGGGGCATATTGGTTTATTTGTGAGGGTTATCATGTTTCATTTTCATATGGAATTAATAAAGCATTGGACGTTTAGGCATATAAATTTTGCGCTCTCTATTTTTATTTTCTGCTTTTTACTTTGTCTATACAACAATGCTCTTACATACACTCATGTATCAACTACAGATCCATATCCACTATGGATCCCATTGATAACAGTCCTGCTATTGCCATATATGACTTTGAAAATCCAATCAACCAAGTCGAGGACGAAGGTGAGGAAGATTGTGAGGTACCTTGAGAACTTGCTAGGTTGTTACAGCAGGAAGAGATGGCTATACAACCTCATGAAGAGCCAGTTGAGATAATAAACTTTGGCTCAGGGGAAGACAGAAAACAAGTCAAGATCGATGCAAATCTGGAGCTTCGTGTCAAACAGCAGTTGATACAAATGTTGCATGATTATGTCGAGATCTTTTCCTGGTCGTATGAAGACATGCCGGGACTAGACACGGATATTATGGTTCACCGTCTGCCAACTAAAGAAGATTGTCCTCTGGTAAAGCAGAAGGTCCAACGTATGCGCCCTGAAATGTCAGAGAAGATCAAAGTAGAAGTTAAGAAACAGTTCAACACGGGGTTCCTAGTTGTCATCTCTTATCCCCAATGGGTTGCCAATGTAGTTATGGTGCCTAAAAAGGACGGCAAGGTATTGATGTATGTGGACTACAGATATTTGAACAAGGCAAGCCCCAAAGATGACTTTCCACTCCCCCACATCGATTATCTGGTTAACAACACCACGCAGAACAAGATCTTTTCCTTCATGGATGGTTTCTCTGGTTACAATCAAATCAAGATGGCACCCTAAGACATGGAGAAGACAACCTTTGTTACGCAATGGGGCAGTTTCTTCTACAATGTGATGTTGTTTGGATTAAAGAATGTTGGGGAAACCTGTCAGCAAGCCATGGTAGCTTTGTTTCACGACATGATTCACCATGAGATAGAGGTTTATGTTGATGACATGATAGCTAGGTCTCAAACTGAGGAAGAACACCTCGATCATCTACAAAAGTTGTTTGATAGGTTGAAGATGTACAAGCTGAGGTTAAATTCGAACAAGTGTACCTTCAGGGTAAGGTATGGTAAACTACTAGGCTTCATCGTCAGTGACAAAGGCATTCAGGTAGACCCTACAAAGGTGAAGGCTATACAAGAGATTCCGGCTCCTCGCACTGAGAAGGAGGTCAAAGGCTTTTTTGGATGACTAAATTACATTTCCAGGTTCATTTCCCATTTAACAACTACTTGTGAGCCAATCTTCAAACTCCTGAAGAAAGATCAAGTGGTAAAATGGAATAACGAATGCCAGACTGCCTTTGAGAGAATCAAATAATACCTTCAAGAGCCTCCAGTTCTGATGCCTCCGATTGAAGGTAGACCTTTGATAATGTAGCTAACAGTATTAAATAATTCAATGGGATGCATGTTGGGGCAGCATTACGAGTCTGGTCGAAAAGAGCATGCAATATACTACCTTAGTAAAAGTTTACCGACTGTGAAACAAGATAATCACTGCTTGAGAAAACTTGTTGCGCTTTGGCATGGGCTACTCGCCAACTGAGACAGTATATGTTGACCCACACTACTTTGTTGATATCTAAGATGGATACGATCAAGTACGTCTTCGAGAAGCCCGCTCTCTCCAAAAGAATAGCAAGATGGAAAATGATCTTGACCGAATACGATATCTAATACACCACCCAGAAAGTAATCAAGGGAAGTGTACTTGCTGATCATTTGGCTCATCAGGCTGTGGATAACTACCAGCCCATGAATTTTGAGTTCCCGGACGAGAATATTATGCTAGTGACTAACTATGAAGAACCTGGATTAGATGAAGGACCTGAAGAAGGATCCCAATGGATTATGGTTTTTAAAGGAGCCTCCAACGCACTCGGTAATGGCATCGGTGGTGTAATCATATCCCCCGAGGGCTGTCATACTCCTTTCATCTCCGAATTATATTTCAATTGTACCAACAATATGGCGGAGTATGAAGCATGCATCATGGGTCTCAAAGCTTCTATTGACTTGAGGATCAAGTTCTTGAGCGTTTTCAGGGATTCGACCTTGGTAATAAGTCAGATCAAAGGAGAGTGGGATACAAAGCACCCGAATATCATCTCATACAAAGAACATGTGCTGAAATTGCTTCCACATTTTGAGGAGGTAACCTTTGAACATTTTCCACGAGAAGAGAATCAGTTAGCGGACGCGCTAGCTACCATGTCATCTATGTTCAAGGTCAAGTGGGATAACGAGGCTCCCCGAATCACTATTGAGAGGTCAGATGAACCAGCATACTACTACGAGATTGACACTGAAGAAGTAGCAGACAAACCTTAGTTTCATGAATTAAAAAGGTATCTCGAGGCTCAAGAATATCTTGGGGGGCATCTGTCAATGATAAGAAGTTTCTGAGAAGGTTCTCCGCAAAGTTCTTCCTTAGTGATGGAATCCTATACAAGCACAACCATGACTCCACTTTACTTTGGTGCATAGACAAGAGCGAAGCAGAGAGGATTATGGAATATTTACACGAAGGTACCTTTGGAACCCATTCTAGTGGATATACCATGGCTAAAAGGATCCTACAGGCAGGATTCTATTGGTCCACTATGGAAGCAGACTGTTATCATCATTCCCGAACTTGTCACAAATGCCAGATCTATGCTGATAAAGTGCATGTACCTCCGGTTCCCTTGAACGTCTTGACGGATCCCTGGCCCTTTGCAATGTGGGGCATTGACATGATCGAAGAGATCAGGCCTACCTCTTCCAACGGGCATTGCTTCATCTTAGTCGCCATTGATGACTTCACAAAGTGGGTTGAGGCTGCCTCTTTTGCTATCGTTACCAAGAATGTTGTGGCGCGGTTTATCAAGTATAACCTGATTTGTCGGTACAGTGTGCCAGAGAGAATTGTTACAGACAATGGTACAAATCTCAACAATATGATGATCATCGAGCTCTATAAACAATTCAAGATCCAGCATCATAATTCTTCTCCTTATCGGCCGAAGATGAATGGCACTGTGGAGGCTGGTAACAGGAAATTTAAGAAAATCATACAGAAGATGAAGGTGACATACAAGGAATGGCATGAGATGTTACCATTTCCTCTTCATGGTTATCGCACCTCAGCATGAACGTCGGCAGGGGAAACACCTTATTCTCTGGTATATGGTATGGAGGTTGTCCTACCTATTGAGGTTCAGATCCCTTCTTTGAGCATCATGAAGGATGCAGGCTTGAACGAAGATGATTAGATCCAGACTCGACTTGATTAACTGAATCTGATTGATGAGAAAAGACTCACTTCTATCAGTCAAGGTCAAATGTATCAAAAACAGATGATCAAGGCTTTCAACAAAAAGGTCAGACGTCAAGTATATCAAGTAGGTGATCTAGTGATTAAGCGCATCATACTGACGCAAGGTGATCCCAGGGGCAAATAGACTCCCACATACGAAGGGCCATTTGTGGTCAAGAGCATATTTTCTGGTGGAGCCATGATTCTGACTACCATGGATGGTGACGACCTTCCTCACCCTGTTAGTGCGGACATAGTGAAAAGATACTACGCGTAAATAAGGACCCGCTAGGTTGACTGGCCTAGGCAAAATTAAGGGCATCCCGGCAAACCAAAAGGGTATCCCGATGGACTGAAAACCCGAAAGGGCAGTCCATGCAAAAGTTAGGGATTTGAAGCGTGTCACTATGTCCCAGTGGATCACCTTGTGATCAGACTTCAGTATCAACTATCAAGCTCAAACGGTACCAATCAATCCAGTCAGCTTCAGACGAGTAGCAAAGTGATGAGACGCTCAAGTACATAGGGGCAATAGCAGAATTGAAACTCAATGGGATTATTACACATAGCTGTTTTCTTCTCTTTATACACTATTTTGTATAGTTTTCACTCTCACGACGGCGTTCTCCTACTAGAACGTCAGCCTCTTTGTACAAAATTCCTGTTATAGGAAAAACTTCAGAAATTAATACAAATCATTTCTTTGGAAGTACAAAACTGTTTGTTTTTCTTTTTTCTGTTTTGTTTTGAAAAAATTTCCAATGACTTATTCTTGACATATGCATTTGAATATGATTTCTATTCACAAATATTTACATAAGAAACAGAAAGACAGTTGCTCATGACTTTAAGGAATGAGGCAAAGTCTAAAAAACCATTTTAATCCAGACAGTTACTCCTTCAAACAGGTACAGGGGCAGAAAAAGTTTTGAGACGAACTCACCATTACATATGACCTCGTGACGTCTATGTTCCCCACAAAGTAGAAACAACCAAAGTTTCGATCTCTCCTTCCCCTATTAGGAATTATCTCCTCCAGCAAAATTCATGCTCCAGCTGCAATCTATATTCCCCATCCGAGTTTATAATTTCAAACAGATATAAAATCTCTTCCTGAGTAAAGTTTATTTCTATAACTACAGAAGTTCATTCCCTGACAGAGTTTATTTCTCTATAACGGAAAAATCTTCCAATAAAGCATCTCCATCCACTGAGTTTATTTTCAAGCAGAGTCAATCCCCGGCAGAACATCCTTAAATAGGAAGAGGAAATCTACGACAGATTATATCCTTTCTTCATCCACAGCGGAAACGAAGGATTCAACCTCCTTATACTCTTCAGCAGCAGTTTGGGATTTACTTTCTCAGACTGAGAAACATCACACTAGCATTCCATATTCATACATTATGGCATGCACATACATATTGCATACAGCATAATCTCATTTATTTTGAGAACATCATCACAATGCATTTCATGCATCATGACATTACATAAGACTAATTCTTTGCCTTTTTCAGGGAAAATATCAAATCAATAAAAATCGTTGGCTACTTATGTGACCCGATGGTTTTCTCAAAAGCTACGCCTGATGAAAGGCTATTTCATCATCTTCCTCGGAATGACGTTCTCAGAAGACCTTTTCTGGTCCTAGTCAGATCGCCACTAAGATCTCTCTGATTCATATTCCAGTTGAAGATTAACCCAAGACTTTTGTCTGGTTCAGTTGAATCGATCCTAAGATTCTTCTGATTTTATTTCTAGTCAAAGTTAATTAAAGACCTTCTCTGGTTCAGTAAGATCGCCACTAATATCTCTCTGATTCCTATTCCAGTTGAAGATTGACCCAAGACTTTTGTCTGGTTCAGTTGAATCGATCCTAAGATTCTTCTGATTTCTGTTCCAGTCAAAGTAAATTAAAGACCTTCTCTGGTTCAGTCAGATTGCCACTAAGATCTCTCTGATTCCTATTCCAGTTGAATATTGACCCGAGACTTTTGTTTGGTTCAGTTAAATCGATCCTAAGATTCTTCTGATTTTCTTTCCAGTCAAAGTTAATTAAAGACCTTCTCTGGTTCAGTCAGATCGCCACTAAGATCTCTCTAATTCCTATTCCAGTTGAAGATTGACCCAAGACTTTTTTCTGGTTCAGTTGAATCGACCCTAAGATTCTTCTAATTTTCGTTCCAGTCGAAGTTGATTAAATACTTTCTCTAGTTCAGTCATATCGGAACTGAGATCTCTCTGATTCTTATTCCAGTTGAAGATTGACCCAAGACTTTTGTCTGGTTCAGTTGAATCAGTCCTAAGATTCTTCTGATTTCCGTTCCAGTCAATGTTAATTAAAAACCATCTCTGGTTCAGTCAGATTGCCACCAAGATCTCTCTGATTCCTATTCCAGTTGAAGATATTCCAAGACTTTTCTCTGGTTCAGTTGAATCAACCATAAGATTCTTCTAATTTCTATTCCAGTTAAAGAAACTACAAAGCCTGGAGCACGACCAGATAACAATTTAATCTCATTCCCCTAGTAAGTTATTGCGAATACGACCGAATAGAAGTCAGCCTTATTATCCTGAGCAAGTCACTATGAAGCCTGGATCCTGACCAGATAGCAGTTCACCTCCGTCTCTTCAATCAAGAGATGATTCCCCAGTAGAGTAATGGACAACCAAAGCTCCTAAACTCTATTTCCCAAGCGGATACCAAAATTCCTCGGTGGAGTCCTTCTCAACAACAGGCATAGGAATTCCCACAAAGGAATGTCTCATGAAATCAACATTGTTTCGGATGGCGTCTTCAAGCCCATCTTCGACAAATATTCGTCATATTCTCTGGATGGAATCTTTAAGCCCATCTCCGACGATCTCCCGTCACCTTCTCTGAATGGCATCTATAAACCCATTCCTGATATTACCTACACAGTCAAGTATCATTTCAGACGAGTGCAAATTTATGGGCACTCTAGTGTTCAATCATCTTCCACCTTCAGATCACGAAAGGCAGACCAGCCAATCGACATCTTCAGGTTTAAGAAGATTGAACAGGGGCAGCTGTTGTACCCCAAAAGTTTCCCTCCCATTTTAACTCAAGACATGCCTCTAGAGGTCCTCAATTGCTCAAGGATGACCAAGAATTGACCAGACAAATTCTCTTCCTAAGGCAACAAGCCTCAACTAGGGTTTCAATTTCAAGCAAGATGTATGAGTTCAAAGGATGCCAAATGTTCTCAATTGTCCTTATATGTCCCTAAGATCATCCATGCTAAATTTCATTCCTTGAACAATAAGTTTTCTCACTCAACTCCTCAAGTGCCTGGAAATCAATTGTACTAGGTCAAAAGTCAATTGTGGCCCAAATACAGTCAAACTTCAAGATTTTTGGTCAACATCAACATTTTTAATTATTATCCATCATTTGATCAAGGGTTGATCATGATTCCTCAAGAAATTCTCCTAACAAATCAAAAGTCAAAATGGCAAATTAGGGTTTCTATAAGAAAAGTCAACCAAACTTTAACCAGGCATAACTTTCTCATACTTTATCAGAAATTTTTCCTCCAAGGCTCATTTTGAAGAGAATCCAATTCCCTAAAACTTCTCTTCATCCCTCAAGTTCAGGAAATGCCTCAATGAAAAAATATACATGCTCAAGAATTATAGGTCCTTTTAAAAAGTCAACAAAAACACCTTTTGGGTCAAAGCTCCTTACATGAACATGGAAGATCCAGTTGAGGTGAAACCAAAAGGATTTTTTAGAGGATATCCTAATCTCTATAAAAAGTCAAAGAACACCCTCATAGGATTAAAATTTAGAAAGATATGCATTGCTAAAGTTGACCAATTTTAAGAAAATGCACAAAAGTCAATGTGAGCAAAGTGGATCTTTTAGACTAATGGGCGTGGGTTCTGGATCTCAAGCATATCCATGAAATTATTTAGGATATTTGAATCTATTTTTTTATGAGATTTGTTTTTTTATTTTATTTTTTTATTCATTTAAATCAAAATAAATCAAATAAAATAGTGAAATAATGAAATAAAATCCAAAGATTTGTTTTAGGATCATATCATAGGTCTAGAATCAGATGATCAAGTCAAGATTTCATGCAAGGGTTGATTGGAAGGAAAAAAAGCATGTTTTGGCCAAGTTTAGAAACAATAAATCCAAATTTCAAATCAAATCTTCCTATCACAAATCTTCCAGACCACGATAAGGAGGAATTGTCGCGTAGAACAGACACACAAAGTTAATTTTTTTTCACAAAAAAGTGGCAATCGGATTGACATTTGTAGAGAGATTTAAGGAGTTTTGACGCTTGCAATCCATTCCTTGGAACGTTCTAAAGCTAACAGCATCATTCCCAAGCATCAAAGCATCTAGAATCGTCACGTACATCATCACGGTTTGCATCCTATTTTTTGAATTCGATTTTGATCATACACGCATTATAAATAGGTTTTGATTATGCATTACTGATTGTATGAGCATTTAGAACGTGTTTGAATAATTAATTTCCAGTTTTTATGCATATATGATGACCTGCCATTGTTAAGGCTTAAAGGTTCGTTTTAGGGTTTCATGTACAGGTGAAATTGGGCCTAATAAAGGACACCATCATGCTCAGAGGATCAAACCCAGTTGATCCATGACATTGAATTGGATTTATATTGGTTGTATGAGATTTTTGAAATTTACAAGTGTTTTAGTGACAGATTTAGTCTGTAGGTAAAAGTCCTCAAGCTAAAATGACGGATAGCTGAAGAAGATGAAGGTGTGGCACAACCTGATTGGATCGTTTGAAGCCAGTGCGTATTTTTTATTAAATTAAATTCTGGGCATTTTATTTGAGTTATATTGTTTTTTGTTTGTTTAATATAACTAATGGACACTTGGCTCAGATGGTAGAGGAAGCGCTTGGCAAAGGGAAGGACCTGGGTTCGAGTCCTAGGTCCAACATTTTATATTTTCTAACGTGTTTCTTGCAGATCCAATGGGTCTCACTCCCAAGCGCGCATCATGCACTCTCAGATCCAGCCATCCAATCTGCGTGGTTCTGGATCTGACGCCCCTAGCTTGCAGGCATATGATGGACCACCCTTAGACCACCACACCAGATCAGGCGCTAGTAGTGGGCCAACCAAATTTATGCTTGGCCAATATTCAGCAACACCCCCTCCAGATTGGGTTCACACACCCCCTTCAAGCCCATTCTTCTTTTCTTTTGATTATTTTTATTTAATTCCTTTATTATTTTTAATTATTTCAAAATTCATTTATTTTTTTATTTAATCATAAAATCAGTAAAATCACAAAAAATAGGATTTAGGTTTTCTTTTATTAAAATTAATTTTGAAAATTAATTTGACTTAATTATTTTGATTGGTTTCTTTAAAATAAAATCAATTAGAATCTAGGTTTAAATTTCAAATATTTTTTCCTAAAAAAAATATCAAAAAATATTTTTTATTTAGATTTAATTTTGTTTAATTCATAATTTGTCCAATTAATTACTTTTTCATCATTTAACTTTTTTCAAATAAAAAAACAATAAAAAATACTTTTCTTTTAACTTATGTGCGCTTTAGAATTTAGACGCTTCGCATATTTATTATTTTTGCCGTATTATTTTCCATTTATGTAACTGCGACTGGTTTGTAATAGTTAACTAGGTTTTTTATCTTCGCATATTTACTTTTCATTCATTACTTATGTATCTACACCAAAGTCCTGTAATAGCGTAGGACTTTATTTCTCGTTTTTTTTCTTTACATGCTTGTATATAATTGTTAGTAATTTAGGAGTGCATGACAAGAACCAATTAATCAGTAGATCACTAATCACAAGATAAAGATAACTGAAAAAACACATTGTTGCACACTTGAACCCTTAGGGTATACCTCACTTGGTTGCCTTGGAAATAATGGTCATGTCCCTTGAACGTAGGGGTATCTTAGCAAAGACCCTCGGCATAAAAGTCATCATAAAAGATCATGGTCCCTAAACGTCCCTCGAGTTTCCTACGAAAAATGATCTTGTCCCTTGATGTTGCCTATATGATGACAGTCCCTTCAAACGCTAAGATATCCTTGCATGTTGCCTTCGATGACCATAACATCCCTTTCGATTGTCCCTCAACATCTGACGATAGGGTAACCTACTCACTAATAGTAGGATAGCACTATCTAAAGGAAAGGAGGAAAAGAACATCCTTTTTCGAGTAGGTAGATGACTCTTAAGTACTTGCTCAAACCTAAAATTTTCACACTTACACACTTTCAAAAAAAATATTTTCAAAGAAAACGCTTTATCACACTCTTGAGAACTGATACAAGAGTTACCATAAAGCAAACAAAACCTTTCAAAACACACAAACATGAAAATAGTTTTCAAAATAAGCAAGTACCTAAGAGCCCATGGAAAACAACGGATGGAGAGGGTGCTAACACCTTCCCTTTCCATAATCTACCCTCTTACTCAGAAAATCTCGAAAAAAGGTCTTTTTATGTTCTTTTCACCCTTTCCTTTGTTGGATAAAAGAAAAGTCGGTGGAGACTCTTGTTTACCGCAACATTTGCAAATACAAACGAAAAACCAGTATTAACAGTTGGTTATGCCACCATATCATAGAACCAAACAAGAAAAGATAATAAAACTTCTTGAGAAAACCAAGCTTCAAAGGCATTGAGTCTTCATAAAAATTAGACAAACTGACGGTCGTATACAGGTGAATTCCCAATCACAACCAAAGCATATAATCAGAATAACCTACACACAAAGAGAACAAACAACCCAATGTCTTAGGGTAAACCCCAAGAACTCCAGACAAAATTGCAATAGAAGTCACAAGGTGTCAAGGTAGGTCAAGGTCCCTAATCCTAAGTCCAAGAAGTCCATAACTCCAAAATGCCAAGGATAGTAACCAAATAGTCCAAGTAACATTAAAGTTTTTTTATGGTTCAAATTTGTTATTAGGTATCTTCAAAAAAGAAAATGAAGGCTCAAATGATCAAAGATGAAAATAGCATGAATTGTAAATGCTAAAATAAATGGTGCGTAAAAGTAAAGGCGTAAAGTAAAAGCATAAAGACAAAAGTCAACTGTTAATGAGTAAGAGATTAGAGGTTAGTTGAATGACCATCTTGGAACTTGTATTTGAAAACTCATTATAAGATTGATAAAATCAAAGCCTCTCAACAACAAGTTTCAATGCTTTTTGTCAAGTATATCATTCATTTCAAATTCTCGAAGCGACAATAAATAATCAACGATGTTTAAATGATTCACTTAGATCAAATATTATGAAATTTCATTAGAGGATTGATAATACCAAAGCCTCCTAACAATGAACCTCAAGGTTATTGGATCAAAGGTTTCTAATTAAACATAGTTGGGAATTTTTTCTAGGGCCCTTTTGCACTACATGTTTCAAATCCGTAAATGAGGCGATATAATCTCCATTATTCCTTATATTGTCAAAGGAGAAAACTTAGAACTGAATTCCAAAAACGGCTTCATCAACTTCTACTTTGCTAAAGGAAGACAAATGAGATATCAACAGAGCTTTCTCACTGTTCACAGTGACTACCTTTCCTTCACCAACAAATTTCATCTTCTAATACAAGGTTGAAGTAACATCTCCTGTTTCATAGATCCATGGTGGTCCCAATAAAAAACTATAGGAAGGGACAATATCCATAACCTGAAAGGTGATTTGGAATAGGTCCAGACCTAGGTGAATAGGTACATCCACTTCTCTGATGACAGACTTTATCGAACCATCAAAAGCTTTCACTATAATGCCACTAGGGCGCATATGAGTTCCTTGGTAGTTAAGCTTCATGAGAGTACTTCTCGGTATGACATTCAAAGCATATACATTATCAATGAGCAGATTGGACAAAGAGTCGTTCTTACAATTCAAAGATACATACAGAACCAGGTTATGGTTTCTTCCTTCATCAGGAAATTCATCATCACAAGAGCTCAGATTATTATAAGATGTAATATTTCCTACAACACTACTAAACTGATCCAGAGACAAAACCCTTTCAACAAAATCCTGATCCAACACCCTCATCAGAGATTCCCGATGAGCAGAAGAATTCATCAACAAGGCTAAATGGAAATCTTAGATAGAGTTGCAACAACTGATCCACAATTTTTTAATCACCTATCTTGATGATTTTCAACAGATCATCAACATCTTTTTCCAAGGAGGCACCACTAAATTCTCCTTCCACTTTCTTAGGCTCATCATAAGTCTCAATAATCTTTTTAATAGGATTAGCATCTCCTCGAAAGATAGGGGCAAAGACACGACCAATGCGAGTTACCTGACTACAACAATATTCTCAACATGGGACAAAGGTTGGATAGGAATTTCCACACAATCTTCCAGGATAGTTGCATTCTACTTATAAAGTATAGCTTTATCTGATTCAAATGGGATAAGACCAAGCAAACAAATAATTATGGGAGCAACAACATGCTTGGTATGGTACTCAATTTCTACACGAGCGGGAACATAAAAACACGGCTCAATAACATTCACCCCTAATTCTTCATAATACTCAAGAATCACATAATAATTATCAGAAAATATACCTTTATCTGAGGAAAAGAACCCATTAGCAGAAACATATTCTTCATCAGGCATTGCCTCAACAGGGTAGTCTTCAATCATATTAACTTCATTATATTCATCTTTGTTGCCCGTGAATCTGATAGTACCTTTATCTAGAATCAATTGAATGCATCTTCTTACAATAGAACAACCATGGGAATCCCTACAGCAGGTCTGACAGGACCCGTAATGATGTACCTCCTGGACATCCACGTGACAAAACATGGTGTGCAGCTGTACCAGATCATCATTCATGTAATTCACGTCAAAATTACAGAATTCTCCCGGGCAACCATAAACCATATTCACATCTTATTCATATTCAGCCCTTGGTTTGTTTATGTGGATAATACCTTCATCCAACATTTCTTGAAGATCAACTCTCACTTTATCGCATCCATGGATATCTGAACTGCAAATACTACAACCAGCATGGTCATGTGTATAATAACTGAATTCATAGAGATCAACATGCATCTTTCACTAAATCACCTCTGACTAGGTTGATATCAAAAAACCTAAAGTCCCCAAGACAACCAGTAACCATATTTACAACATTACCACATCCATGTTTGGGTAGTGGATTATCCTTCACATTGGGACCAACATCCTTAAATGACAGGAGACCAGATCTTACCATCTTCTGCACTTTAGACATTAATGGATAGCAGTTTTTAATATTGTGTCCAGGGGATCTTGATGAAAAGCACAAGTCTTATTCACCTTATAATATCATGGTAAAGGTGAAGGTATAGCACGGGGAGGCCTAGTTTGCACCAATTTCTTTTGAATCAAAGTCATAAATAATTCTTCCTAACTCATTGGAATATGATCAAAGGCTTCTATCTTTTAACCTTTCCCTTGATTACCTTGAGGAGGTGCTCTCTGATAGGCAACAGTAGTAGGAGCTACACTAACGATTGGAGATACAGAAGCAACTTGTTATTGGTACTGATGACGTCTTCTAGGAGGTCTAACCTTTCTTTCCTCAACAACAAAATTTGTTTCACTTTCTTCATTTCTAGAAAACCCATATGATGATATCTTTATTCCACTAGAACCTTCATATTTTTTCAATCGTCCTTCCATGACAGCTTCTTCTAGATGAACACCCATACTTACAATCTCAGTGAAATCACTCGGTGCACTTGCAACCATCCTTTCATAATAAAATGAACCAAGGGTTTTTAGGAAGACCTTAGTCATTTCTTGTTCTCCCATCGGGGGTACCACTTGGGAAGAAACCTCGCGCAAATGCTGCGCATACTCTTTAAATGACTCCTTATCTTTATGAGCCATCGCTTTCAATTGGTCATAGTAAGGTGCCATAAACATGTTGTACTTATACTGCTTGATAAAAGCTTCACCCAAATCATTGAATGTGAGGATGTTGCTACTGTCCAATCCTATATATCATTTCAAAGCAGCACCAGTTAAACTATCCTGGAAGAAATGAATAAGAAAATGTTAGTCATCAGTATGAGTGAACATCCTTCTGATATACATCACCAGGTGGTCACGAGAATAAGAGTTGCCCTTGTACTTCTAAAATTTTGGTACTTTAAAGTTTTATGGCACTTTCACATTAGGAACTAAGCCGAGATCACTGACATTCTGTCAGAATAACTCTTTCCCTCAGAGAGCCTTAACTTCTTTCTGAATTTCATTGAATTGATCCTGAAAGTCATCCAATTGGTCATAGAAGTCCAAACTTTCACTTGGTGGAGGAGTAGGATGATAAATTTCATATTAATAACAGGCATATGATTCACTGTAGGAGGCGCAACATGATGAATCTCATTATTGGCAACATGAGTAGCATGCACCACCGGAGGTGTAGAAACAACAGTTGTTTGAGTAAATGGAGCCACTTCAGCACCAGGATTGTAACCTTCTAGCACAAAATTCTCAGGCATTCCCCATGGGTAACCTTGAGGCATATCGTATTGAGCTGATGTAACTAGAGTAACAGAGATGGGAACTAATAGAAATTACGAAATAAAAGTCGTTTCTTATGGCTGAGGAGCATGAGGAGATGGAGTAGCTGGTGGTGGCTGATTCTGAGCAACCACCAACGATTCCATAAAAGTAGTCAGGTTAGCCATACCAGCTCTCAAAGAAGTTACTTCTTCGCGCATCTCACGATTATCTTGTTCAAGATTTTCCATCTTCCTGGAATTAGCCCGAGTATTGTAGCGATGAGACAGCTTGTTGACTGTTGAAGCAGAGAAACATGTAAGACACCTGGGCATGAACATGAATGCAAAAAAATATGTGCAAAAATGATGTATGATATGCAATGCAAATGATTTATTGTGTTTTTTCAAGGAACTCAGAATTATAGACAATTACAAGTATTAAAGTACTAACACATTTGGAAATACTGAAAATTTCTTTTTAATAATAACTTCAGACTGGATTACAACATTTAGCACAAGTTTCAATAATCCTAAGTACAATAGAATAAGTATAGATTATACAAATACTAAGGAGCCAATGTTGATGAAGATATCTCCATACACTAACGTTTTCCCTTGAGTCTTGCTATCTGAGCCTTCAATTGCTCGTTCTCTGTCGCATATTTGACAGAGACTTCTTTCCAATTACTAGAGTCAGAAAATGAGTGACTGGGACCTGGCTGAGCTTTAGAGGAAAATAAATCCTCTTGCTTCTCCATCATCTCCATAACACGACTCTCAAGAATCTCGATCAAGGCATCCTTTTATTTTAATTCTATTGACTAGGTAACCTTCAAAGTTTGGTACTTGTTCTTCCATGCTTCCTTCTCTTACTACATCCTAACCAAGGCAAGCTGAAGTTCTTCCACATCATCTAAGAGAGGAGGAGGAGTCTTCATAAACATATCAGGTATAGGTTCTTCACGAGAATATGGCATCTTCAACTGAATTGCTCTTGCTTGTACCCAACGAAGATGAGGCTCCAAGGAAACAACTCCTCTTGGTCCCAAATCTTTTCTACCTTTTCTATGAATATGGTGCAAAGACTTCTTAATCTCCTTCTTATCTTCCTTATGATCTTCTCCTTCTTTGAGTAAGAAACCACTCACCTGAATGTTGTTTGGCTTGTCTCTTATTGGATATCCAAGTTGACGACACGCAAGAACGGGATTGTAATTAATTCCCCCATTTGTACCAAGAAGAGACACATTGGGGAAACTACCACAGCTGTCAATAATTTCCACGTTATAATAAACTTGATGATACCAATCAATTTCAGAATGAGTGAGAGACATAATCTTTGGGGCCCAACGAAGTTCCTTCTTGGTATTCCAAAAAGCAACAGTCTGAAGTAAGTGAGAAATAAACCACTGATATAACAACAGTGTGCAACAGAGAATCATCCCTTCTTGATAAAAAATTATGAAGATGGATGGAGTAATAGGTACATCCTAGCAATGTAGGGATTGGATTCCCAATCAGAAAGATCCTAATGGCATTAACATCCACAAATTTATCGATATTAGGAAACAAGAATAACCCATAGTCAAGAAAAGTAAAGATAGCCTTCAAAATAGTTGTACTCTTCACTTTAGCAAAATAACGAGATTTCTCCAATAAAAACTGAGTAGGTAAACCCATGATTCCTCCTTTGGTAGTCATGTTAGCCTCAATCTCATAATTCTTCAAATGAGTCATGTTGGCAATCTCATGAGAATTGGGATCTCCTTTGAAGCCGGTGAAAGGAACACGATCAGTAATAAGTAAACCGAGTAAGTAAGAACACTCCTCCAATGTGGGCATCAACTGATAATCAGGGAATGTAAAACACTGGTACAACAGATCATAGAACTTTACCAATGTAGAAATAATACTCTCCTTCATATTTATCTTCATAAGAGGCACATCAGATCCATACTTCTTCTGAAAATCTGTAGAGCTCTCAATCTCAGGAATAAAACTCATCAGTTCTTCTATCTTGGGATTCTTGAAACTGTACATCCGAGTCTTTTTTTCCAAAATCCATGGTAAAAAAGTACTTGAGATATTTACAAAAGTTAACCTTAAGTTCCTTGAGTCAACTGTTTTAAAGAATGCTTATGGGTGCATGGATGCATGATGCAGCAATCACACACAAGATCACAAACATGGGAGTTCATAGGTTTGACGTCACGAGCATGAAGTCAAAGGTACTACCCACAAGGAAAGGACTAATAGTTTATCATATGCCGAACAAGGTTCTAAAAGGTTCCCAGAGTCTACATCCTTCCTTCGAATATTGACAACGTCCCATTTATCTCGGTAATTAGTAATATTCTCAGGAAAAACTCGTCTAAGTGTGGCATCGTGTGATAACCACTTCCAGATTGCTCCGTCATAGTTTTTGCACTACACCTAAAAGGCCAAGATGGTTTAAGTGTTCTACGGTTCACAACTTCAGCAGGCTCCCAGGTCAAAAGCAACACGTCTTTCTGATTTCTCAGTAAACAAATACTACAGTCAAAGAAGCCTCCACTAAGTGAGAGATCTCATGTGTCCTTTTTTGGGATTCCTCCCTCAAAGCTAACACGACTATATCGCTCGTCCCATATTAAGTTTGCCCAAGTCCAAGTACAGGACTTATGAGAAATCACCAAGCACCATGAAAACCAGAAAAATCCAGACAAACATATATACAACACATAATATACAACTAATAATAGCACATACACAAATAAACATATATAGGCTCAATACACATAGATATGGACCAACATTTTGTCGATCTGTCTGCAGTGAAGTTGCCATTTTTTCTGTAGTGGTAGAAATGTTGAGACTAAGCTATTGAGTTGACTTAACTCGCATAAATCAAATAAAAATCGCCACCGTGCTTTATTGTTTTCAAAGGAAATTGGAAAAGAGAGAGTAAACCCAAAAGAGGGGCGGAGAGAATCTAGGTATGAGGGTTTTTTATGCAAAGGGAAGGTATTAGCACCCTAAACATCTATGGTACTCCGCATGAACCTCTTTGAAAATTTGTGTATTTTGGCTATGAAAGGTGTATACGAAAATAGATGTGAGATGAGAAAAGAAGTATTTTTTTTACAATTTTGCACCCGTCGCGGTTGAGAACCTTTAGTGCCTACGTACCACCTTTCGTGTAATAAGGGATCAGGGTACTCATAGTTCACCTCAAAAGTTTTAAAACACAAGTGTGTTGGTAAATTTTAAGATATGAGACATCATCATCATACAAGAGTGGAACACATACTTACTACCCGCGATTATGAGAAAGGAGAATTTGCATCATCTCAAAGTGGAGGATATGGCTTCGATTTTAAAATCAACAAAGCCTCACTCAACACCCAAGTGGAAAATATCTAACTACACTACATATCGTATAATTATAGTAGCTCGCATCACTATAAGAACCGACAAGAGTCTAATCTCTTGAGAAAATTTTTACAGTAAAAAGTCAAAGTGGAAAAATGGTTTGAATGGGGTTAATTAACTTTTAGTATTCTCACAAAAAATGTAAAAGTATGATTAATATTGATTAAAATTTCATTAAGAAAAGATTTTGAAAATACATGGACTTATGTCCAAGTTTATTATGAAAGGGGTTCAAGTTAGAAAACAAGAAGAGTTTTGAAAAGGGGGGAGAAAATTTTTGAAATTTAAGAAGATATGAGGAGATGAAGGGACAATCCTAAAGCATAAAGTAAAAGCTAAGGAAAAAACATCTAACTAACAAGAAGCTAACACTTGACATAAAGAAGTCAATATAGAATTCTCATCATTGGGATTGAAACCAAGCAAGCAAAGATACTAAACCTCTCAAGAATACCAAGCTTCAGATAAATTAAGTCATCACGAAAATTTGGCAGAGTAACAGCTGTATACAGAGAAATTCTAAATCACAGACAAAACATATAACCAGAATAACCTGCACATAAAGAAAATCAACCCAATGTCTTGGTTTAAGCCCCGAGAACTTTAGATAAAAAAAAACAGGGCCACAAGGTCCCAAGTATCAAGGCTTCTAATCCTAAGTCCAAGAGGTCAATAACTCCATTATGCCAAGGATAGTAACCATATAGTCCAAGTGACTTTAAAGTTTTTTATTGTTCAAGTTGATTATTAAGTGTCTTCAAAAATAAATTAAAGATCAAATGAGCAAAGATAAAATGACATAAAGATAAATGCTCGAATGAGTAAAGATAAAATGACATAAACATAAATGCTCAAATGAGAAAAGATGAAAATAACATGAAATGTAAGTGCTAAAGTAAATGGTGCATAAAAGTAAGGACAAAAAATAAAAGGGATAAAGTAAATGCACAAAGTAAAGTCAATTGTTAGTGAATTAAAAGTTAGAGGTTAGTTGAATGACCATCTTGAAACTTGCATTTGGAAACTCATTAGAAGATTGATAAAATCAAAGCTTCTCAACAACAAGTTTCATTTGCTTTTTGTCAAGTATATCATTCATTTCAAGTACTCAAGGCAAGCATATAAGATCAGTGATGTTTAAACATACTTAGGCTTGCAAATATATGTTTGGGACACGAATGATCATTTTTCAGATCGGGACTTATGTGGAAGTCATACCTATTTTGAGGCTGATCAATAGCAATTTATGTACCACATGTTAGAGAAATTATATATAATCATTCTCCAACAACAAGTAGCACAAGTAATAAAGGGATAAGATAAAGAGGGAGGGAATATGTCAGATGAAATTAGGGTTTCAAATATCATCAACATCATTCGTCCATTTTGGTGGATTTGGTTTTTCAACCTATCAACACCCAAAATCCAATGAGGTTTAGGAACTTGTCACAAAATAACACCCAAAAAAAGTCAGAGGTCAAAAATGAGTCAATAAGTGTTGACAGTTTTTTTTTTTGAATTTTTTAAAGTCATAAACTATTTTTTAAAAATTTAAAGAAATAAGCAAAATAAACTAAAATTTGTGAAAAATAGTAAAATCATAAATAAAAATATAATGAGGTCACCAATATTTGTCAAGAGGTCATTGGATCCTTCCATATTTTTCAGAATTTAAAAAATCAAGAAAATTATTTTTAAACAATTAAAAAAGTTAAATAAAATGAAAAATCATAAAAAATATTAAATCACAAAATAAAATTGTGAAAAAATGGAAACTAGAAAGAGAAAAATCAAAAGTATTTTTTAGATTTTTTTCAGAACTTTTGAAGTTGAAATGATTTTTTTATGAATTTTTGAAGTTGAAATGATTTTTTTATGAATTTTTGAAGTTAAAAATAATTAAATCAAAAATCAAAAAATAAAAAATAATGTCAAAAACATGTAGACCATTGGATCAATGTCCAAACATGTTAGTAATCAAATCCACGGGATTTGGCACGCTGTGCATATCATTGTCATTAGTGAATAACACACATGATCCTTTATTTTAAAAATAGATAAAACAAGCCACACATGGGGCTCTGATTGGTTGAAGATGTCCTTGTCATCATCTTTAACCTTCAGATCGTTGACAAAGTCAACCAAAACACGCGATTTACAGGTCCCTTAAACAGAAAATTAGAGGTGTAGATCGGTGTCATTCGATTCGTCTCATCAAGACGAAGATAATTGTACCCTCGCGAAAAATTTATATAAAACACAATTTACTCTATTTGGAAAAAAACTAGAAGAAAGAAGTTGGAAAGGGATTTGAAAATTCATGAGCAAAATTCACTTTCAATTAAAAACTAATGATGCAACCAGTATCAGAGGGATGAGAGCTACATTATAGCAATAAATTTGGAGAGAATTGATGGAGAAATATACCTATTGAAGTTACAAATTCAGAGCTCTGAAACTTGACTTGGCTAGCACGATTCAGAGCACCTCAAGGCTTGGTTCTTCTTATGTTGGCTTCTGGGAAGTTCAAGGATGAAGAATCAGTGAAGAAATTGAATTGAAAGATGCTTTAGAACCAAATTCAAAGTTACAGAATTATGAATTATAGAGGAAGTTCAACAAAGGCTATTTGGATCTCTAAAGCTTGTCTAAATGAGTGGGATATCACCCTCTATTTATAGGGAAGAAAATGGGATGCTCAAGCATGTGAAATGATGAGATTTTGATAGAATTTGTGTGGAGTTGCAAGCATGAAAAGTGTGACTCATATTTGCTCAAAACTCTGCCAAAACTTGCGTTTCAAGGTGCTAATCACTTATGGAAGATTGTTAAGCATGATTAGAAGTAAAAACACGCAACAATTTTGTGATTAAAGTCCACATTAACCTATTTGTAATCTGACTGTTTTGACAAAATCAGTTTCAAGGTGCCACCTTTGAATCCATGGTGCACCAAACTCAAGAGGCTTTATCACATGATTCTTTGACCATTTGAAAGACAAGGTCACAAACTTCAATTGAATTTGTGAAAAACACACGGATGTTTTGTACTTAGAAAAATTCTAAGTGTTGAACTACAAAATTACCTATAATGTTCTTCAAAATTAAATGACTTTCCACTAAAAATTTGGTCTTGAAATCTGAAGATGACATGAAGTAGACCTCATGAATTTAAGTGTGGAATTGATATCACTTAAAAATCATAAAAATTGAAAGAGTTATGGTCTTTTCAAGATGATGAAAAAATTTGGGAAAATTCACAAAAGACCTGTAATATTTTCAATTCTTCAACCACTTTCCAAGCATTCTAAAGTCTTGCACGTAAAAAAGAAGTTGTAGTAGACATCCCAAATATTATTATGGAAAAATAATGGGCTCAAGGAGAAATTGACCAAGTTATGATCATTTGAAGTCAAACCCTAAAATTAAAACGCTCTTTAAGGAGGCTTGTTATCTTTCTCAATTTTTAGTGATCTTCCATTCAAAATTAGCCTTAGACTTCTAAAGAGATCTTGTTAAGGATCCTTTAAATAGAATAAGCAATTTGGAGTCACTCAAAAATCTCAAAAAATGAGCAACATATGGCCCTTGGAAGTCAACAAACCATAACTCAGAGAGTGTCAAAATGACTTGAAACCCCTTCCAACTTTTTATGATTTTTCTTGCACAATTGGATATTGTCATGTGAAGAGAGGTTGCTTTAGATGGTGATAATAATACATAGCAAAAAGAACCAACTTAAAATGTTGAAAATTTATAGATTTATACATTTGTGATCACTGTATCTAGTATTTGCACATTTAGGTCAAACATGTTGAGTCAACCTTGACTCTCTTTAATATTTTTTTGGCAAAAAGAGAATGATGAATCATAAGGGGCCTTAAAATGATGTTGTCTTGAAGAACACTCAAAGATGGAGCTTAAGTCTCAATTAATCTTGTTGAAGAAGGCATGGAAATAAACACGTGAACCTATGAATCTTCTCGATGAATGCCACCACCAACTTTGAGGAACATTTGACCTAAATATAGTGAGAGAGATCCTTAAACCACAAATATTTGATGCCATAGATATGACCTTGAAGATTGAGCTCTTGCAATCCATTAGAAAACCATTTGATTTTGAATCACCCCTCAAACCCTAGATTAGATGGTGAGATGAATACAATTGTGATCACCTACAATATGAACATTCAAAGATATATATATATATATATATATATATATATATATATATATATATATATATATATATATATATATATATATATATATATATATCTTTGAATGTTAGTTAAAATATATTTGTATGGTTGCTTGGCCTTGAGGATGGCTGAAATTGGATTTCAATTTCTCTCTTTTCTTTGCAAATTTCAACTCCAAACCCTTGTTTCTTGAGCAACCTTTCATTGTCCTTTTGTTTAAATATGATGAGCATATATATAGGAAGAGATTAGGTTAAAAGATATGGGTTTGGACATCATGTAACATATCTTTGATTTTGTTTTGAAAATAGAATGAAATCTTGCAAAACATGAAGATTTTTACACAAAATAGGTTCACACGGTTTATGTATGACCTTGGGCCCCCAAACAAAATCAAATCTCAAGCCTTTTATGCTTTGTCCATTTATTTGATATTTATTTAATTTAATTTTGAATTTAAATGAATAAAATCAAAAATAAAAGAAATAACTATCACAAAAATAAATGTTTGGACCTTAAAAGATAGGCCCATTAGCCCAAAAGTTCAAGTTTGCTCAAATTGGATTTCATGCATTTTCTTAAAACTGTCCAACTTGTACCAATTATAACTCTCTTAATTTTTGTCATATGAAGGTGATTTTAGACTTTTTAGAAACCTAAAGAGGCCCCCTACAATCTTCATGTTGGTCATTTTTTTCATTTGAAGACTTTATCTTGATGTAAATTACTTTGACAAAAAGTGTCTTTTTCTTAACTTTTGAAATGACAGGTAATGTTTTGGCCCATATCTCTCAAATGAAGCATTTTTGGCCTTGATCTTAGAGACCCAAAGTTGTAGGGAGTTGAATTTTATTCAAAATGAGCTTTGGTGGAGAAATTTCTAATGAAGTATGTGAAAGTTATGCTTGGTCAAAGTTCAGTTGACTTCTCCTTAAGAAAACCCTAATTTAGTAACTTTTGACTTTTGATGAATCTTGAGTTTTCTTGATAAATCATGATCAACCCTTGATCAAATTGTGAATGTGACTTAAAAATGTTGATTTTGACTAAAAATCTTGAAGTTTGACTATAAATTATTCAAAGTTGACTTTTTGCCCAATAAAGTGGATTTTCAATCATCTAACTAATTGACTGAGCACACTTGTACTGCAAGGCTTGGAATTTGGCATGAGGATTCTTAGATACATATGAGAAACCATGAAATCCATTTGAGGCATTATAAATCCAATTTTCCTTGAGAGAAGCAAAACCCTAATTGTAGGTCAACTGCTTAGAAAGAGGGTTTGTCTGATCAAATTGAGAACCCTATGAGCATATCTTGAATAATGGGAGGGAAAATTTTGGGGTACAACATGGATGATTTCAAAAAATTCATGGATTTAAAGATATGAAGTGATCAAGTTGGATGTTCAAAGGAGTCAAAATCTCAACACTTAGAAAATTTTCTAAAGTGTTTGTTTCAGTCCAAAACACCAATTTTATAAGGGATTTTCAACATTATCTTATTTGATTCAAAGAAAGTGGTCAATATGAAAGTTGTATATAATGTTTCATGCTTTCCAAAATGTCCAAGAGCATGAAAATATTATGCTTGAGGTAGGAGAATCAAAGAGATGAAGTTATGCATTCATACTTGAATTAGAGGTACATTTTGTGACAAGTTCTTGACAAATCTCCAAGCCATACCTTGTAATCTTGATTTTAAGGCCATTTAACTTGCAAATTTCACCATAATTATAGTTTTACATGAAATTTTGGTGCATTACACAAAGATTAGAAGAATCGTCCATTGCATGATACCATTTATGGCTGAATTTTCAAAAATTCACATTACTACTTTGATAAAGATCACCTTTTACTAACCACTCTCTCTCTCTCTCTCACCCTTGCAACTTCCTTCTAATCAGATCATGCAAAATCCGAACACTCAGAAGCAACCTTGTAGAGGCTAGAAAAGCATGCCAAAATTCCTTGATTCACTGATTTTCTTCATCATGAAGCAAGCATGCATTTTTGTGCAAAATAAAACCAATTGATTAAACTACCATTCAAACGGAACCAACTTTAATTTCTGAAAGTTACTTGAACTATTTAGAACCTCTATAAATATAGAAGCCAACCTCAAAGCTCAACACACTAAGTTTGCACACAAAACCTCTATTGTTGTATCCTTCACATCATAGACTCCAAACTCGCATCCCTTGCAATATCTTTGCAATCTAACCATATAATCACCACTAACACATCATATGTGATTGACTGTATGCATTAGATTATCTCTAAAATACTCCCTTTGTGCCATCAAATATATGGTCATTCACTCATATAGGTTAACTTGGTTGAAAAGTTTCAGAGTGTTTCAGAACAAATAAAAGGTTGCATTGTGTTCCTGGGGTATCATACAAGATAAGGAGTTCATTATCCATCTCTAAAATTCACTACAATAGGCATTGGACCTTGCTCCAATAGGTAATTTTTGTGGCACTTTGAACTTCATCATACAAGAATCATTTTAAACTTTTCTTGATACTATCTTGTGTGTTTTAATGCCATGAATGAAAGCCCTGTGAAAATAGGCATTGGTTGATCATCTAGAGCATTTAATTTAACTTTTAAAAATGTTAAGAATTTTGGTTTTGTGAGAAATTCGTGAGCTACAATCCAAATAAATTTATGATGTTTGTATTTTTTAAATCCTTGTAAAAATCTAAGCAACTATGATGTTTACATCTTTTGAAATGGTTGAGAATTGAGAAAGTTCCAAAAATCACCATTGATATTGTTGTTGGGGTTTCACGATGAATAAGATAATGGTGCTAGGCACCATTTTCATTTTTAATCCTTGTTTTACTACTTAGTTAATTTAATGTGTGTTAATGAACGGGTGTATCACGAGCCCAGTGGTTAAAGTGTGTGTTTTCAAGACTTTGCGTGTACAAGGGTGCAGGTTCGAACTAATGTGAACCCCCCCCCCCCCCCCCCACCCCCCTTTGCATTTTTTTCCCTTTTGTTTGTTTGTTATGCATTCAGTGGCTTATTTTCATATTTTATTGGCTGAGTGTGTATTATTAGTAACCATAGTGTGTGGCCCAATGGTATAAATTTTGAATTGTGAACCCAAGAACCTGAGTTCAAGCCTTGGCAGCCACCAACCATTATTTTTATCACTTATTTTCTTATTCTTTTTTCTCATCTTCTTTTAATTATTTCTACATGAATTCTTTATCTTTTTAAACTAATTTTTTGCACACTCCTTATTTATCAACCCTATTTATCAACCTTTTGATTGTTTCCCTTTCTTAATTGATCATTTGTGTTTATATGACTATATTTTGCTTTGATTGTGTGTCATTTGATGTTGATAACATGATTATTTGGTTTCACTTAGGGTTTTAGTATGCTTTAATGAATGAACTTTGTGTTTGATAATTTCAAAACCCTAATTTGATCATGTTGTTGTTCTTTTTGCTTTTGATACAATGTCTTGTTGATAATAATTTGTTTATACCATGATAAATGTCTTGATGTTGTTACCATGAGTTAAAGCCTCTTTTAATTACACATTCATGTATACTCCTAACTTTGATGCCATAACTTTTAAACTTTGATGCTTATCTTGTTTGAATTCTCTCGGTGTTTAAAGTTGATTGTTGATATGATAAAAGGATTGTTTGATTTTCCAAGTGCCTTGTGTGTTTGTTACATATTATCCATGTCTAATTGTTTACCAAAGTTTGTTTATGTCTTATATCTTTTGTCACAACTTTTACTTGATAAACATGTTGATTTTTTTTTCTTTAAAACTTGTCCACCTTTGGTTTAGCATTTTTCTTAAATGACTCTCTTAAAAGCCATAGTACTTTATGATCTTATCCTCTCATTTGTGATGCGTGTTTACCCTTTTTTTAGTGATTAATGTCTATACTTTGTTGTGTTAATGTTTTATAAATCCAAGGAAAGGGATAGTACTGTAGACTTTATAGTAATGTGCATTGCCTCATGTTTACCCTTATATGTTTACCCTATGTATTCTTATGTACTCTAAAAAAAAATTATATTTAAACCCTTATCCATTTTCAAACTTTAACCTCTTTCATATAAAAAAACCTTGACTTTGTGTCATTGCATTTTCAAACCTTCTTTTTTAAAATAAATGCTTCAATATACTTAAGCATATCAAAACAATTTCAAAAGACTAAAAGTGATTCAACCTCACTCAAATCTTTTTTCCACTTGACTTTTCAATTTAAACCTTTTTATCAAAGAGATTATATATAAATTCTCTTCATAGTTGAGATATGATTCTCATATCCACATGATAATGATTGAAGCAAATATTGATTCTTTGCAATATGAGGAAACTAGTGGTAACTTGTTGATCTTATATGCAACTTAGTAGCCCTTACTTCATGATGATGCAAGATCCATCTTCTCATACTTGTAGTGGTATTAGTTGAGTATCCTCCTTAAGATGATGAAATATCTCTTCTCCTAAAATTAATCAACAAACCCTTTTTGTTATTTTTACTGAACTACAAGGTTTTGATCCTTCATTGGTACGTAGTTATAAGAATCTGTATTTTCAAACAAAAATATAATAAAACATACTTCTTTTCTCATCCTCACACTCATTTAGAAAGTAAACAATTTTAACCAAAAATAGATATTATAAAAGGTTCATGTATAGTACTACAAATACATAGGGTGTTAATATCTTCCCTTTGTATAAACTAACCCTTGTGCCTTAGATCTCTTCTTTATGCTTTGCTTTTAGTCTCTACTTCTTGAATTGCATATTTAAATAACAGGGACTTGATCTTTTCCATTTTCCTTGGAAATGATAAAGTTCGATGGTGACTCCTTAAGTCTTTGTGAGTCAAGTTAGTCAATAGTTTGGTCTCCTTGATTTTTCACCGCGACATTTGCGAAAAACCCTCTATGGATTGAAACAATCTAATAGACAACGGTTTTGCAAGTTATCATCCTTACTCATTTACTTCCACTACAAGCAATCTCAAGCAAACCATTTTATTTTTACCAAGCTTGATGATAAAAAAATTCACATTCCCGCTCATCTATGTTTTTAAGTTGATCATATTAGGAAATTATATCGATGGGATCCAAATTTTAAAATCAAAACATGACCTTAATTTCAAGATAAAGGACATTGGAAACCTTCAGTTCTTCCTTGGCATTGAGGTATTTCGCTCTTCTCAAGGGGTTTCCTTTTGCCAACGAAAATATGCCCTCAAATTGTTAGATGACACATGCCTCATAATGGGGAAACCTGCCCCTACTCGGATGACAAGACCTCACAAGTACACTATAAATGATGGTTCTCCTCCAACTGATCCCACTACATATAAAAGGCTTATTGGAAGGATAATATATTTGTGCACGACAAGGCCTTGTTGGAAATTAAATCAATAATAATTAATCACATATACATATTTTACATATTATGTCATATACTTTAACACAAAATGAAATAGATAATAAGGACATGTATATAAATACATGACCTATGACATGTTAGTATATGAGAGAAGAGATTTCAGTGATACCTGGATCTATTAAAAAAAATTGTTGGCGGTAATTTTGAAAATTAGAATACAAACAACGAACACCTGATGACGTGTATGGTTCTTACTAAACCAGTACTCCTAATGCCTTGAATACTCTTTAAATGAGGAGAAGAGGTATAATGCATCTGCTCGGTATATTAGGGACCATAGCCTATATATAGGGTGATGGCAAATTAGGGTTCTCATTATTCTGAAATGGGTCATCGTGATATCCACTTATATTTGAGCTCATATTCAATTAATTAATTACTAAATAGAAATCTAATTATCCTTTTAAATTTATTTTACCACTTAGTCAATTAAGGCTCTTAATTTGATAAATAGATAATATAACTAAAAATATATATGCCCACATAATAATAATTATCAGAATATAATAATTAAATAATATTTAATTATAAAATATTCCAACATACCTGACTTGAGTTTTTCAGTCCAACAACTAAGTCAATTCATGTTATCTCTAATAACTCTCCACCTACAGGCTTCTTATAGAGTCCTCAAATACATTAAGCAATATACATCTCAAGGATTGTTCTTTTCCTTAACATATTCTATTCAACTCAAGACTTAAGCAATTCATATTGGGTCTCCTGTAGTGACATAAGGAGATTAATGGTTTATGCATTTTCATAGGTGAATCACTCATATCTTAGAAATCAAAGAAGCAAATCACAATTTCTAGATATCTTTCTAAGACAAAATATTGGGCCCTTGCTTCAATGGTTTGTAAGTTACAATGGCTACTTATTGCATGACTTTCATGTTGAGTTTAACACTCCTGCACTTTTATATTGTGACAATCAATTAGTTAAACACATTATTTCAAATATAATGTCGTATGAAAGGCCAAAATATATTGAAATCGACTATCTTATTGTACGAGAAAAACTTCTTGCAAAATTACATTAGTTATTGTTGATTCCGACTTTAACACAACTAGCTGACATATTCACTAAACCTCTCGAACTCCATCCTTTTTCTCTCGTCCTCTCAAAGCATAAAATCTCCATTAATTATGCTACAGCTATATTCTATTAACTATAATTTTGTTAAGTTAATTATTTAGGTTTAGTTTACTTTGTTACTTAAGTCTCAAGTCAACTATCTTGTATATATACCTTGTGTTCATTCAATTGAAGGCTAAGTCAAATGTTCTCATGCAATATCATACTCAAAATTGTATTAGATATAGTTATTATATCTTCTCTCATACTATAATAACCAAAATAATTTAAAATTAATAAATTAATTTTTAAATTTGATTTCTTTAAGATTTTGTTTGAGAGTTTAAAGGAAAAGAGAGGGGAGAACTTTGAAAAAAAAAAGGAATGGTTGAGTGAAAATAATAGATGAATTTAAAAGAAGGGATTTTGAAATTTTTGTTTTTATTCAAAACACAAAATTCCCCTAATTAAGGAAACTTAAAAATTATATTGAAGGAGAGATTTAGAGGATTTTCGAGAACATTGACAAATTTTTCAAATATAATTTATGTTATTATCATATTAAAAAATTAAAAATATATTAATGATAATCACTCTTTTATAATTATATAAACAAAATTTACAATTTTTTTAAGATTCCTCTATATTTTTAAAAAAAAATGGTTTTTCTTTGTTTTCCTTTCTCTTTCTTCCAAACTCCCAAACAAAACCTAAATTTATATTTATTTTATTTACAAAAATCTTAGCATAATATAGATTTTATATTATTAGTATTTTTATTGAATTATAAGACTAACATCTATTTATATGTATTGTAGTTTAAAGGCATGTTTTTTTTTAAATATTACTTAAAATAAGAAATAATTTTTAATTCAAGTAATGAGCTAATTAATATTTAATATTAGACGTAAATTTTATTATATATACTACTATATTTGAATATATTTATATTATAAATTAAAAATACAATAAATAATAGGGACAAATAAACTTAAATTATTGACATATTAGTAAATTTAAAATTTAACTCAAACTAAAAAATTAAATATATTACTTATATTTACAATAATATGGTATATTAGATTTAAAAGATTTTGTATATTCATTATAAACAAATCAACGGATAATTATGTTAAATTATGAATGACTAAACTATATGATGAATGTTTTTACTAGTATTAGTAATTGCTACTTTTTTTAATGAGAAATTCAACACTTAAAATTATATTTCATAATCCTATGAGACAAATCATGTTGCGTATGAATCATATTAAAATAAAGAGGAACATAATATGTAGGGCAAAGGAAAACACAATATGTGAAAATTTTAAATGTGTCTTTAGGTTCAATTATTTGTTGTGGGTAGGTGATTAGGATGTTGGGCTAATAGCTTCTACGGTACGGCTAAAAATATTAATGTAAACTAAGTAATAGTATTATATATATTATTTGTGACACTATAACCCTAACTAATCAGAGAAATAAAAAGGAACTTCAACTTCTTTATAGTTGCATAGGTAAACACCATTCGTCGAACTGTGTTAACAAAGATGAGTCATGTTATTATCTTTTATTTTTGTTTCTTTTAATATTCTATATTAGTTAATATTCAAACAATTGGTATCAAATAAAAATTAACCCTAATGCTAAATTCGAGGTGATAAGATTCAACGGACATATAATTTCAAAATATGATAAATGAGGGCTAAGGATTTGTTGGCTGAACAAATTTTCTAGAAGGTATTACGTGAGACAAAATCGAATATAATGGAGCATACCGATTGGACCGATATGAAGGAAAAGACTGCAAGATTGATTCACCTATGTGGTTCAGGAGATGTGACGTATCATATCCTGGACCTAACAACACTAGAGCGGATTTGAGACAAATTGGAGAACCAATATATGTCAAAGACGCTGAAGAATTAATTTTTCATTAAGTAGTGACTGTATAGTTTGTAGATGCGGGAAAAATCTAATTTACAGGTGCGATGAGGAATTCAAATCTACATAGTTCTTTGTAGAAAATGAGTATTTGTTAGTTGATTTTAAAGAATGATGTTTAGGTCACATTCTAGTGATTAAAATTTACTTGTGTGCTCATGCGTGGGAGGCTTAAGCATTTGTTTGTATCACGTTAGAATGGATAAAAATATTGTTTGTTTGTGAAACATTTTCGGTCGCTCTGAGGATGAAAAAGTGGTTTGATTGGTTGAGATTGTTTTCAGGTGAAAGTCGAGTACTCAAAAAGAAATTGATTCGGATCATTTCCAAGTAATATGGGATCAACATGGACATATGTCCAAGAGATCCTTTTTAACTAATTTTATTGTAAAAGACGTTTAAGTTTTGAAATCGAGTCAAGATCTCTCAAAGATGATGAGTACTCGAAAGGCAAGCTATATGGCTTGTATCCAAGCACTCGAGGATCAACAAGGATATAAGTCTAATAGATTATTTTTCATCTATGAAAGACGAGTTAAATTTTTTTGTATTATTATGTTTTTTGGAGGATGATGGATACTCGAAAGGCAGTCTATACGACTTGTATTCAAGTATTTGAGGTTCAATAGAGACATATGTCCAAGTGACTATTTTTCATCTGCATTTATTACAAAAATATTTTAAGTATTTTTTATTAAGTTTGAAAATGGCTTATGGTTTTAATTGTGAAAAGTAATTGATTTAATTATGAAAAATCTTGATTTTTTTAAAAAGAGAAACTTGAGGTTGAACAAGTAGTTTGATTCATTTAAAAAGGTTTGATTTTATTTTGAAGAAAGTTTTGATAACTGATTTTGATTTAGAAATGATCTTAAAGGGGGTTTTGGACAAATAAAATGAGCTAAGCCCAATCACTGAGAGGCCCAAGATCTGGAGTCAATTAGTAAAGCACTGACTCATATGAAGCGCTTGATTAAGTTACCTAGCCAGGTCAATAACTTCAGAGGCCCAAGGGTGCAGGCAGATGGATATGGTGGGGACTCATGTATAAGAGTCCCTAAGGTTAAAAGAAGTCAACTCAATCAGTAGCAAGGGAGTGTGCCACTTGGAAGCCAGTGCTAGGAGATTAGAGTGAGACAAAAAAGGGGAGTCTGAGCCCATTCTCTCATTTTTCATTTCTCTCTCTCTCTCTCTCTCTCTCTCTCCATCTCTCTCTCTCTCTCCTCTCTCTCCTCTCTCTCTCTCCTCTCTCTCTCTCTCTCTCTCTCTCTCTCTCCTCTCTCTCTCCTCTCTCCAAAAAACAACAAACTACTTTTCCTTTTTCTTTTTTCAGATCAAACATCTTTTCTAACCCAAAAGCTCCAAGAACATAAAGAACATGTCAAGAACAAATGAGTGTCCTTGAGCCCCTACCCAGATTTCACTAAAATGTTCAAATCTGAAACCAATATACATAAACCCTACCTAAAAACCCCTCTTAAACATGATCTACCATCAAAATCAACAAGAACACTACAAATCCAACAAAATTTAAACCCTACAGTGATGATCTATAAGTTCACTAAAAGGTCTGATCCGAGCAATTTATCAACATACGGTGCCAATTAACATCAGGGAAAAGGGTTATTCAAACATGCATCAACAGTTAGCAAGCAACAAAACATGAAAACAAGATATGGAAGTACCAAATTGGATTAATCTATTGAGTTTAAAAATTCTAGGTAACGTGACACTTTCTTTTCTGCTTCCATTCCTATTCTTTCTTTCTTATGCCTTTAATCTTATGTTTTTATACTCTTTCTTTTTTGAGTTCTGATGTGCGTATGCTGAGATGCTTGAAGATGTTTGGAGGATGAGCTAAACTAAATTAGAGCTTCAAGTTGAACCTCTAATTGCTCTAGCAGAGAGCTTTTCGTGGAGGGTATTTAAAGGTTGAAGTGGTGTTGCCGATTTGCTCAGTGGGGAATCTTCTATAAGTTATTTTTAGCGGTTTTTTAGATGCTAATAGTTAGTTTAAATATGGTAGGATTTAGGTTAATGTGTGAGTGCATGGACTGTAAAAAGGTGTGTGAGAATTGATATTTTGAGTGAGATGTTTGTGTGAGGAATGGAGAACTCGTGTGAGGGTTGAGATGTATTTTGAGGTGAGTGTATAGGTTTGTTATGATCATGTATGAGCTGAAAATTCGAGAGGGAATTGATCTTGATTTTGTGAGATTGGGGAGGGGATAACCATGTGTGGTTTGTGTAGCATGTGCACATTGAGTTGTAATCTCTCTTGTAGAGTTGTCAAATAGGCTTGTCTGATCCAGTCTGCTTCGATCCGGTGGGCCAAAACGTATAAATGGGTTGGAGTGGGTCAGCTAGATTATTTCATGGGCAACCAAAATAGAGCCGACCCAGATCCTAATGGGTCATGCGGCCTGATTGGCCAGGCCAGTCAGTATTTTAATATTATGGTTTTAATTTTTTTAAAAAGATATGTAATGGATAAAAGCTACATAAATACAGAGTATTTATAAATATAAGTTAAGTGATGTTATATATATATATATATATATATATATATATATATATATATATATATATATATATATATATATATATATATATATATATATATATATATATATATATATACTATATATATATATATATATATATATATATATATTTGTGTGTGTGTGTTGTATACTTAAATCTATTTAAAAATAGAAAGTAAGTAAATATTATCTCCAATCTTATTAATTTTTCTCTTCATCTCACAATCATATCTTTTGTCACTTAAAAAATATCTTCATCCTCTTTTACCATTTCTTTTTCATTTGAAAACATATTTATGTAATCACGACTTAGCTAAATCTTTTTTTTCTCAAAGTTAACTAACAATATTTTAATGGGTCATCCCGAAGCCCGGTTGCTCAGTCTGGGCGGCCCATGAAAAACAAAGGTCTGATGGGCTGAGCCAAAAAAGATATAAGTTCTGTTTTAAAGGTTTTCTACAGTTATCCCGCTCTAAACTATAGGGCTCGTAGGTCGGTCCAATGAATTATAGGCCCATTTTGACAATTGTACTCTCTTATAACCAATTCATGATTATAATTAAATTCAATTGTAATGAAAATTAAAGTTAATTCAATATTGAATTTTCATATTCCAGTCTGTTTTATATTTGTTGTTTTTTAATCTTGTTTGAATTTTGATTTTTCACATTCAATTGAATTATGAACTAAACTGTGTGATTATTGTAGTGGTGGTCAAGTCTTGGCCATGTGAAAAGAAAAACTTAATTTGTAATGTAACTAAATTTAAAATAAAATCCAAATTTCAACTGCTCCAATTCTATCATTTTATTGTTTTCTTAATTTGAAATATTGATGATGACTTGTACATAAAGGAACCGTGTGGTCACTTGGAACAAACTTGAAATGAAATTCAAATGTAATTGATTACAAATTGCTCTTTAATCTATTTTTTTACATTTTCATTTGGTTGGTGATCCATGATGATGATGGTGATGATGTGTATGATGTTGTACATGATCCATTGTAAAAGTGATGTTGATGCAAAGAAAGTGATGCAAACTTGTCCATGATAAAAACAAATATGGACAATTGAATTGTAAATCATGTGATGCAAGTCAATGTTGAGATTAAAATTAATTCAAATTTGTGCAAATTCTAACAATTTTATTTGATTTTTTCTTTTGAATTGATGATTACATGATGAAATTTAAAGTTTGTTAAAAATTCAATTTCAATGGTCTTGTGTTGTAATGAGAAAAGTCATGAGTATTCGTACTTGAATCACGAGAAACCACAATTTGTACTTGGACAAGAGATGACATCACATATAGCCAAGTACCACCAAACTTTATTCATCTTTTTACTTTATTTAGACATCCATGTTAAACTTTAATTGGGCCTTTTTAGTGACATTAACTTGGTTTTTATTAATGGGAAAAATATTGAACAATGAATATATGAAATTATGTGAAATTTAGAAAGAAAACTTCCTCTAAGCTAAAGGTTAATTTTTAAGTCTTGACTTTGACTTTATTGTATGAAGATGAGATCCAATGACCATGAGATGATGCCTTCTTATAAAAACAAACCAAAAATGACAGGTGAGTGAAGCCATGACCTAGGGACCTTTAATCCAAGCATCAGAAGAGAATTAAGTGCCTATAGCCTGATGACATGAAAATAGGGTAGGGATAAAATTAAAATGTGAAAGTTTCCTCTATTTAATTACCTTTAACCTGAAAGTATGAATGACAACGGTCTTCATACATTCTTGGTGGAAGATAATTAAATACAAAAGGACCCAAATATTATCCTTCGCATGAAAGGTGCCGAGATAGACAAATTCATGAAGAGTCAACCTTGTTGGGGATATAAAGGGTTTGGCTCCATCATTCGGTAAGGGTTTTTCCTTAAATGAAAAACTTTGGAAACACCAACAACTAAATATTCTTTGAGCATTAAAAAAGAAACTTTCAGAAAACCAAAATGATCAAAAACTAAAAAATTCACTAAGCATTAATAGAGAAAAAATTTGAAATAAAATTCAAATTTCAATTGCTCCAATTCTATTTTGTTTGACTGTTTTCTTAATTTGAAATAGTGATGATGACTGGTACATGGAGGAACCGTGTGGTCACTTGGAATAAATTTAAAAATTAAATTCAAATTCATTTGATTGCATATTGCTATTTAAAAATATTTTTTGCCTTTTAAGTTGATTGGTGATTCATGATGATGATGGTGATAATGTGTATTATGTTGAATACGATCCATTGTAAAAAGTAACATTTATGCAAAAAAAAGGTGATGCAAACTTGTCCATACTAAAAACAATATGAACAATTGAATTGTAACTCTTGTAATGTAAGTCAATATTGATATTTAAATTAATCCAAACTTGTGCAAATTCTAACTTATTTTTTAATATTTTTTTAATTAATGATTACATGATGAAAATTCATATTTGTTAAAAATTCAAATTTTGTCAACGGCCTTGTGTTGTAATGAGAAAAGTCAAGAGAATTGGTACTTAATTCACAAGAAATCAAAATTTGTACTTGGAGAAGAGGATGGCATCACATATAGTTATGTACCACCAAACATTTTTCATCTTTTTTCTTTCTCTGGACCACCATGTTGAATCTTAACTTGGCCTTTTTATTGACTTTAAGTTGCCTTTTTATATGGGAAATATAATGAACGATAAATGGATGAAATGATGTGAATTTAAAAAGAAAACTTCCTCTTAGCCAAAAGTTGTTTTTTCAGTGTTGACTTTGACTTTATTGTATGAAGATGATATCCAATGATCATGAGATGATGCATTCTTATGAAAAAATTATTGATGAGTGAAGCTATGACCTAGGGACCTTTCATCCTAGCATCCAATGAATATTAAGTGTCTATAGCCAGATGTCATGAAAAAAGGGTATGGACAGAATCGAAGTGTGACAGTTATCCCTATTTAATTACATTTAACCCAAAATTATGATTAACACTGATATTCGTACCTTTATTATCGAAGATAATTAAATAAAAAAGGACTAAATTTTTGTCCTTCATATGAAAGGCGGTGTGATAGATGAATTTAAGAAGACTCGGCCTTGTTGGGCATATGAAGGGTTTGCCTCAACTTTCTGGTAAGGGTTTTTCCTTCAATGAAAGACTTTGGAAACATTAACTACTGAAGATTCGCTGAGCATTAATAGAGAAACTCTTAGAAAACCAAAATGATCAACAACTGAAAGATTCTCTAAGCATTAATTGAGAAAATAAAATTTGAAATAAAATTCAAATTTAATTGCTCCAATTCTATTTTTTTATTGTTTTCTTAATTTGAAATAGTGATGATGACTTGTACATGAAGGAATCGTGTGGTCACTTGGAACTAATTTAAAAATGAAATTCAAATTCATTTGATTGCAAATTTCTCGTCTAATTTCTTTTTTAAATTTTAAGTTGATTGGTTATTCATGAAGATGATGATGATGGTGGTGTTAATGTGTATGATGTTGTACATGATTCATTGTAAAAAGTGATGTTGATGCAAAGAAGATGATGCATACTTGTCCATGATAAAAACAATGTGGACAATTGAATTGTAACTCATGTGATGCAAGCCAGTGTTGATATACAAATTAATTCAAACTTGTGAAAATTCTAAGTTTTTTTTTTAATTTTTTACTTTTAAATTGATTATTACATGATGAAAATTCAAGTTTGTTAAAAATTCTTGTCAACGGCTTTGTGTTCTAATGAGAAAAATCAAGACCATTGATACTTGATTCACAAGAAATTTAAATATGTACTTGAACAAGAGATGGCATCACATATAATCATGTACCACCAAACTTTTTTTATCTTTTTCTTTCATTGGGCCACCATGTTGAATCTTAACTTGGTCTTTTTATTGACTTTAACTAGCCTTTTATTAATGGGAAAGATAATGAATGATGAATGAATGAATGAAATGATGTGAATTTAGAAAGAAAATTTTCTCTAAGTCAAAGTTTGATTTTTCAATCTTAACTTTGACTTTATTGTATGAAGATGATATCCAATGACCATGAGATGATGCATGCTTATGGAAAAAAACCAAGAATCACTTATGAGTAAAGCCATGACCTAGGGACCTTTCATCTTAACTTCAGATGAAAATTAAGTGCCTATAGCCAAATGACTTGAAAAAGGGTAGGGATAAAATTGAGGTGTGACAACTACACCCAGAACCGTCTCAAATAATTTGGAGATCCTGTTCGAATTTTAAAAATCGTCCCATCAAAAAGAAAAATAAAAAATTCAAAAAAAAAGTTATTTTTTATTAATTTATATAAAAAATCATTTATCATTGAAAATATAAAAAGAAATTAATGAATTGAGATTTTGTAAAATTAAAAAATTTAAATATATTGAATTGAAACCTATTATGAATATAAAATAATTATATAAAAAATCATTTGTCATTGAAACTATAAAATAAAATAAATATTTTTACATTTTGTTATAAAATAAGATAAAAATAATGTTTTAAAGTTTTGTTATAATATATATGAAATCAATGCTTTAAGATTTGTTTTAAAATTAAAGTTTGGAAAAATCTACACCAATAGAAGTTAAACTCGGGCCCTTAAGATAAAAGGACTAAAGCTTTCGCTATTGAACTATTACCATTTAAATATCAACGACTTAGTCGTTACTTTTAATATTAGTTATTACCTTTTATAATTTTTTACCCATATTCCTGATTTCGAGGCCCCTAATTTTATGAGGCCCTGTGCAATGGGGCAGGCTGCACATGCCCATATTAGGCCATGGTAGTCCTTATTTAATTATATTTAACGCGAAAGTATGAATCACAATGGTCTTCATACCTTCGTGTTAGAAGATAATTAAATATAAAAGGACCTAATTTTTCCCTTCGCATGAATGGTGGTGAGATAGAGGAATTCATGAAGACTCAACCTTATTGGGGGATATGAAGGGTTTTCATCCATCCACCAATAAGTGTTTTTCCTTCAACGAAAAACTTTGGAAACATCAACTACTAAAAGATGATCTAAGCATTAATAGAGAAACTCTCATAAAATCAAAACGATCAATAATTGAAATATTTACTAAGCATTAATAGATAAAACAAAATTTGAAATAAAATTCAAATTTCAATTGCTCCAATTCTATTTTGTTTTATAGTTTTATTAATTTAGAAATAGTGATGATGACATGTACATGAAGGAACCGCGTGGTCACTTGGAACAAACTTAAAAATGAAATTCAAATTCATTTGATTGCATATTCATATTTTAATCTCTTTTTTACATTTTAAGTGGGTTGGTAATTCAGGAAGATGATGGTGTTAATGTGTATGATGTTGTATATGATCCATTGTAAAAAGTGATGTTGATGGAAAAAAAGGTGATGCATACTTGTCTATGATAAAAACAATGTGGAAAATTGAATTGTAACTCATGTGATGCAAGTAAATATTGATATTCAAATTAATCCAAACTTGTGAAAATTCTAACTTACATTTTTTTGTTTTGTTTTGAATTGATTATTACATGATGAAAATACAAGTTTGTTAAAAATTCAAATTTTGTCAACGGCCTTGTGTTCTAATGAGAAAAGTCAAGACCATTAGTACTTTATTCACAAAAAATCAAAATGTGTACTTAAACAAGAGATGACATGCAAATAATCATGTATCACCAAACTTTTTTCATCTTTTTTCTTTCTTTGGACCACCATGTTGATTCTTAACTTGGCATTTTTATTGACTTTAACTAGCCTTTTATTAATGGGAAAGATAATGAATGATGAATGGATGAAATGATACGAATTTAGAAAGAAAAATTCCTCTAAGCTAAAGGTTTATTTTTCAGTATTGTCTTTGACTTTATTGTGTGAAGATGAGATCCAATGACCATGAGATGATGCATGCTTATGAAAAAAAACAAAAATGATAGATGAGTGAAGCCATTACCTAAGGACCTTTCATCCTAGCATCATATGAAAATTAAGTACTTATAGTCATATGACATGAAAAAGGGTAGGTGACAGTTGCCCCTATTTAATTAACTTTAACTTGAAAGTATGAATGAACATGATTTTCATACTTTCATGGTGGAAGATGATTAAATACAAAAGGATCCAACTTATGTCTTTCGCTATAAAGGTGATGAGATAGACGAGTTCATGAAGACTCAACCGTCATAAAAATACGAAGGGTTTGCTTCCATCCATAAGTAAGGGTTTTGCCTTCAATGAATTTATTTTGGAAACATCACCTACCGAAAGATTCTCTTAGCATTAACAGTGAAACTTTCCAAAAACTAAAATGATTAACATCTGAAAGATTCTCTAAGCATTATTAGAGAGAAAATTTTGAAAAATTCAAATTCAAATGCTCCAATTCTATTTTATCATTATTGTTTTCTTAATTTGAAATAATGGTGATTTGTACATGAAGAAGTCATGTGGTCACTTAAACAATCTTGAAAACGAAATTCAAATTCATTTGATTGCAAATTTCTCTTTTAATCTCTTTTTTAAATTTTAGGTTGATTAGTGATTCATGTTGATGATGGTGATAATGTGTATCATGTTTTACACAATCCATTGTAAAAAGTGATGTTGATGCAGAGAAGGTGATGTTAGACGATGACAACTTATCTAGAGAGGATAAATAGATCCCCAAAATAAAGTTTTATTTAAAAACTTGTTTTAAAAAATTTATACAAAAACTATGGCAGGTAAAAGTCGTATTCTAGATCATAAGTCGCCAAACCAAACCAATTATAGGAGGCTCGAATATGCATACAATCAATATTCAATTGAATGATGATAGTAAGATCTTAATAAAATAAAATCTCAAGTAATTATTTTACAATTACAAGTCCAATATATATCTAATAAAACAATTGATAAAACTAAGTGAAATAATTTATTGGACACTTGTTGTGCACTTAATTTTTAAGATTTTCCTTTGAACTTTGTTGGTATGAAAAACCTCCTACAATCTAATAGATTATAAGATAATCAACAAAGTAATTCAACAATCAAAGGATTTGTCTATACGAATTAATTGCACAATCAAAGAGTTTAACAAATTTGCTTAACAAAATGTAACTAATATATATATATATATATATATATATATATATATATATATATATATATATATATATATATATATATATATATATATATATATATATATATATATATATATATATATATATATATATATATATATATATATATATATATATATATATATATATATATATATATATATATATATATATATATATATATATATATATATATATATATATATAGAGAGAGAGAGAGAGAGAGAGAGAGAGAGAAATATTTGTTTAGGGGGTTCACCAATCATCCTTGCTATGGCTACGTCTCCTCCCAATTCCGTTTGGAATTGAGATAAATTTCTTACTATGCAAAAAGTTGTTTACGAGAGAAATGTAGCAATCCAACCCTACGAACCCTATGTTTGATGTTGATCCTAGTAATTTCACTTCCCTTGATCAGAGTTTGATAAAGTCACCCAGTAATACCAATTTGATCCACAGTCTCGTGTTACTCCTTTGCTAGAAACCACTATTCTTCAAAGCTCTTCACTCGGCCGAATCCAAATTATGAAATTGTTGTCACCTAACATTTCCAAACAATTCACTGTCTGATATTACTCCTTTGCAAGAACCTCTCGTTCTTCAAAGTCTTTCACTCGATCAAATCTAATATTTGTGAAACCTTGTGAAAAACCCTCAAATCCACACTTTAATCTTGAGGTAAAACTCTCACTGTTTTTCCTTGAAACCCCCTATGATTCTCAACCCAACCTTAGGTTGCAGCCAACCTAAATTGAACGTTATCAAAACAAGTCTAGATGGAACTCAAACAATGAATTATTATGTGTGTGTTGTTTATGTGTATGCATAGATGCAAGGTTGAAGATGATGAGAAATCTTAGTATGTGTTTATAGTTTCATCAAATTGAAAATGATGCATGTATGAATATATATATAGATGTGTAAGTTGGAGGAAAAAGGGAAACTTAGAAGTTTTAAAAGGAGAGCAATTTTTTTGAAATTTTTACACATATGTAAGTTATGTGTTGACCTGTATGAGGTCAATGTGACGAAACGAAATTACAGAAACTTTCAGGCTTTAAAATAAAAGTACATGTGTCGATGCATAAAATGGATGTGTTGACACATGCAACTGACTTTTATGTAAAAATTTATTTTTAATAACATGTGTCGACCTATATGAGGTCATTGTGTCGACACATAGTTACAGTATCTAAAGGGTTTATTATTGATCCCATGTGTCGATGCATAGAATAGATGTGTCGACACATGCAACTGATTTCTATACAAAAATTAATTTTTAATGCATGATACCTATTGACAACCTTTTCAAACATGTTCTAGATACATTCTAAGACTCATAATGCAAGGGGGCACAGATTGACCCAGAGACATTGTTCAATATACAGAAAACATAAATTTATCCTAGTTTTGACATCATGTAAATCATCCATCAAAGGAGCAAATGGATTCACAAGTGATGTAAACTTGTCCATGATAAAAACAATGTGGACAATTGAATTGTAACTCTTGTGATGCAAGCCAATGTTGAGATTCAAATTAATCCAAACTTGTGCATGTTCTAACTTATTTTTTAATTTTTTTTGTTTTGATTTGATGATTACATGATGAAAATTCAAGTTCGTTATAAATTCAAATTTTGTCAACGACCTTGTGTTGTAATGAGAAAAGTCAAGAGCATTGGTACTTAATTCACAAGAGATCAAAATTTGTACTTGGACAAGAGATGGCATCACATATAGTCATGTACCATAATTTTTTATATCTTTTTTATTTCTTTGGACCACCATATTGAATCTTTACTTGGCCTTTTTATTAACTTTGACTTTATTGTATGAAGATGTCATCCAATGACTATAAGATTATGCATGCTTATGAAAAAATAAATAAAAATGACTGATGAGTGAAGCCATGACCTAGGGACCATGACTTAGGGACCTTTCATCCTAGCTTCAGATGAAAATTAAGTGATTATAGCCAGATGACATGAAAAAGGATATGGACAAAATTGAGGTGTGACAACTTTCCCCAGGGCCGTCTCAAAGAATTTGGAGGCCCTGTTCGAATTTTAAAAATCGTAACTTCAAAAAGGAAAACAAAAAAAATCAAAAAAAGATATTTTTTATTAATTTATATAAAAAAATTCATTTGTCATTGAAAATATAAAATTCAATTAATGATTTAAGGTTTTGTAAAATCAAAAATTTTAAATATATTGACTTGAAACTCATTATGAATTTAAAATAATTATATAACAAAATCATTTTTCATTTAATATATAAAATAAAATTAATATTTTTAGATTTTGTTATAAAATAAAATAAAGTTAATGTTTTAAATTTCTGTTATAAAATATAAATGAAATTAATGCTTTTAGGTTTCGTTATAAAATCAAATGTGAAGAAAAAAATTTGTAAATAAACAAAATGGGAAATTAAAAGTGCATGGTTTTGTTAGATAATCTTGTGAACACTTTAAGGTTTTATTATAAAATAAATAAACTGGAATAAATACTTTAAGATTTTGTTGTAAAACTATTTAAAAATAGAAAAATTTACATCAGTAGGAGTTGACCTCAGGCTCTTCGGATAAAATGACTAAAGCTTTTGTCGCTAAACTATTACCATTAAAATATCATTGACTTTGATGTTACTTTTAATATTAATTATTACCTTTTATAATTTTATACCCCTACTCCCGATTTCGAGGCCCCCAATTTTTTAAGGCCCTGTGCAATGGGCCAAGTTGCACAGGCCCATATCCGACCATGGTTGCCCCTATTTTATCATGTTTAACCTGAAAGTATGAAATTCAATTATCTTTATGCCTTCGTGGTGGAAGATAGTTAAATATCAAAGGACCCAAATTTTGTCATTCACATGAATGGTGATGAGATAGACAAATTCATGAAGGCTCAACCTTGTTGGGGATATGAAGGGTTTGCCTCCTCCCATCGGTAAGGGTTTTTCCTTCAATGAAAAACCTTGGAAATATCAACAACTAAAAGATACTCTGAGCATTAGCAGAGAAACTCTCAGAAAATCAAAACGAGCAAAAATTGAAAGATTCTCTAAGCATTAATAGAGAAAACAAAACTTGAAATAAAATTCAAATTTCAATTGCTCCAATTCTATTGTGTTTTATTGTTTTCTTAATTTGAAATAGTCATGATTACTTTTACATGAAAGAGTCGCGTGGTCACTGAACAAACTTAAAAATGAAATTCAAACTTATTTGATTGTATATTTCTACTTTAATTTTTTTTTACATTTTAAGTTTATTGGTGATTCATCATGATGATGGTGATAATGTGTATTATGTTGTACATGATCCATTGTAAAAAGTGACATTGATACAAAGAAGGTGATGAAAACTTGTCCATGATAAAAACTATGTTGACAATTGAATTGTAACACTTGTGATGTAAGCCAGTGTTGATATTCAAATTAATTCAAACTTGTGCAAATTATATTTTTTTTTGTTTTGAATTGATAATTACATGATGAAAATACAAGTTTGTTATAAATTCAAATTTTGTCAACGACCTTGTGTTGTAATGAGAAAAGTCAAGAGCATTGGTACTTAATTCGCAAGAGATCAAAATTTGAACTTGGACAAGAAATGGCATCACATGTAGTCATGTACCACCAAGCTTTTTCATCTTTTTTCTTTCTTTGGACCACCATGTTGACTCTTAACTTGGCCTTTTAATTGACTTTAACTAGCCTTTTATTAATGGGAAACATAATGAATGATGAATGGATGAAATGATGTGAATTTTGAAAGAAAACTTCTTCTTAGCCAAAGGTTGATTTTTCAGTCCTGACTTTGACTATATTGTATGAAGATGATATCCGATGACCATGAGATGATGCATGCTTATGAAAAAAACAAAAATGACTGATGGGTGAAGCCATGACCTAGGGACCTTTCATCCTAGCCTCAGATGAAAATTAAGTTCCTATAACCAAATGAAATGAAAAAGAGTAGGGAAAACTGAGGTGTGATAGTTGGCCCTATTTAATTACCTTTAACCTGAAAGTATGATCAACAACGATCTTCATACATTTGTTGCGGAAGATAAATAAATAAAAAAGGACCCAAATTTTGTCCTTCACATGAAAGGTGATAAGATTGACAAATTCATGAAGACTCAACCTTGCTGGGATAACAAAGGGTTTGGCTCCACCCATCGGTAAGTGTTTTTCCTTTAATGAAAAACTTTGAAAAAAGTATGTTGATGCAAAGAAGGTGATGCAAACTTGTCCATGAGAAAAACAATATGGACAATTGAATTGTAACTCATGTGGTACAAGCTAATGTTGATATTCAAATTAATACCAACTTGTGAAAATTCTAACTTATTTTGAAAACTTTTTTGTTTTTAATTGATTATTACATGATGAATATTCATGTTTGTTCAAAATTTAAATTTTGTCAACGACCTTGTGTTTTAATGATAAAAGTCAAGACTATTAGTACTTGATTTAGAAGAAATCAAAGTTTATACTTGAACAAGAGATGACATCATATATAATCATGTACTAGCAAAAAAAATTCATCTTTTTTCTTTTTTTGACCACCATGTTGAATATTCACTTGGCATTGTTATTGACTTTAACTAGCCTTTTATTAATCGGAAAGATAATGAATGTTTAATGGATGAAATGATGTGAATTTATAAAGAAAACTTCCTCTATGCCAAAGGTTTATTTTTCAGTCTTAACTTTGAATTTATTGTATGAAAATGAGATCCAATGACCATGAGATGATGCATGCTTATGAAGAAAAAAAACAAAAATGACATATGAGTGAAGCCATGACCTAGGGACCTTTCATCCTAGTATCAGATAAAATTAAGTGCTTATAGCCAGATGACATGAAAAAAAGGGTAGGAACAAAATTGGGGTGTGACAATAAGGCTTTTATAGAAAATTGATTATAAAGATAGTGTAATTTATCTTGTTGTGCTTGTTAGTAGGTTCTTATGACTACTTTGTGACTAGTATTATCTACGGGAAGACATTATATGTCTTTATGTGATACTACACTTTTTCTCATTTGTAAAGGAGATAAAGTGTAGAGAAGGAACTTAAGGCGACATTCTATATGTGAAAGGAGGTCAAGATCGTGGGTGGAACAAGGGTGAAGCATGTTCTGGAAATAGAGGTCTAAGTCCAAGAAACGAAAAACAAAGAGTGTTATAGGTTTAATAAGATTGGACATTGAAAGACAGACTGTCCAAAGAGAAATATGTGTCTGTAACGCGGTGGGAGAACTGACTTGGTTGTTTTGCATTTGATCGCAAATGTTGTGGTTTAGCAAGAGTCGTCGCCGACTTTTCTTTTATCCAAAAGGAAAGGCTGAAAAGAACAGGAAAGACCTTTGAGATATTTTCTTGAGTTCGGGGGATAGATTATGAAAAGGGGAGGTATTAGCACCCTTTCCATCCATGGTTTTCCATGGGCTCTTAGTTACTTGCTAGATCACTTGCTTTTGTTTGAAAATGTGCTTTGTGTGGTTTTTGAAAGTATTTTGAAAAGGTGTCGTCGTTTAGGCAAACTTTGTAATGATTCTCGTTCGTAAGAATGTATGCAAAGTGTTTGATCTTTTGAAAATGTTTTCAAGTTTGAAATATGTTTTTGAAAGTGTTTGGTGTTTGTTTTGAAAATGTCAAGGGTGTTTTTGGTTTGAAATTGAGAAAGCAACTAGGAACAATCTACCTACTCAAAAAGTCTTCAACGTTTATTTCCTCTTTCCTTTGACATTGTCATCTTACCATTGATTTGGTAAGTAACCCTATCTTTGGATGTAAAAGGGACGAGAAAGGGTCATCGTATAGCCATGATTAGCAATGTTGTAAGATATCTTAGCATTTTCTTTAAGGACTAAAATCACTTTTGAAAGGCAACTTTGATAGCATCATCGAGGGACTATGATCTTGTATTTTTGTTTGTTTTTGCTAAGATACCTCACATGCATAATATGGCCATTTTTGTAAGGCAAAAAAGTGGGTTTACCCTAGGGGTGTATGTGTGCAAGTGTATTGGTTTTCATGCTTGATTTGTCTTGATTAGGGTTTTGCTATTTGTTGATTTTTATCTTTTCATACAAACCCTAATTACTAGCATTTGTATATAAAGCATTAAATTACAGAAATTAAAATTACTACGCTATTACATCATTAGGGGAGGGGGTGTACAAATTACAAATGGGGAATTGCAAGGAAATTAAATTTAAATAATTATTACAACCATATTTAATATTGTACAAAAATGAATAAATAAAAATGCAAGAATGTAAGTGTAAAAAGAAAAGATTTTTTTGTTTGGTTTTTATGAAAAGGGGTTTTTGACCTAATTAACTAAAATAAAATAATTGAATAGAATAAGAAAATTAAAACTAAGTTAATAAAAGAAGTTAATTTATTAAAGAAAACAAGTTTTTTAGGGTTTTTGTGAATTTAATTAAATTAGTAAATAAAATTAATTAGATAAAAGTTCTAAGTTCTAAGTTGATTTTAATTTACAAGAAAATCATATAATAATAATTAAGACTAATTATCTAAGTATTTTAAAAAAGGAAATTAATTTATTAAAGGAAATGTTTTTTTTTTTGTTCTTTTAGTTTTATGAAGAAAAAGAAACTAAATAAATATAAATAATAAAATATAAATATTTTTGAATTTTTTATTAATAAAATAATAATAATAATAATAATAATAATAAAAGATGAAAAATAAAATAAAATAATAAAAAAAGGTCAGGGAGGTTAGAAAGTGAAACAGGGAGTATTGTTAAGAAAAAAAGCCAGGCCCATGGGATGGAGGCCCAAGCGCTTCCTGAAACAAAAAGAAAAATGACAAAAAATGTGAAAAATGCAAAAAGCAGCGCGCTGGGTGTTGAACCCATGCCCTCTTGGTTACCAGCATGCTACTTTACCGTTGGGGTGGCTATACATCTGTTAACTTAACTGAAATGATAAATATATAATACAAAATGAGTCATGAATACACTTCATCTTCAACCTCCAGCCAAAGGACATGTAACTTCATTATTTCTCAACCATTCATAAAACTTCCAACATCAAACTTGTTAGAAATTTTCTCACGATTCTGAATATGTAAATAACTTAAGCTAATTCTAAAAAATGAGCATGAATTTTTAGTGGTACCAAATCCTAACATAAATATTTTTAGAGGTTCAGATTCAAAATTCCAACTACTCAAACAACAATAATGAAATCTAATGACATGGTTAGCTTCAGGACAATGATATCTACATTTCTTATTCACAAATAAACCATTAATGATGCTTGTATGAGGAGTTCAAAGTTAAGAAAACTTACCTCAAAACTAGAAATCGTGAAATGCAATTGAGCTTGATTCAAGGTGCTGCAATGATCAGGTTAGCTTCCTCAAGTTCCCAGGAAGCTAATGCAATGGTTAGCTTGAGTTGAGAGTGGATGAAATGGCTTGGAGAAGTCAATGTGCAGTACTCTGTTTTTGGTTATGGAGGATGGTGCAAATGGTGTTACAGTCGTGTAACAGGGTCAGGGATGAGTTGTATTTGATGTTTAGAAGCTTTAGGAACCAAAAGGCTTGGAAATGCATGAGGGAGATGTGAGTTTCAAGTTTTTGGTCAGATTATGCAACAATGGAGTTTTTGTGTGTGATTCTGAGTTCTAGGGAGTTTGAGGGCTTAAGCATGCGTGTGTTTTCTTGCAAACAACTCGTGTATATGTATGGAAAAGGTTTGGATACTTGAGGTGGTCAGAAGTACAATATCACATGTTTTGGCTTCTTGGCTTGTTTTTGAAGTAAGGTTGGCAAACATGGTTTCAATGCATAGTACAAAGCTATCTAGAGTGGTTACCAACTTTAAACAAGCTTATCTTACTTTGTAGAGGAAGTTTGTGCAGAAGGAACAAGTGCAAAGCTCAATGCAAGTTGACTTTGCATAAAGCTTGCTTTATGTAAATGGCAATGGTGCCTTTGTGCCACTAATGAAAAATTATCTTGGATAAAGCTTGAATCAAATGGATAATAGCTCAAAAGCAAGTGTAAGATTCTGATTAGGGAGAGATTTTGAGGTTTAGAGGCCTGCAAAGCAAGATTGTGCATCATGGCTATGGATTTGGTTCATGTTGCATCACAAATTTTGCTTTGTAAAACAACTTGAAACCCCAACTTCTGGCCTTCGATTATCCTTGCTCACAAATTATCTTAAGGAGTACTTGGACTTTTTAGAAAGCTTGTAATATGTTATACAACCCCTCTTTGAATCACTTTTGCAAAATCCAAATGGAACTATGTGAAACTTGGGTCGGAAGTTAGGTCAAAATCCTGACCTAAAATGCTCAAAATTTCATGTTTTAGTTCCATGACCATGACTTCATGGATTAATAACTTGATATCCAAGAATTTCTAGAAGAAGTTGTGTAAAGAAACATTTTATATTTCATGGAGATCTACAACTTTCATGTTGAAAGTTTCCTTTGAATCATCTTGCATCATGGTGAAAAATTGTCTCAAAGTTGTCAAGAAATATGAAGTTTTCAACACTTAGAAAAATTTCTAAGTTTGGAAACTTTGACTTTTCAAAATGAAATCTAGACTTTTTGATTTATTGATAAACAAGTTTCATATTTTGACATGTTTTGATGAATTCTGATCTTTGACACTTGATTTTGACCAAAAGGTCAAAGTTTGACTTTTCAATGTACAATTGACTTTTGATCAATTGACTGAAAATCAACTATCAATCAATTGATCTTGAGCAATATTTTGAGTCATTCCATTAGGTTAAAAATGATGCAGTTGAACTCTTGAGATCATGCCTCAAACCAATTAACCATTTTCTAGGTCAAAAATCAGAAATTCCCTTTTCTTAGTCAAAACCCTAATTTTGACTATTTTGCTCTTTTGATGATCTGATCAAATTTCTTGAGGAATTGTGGTACAAACTTTATCAAATGATACATATGAGTTTATAATGTTGATATGGATAAAAAATTATGAAGTTTGACTGTAAATTAACCACAGTTGACTTTTTCCCCAATACAGCTGATTTTTAGGTCAACTTCTCAAATGACTGAGTAAAAATGTGATCCAAGACTTGAAACTTGCCATGAGTAATATTGAGGGTCCATAATGATCCATGAAAGTCATATGAGGCATTAAAATTTCAATTATCCTTTTGCAATCTCAAACCCTAATTTCAGTCATCAGTGCTTAAGGAGGTGTCTTGAGCTGATCAACCCTTGTGCAGTCTTGAACCAAGAGAGATCTTGTGAGAAAATATTTGATGAATGAGAGGGAAAAGTTTGGGGTACAATAACTTCCCCAATTCAATCTTCTTAAACATGGAGAGTTAGATTTGCGGATCTGACATTCGTGACTTGAAGGTGGAAGATGATTGGACACTAGAGTGCCCAGAAATTTGCACTCGAAGATGAAGTGGGAATGGGCTTATAGATGCCATTTGGAGGAATAATGGAGATTTTCCAGAGATGGGCTTGTAGATTCCATCTGAGGGTGACTGTTGATAGAGAATGGACTAAGTCTGAACTTAATTTCAACTGGAAAAGAATCAGAATAAATCTTTGGAGTGACTTATCTGAAACAGAAGAAGTATTGTATGTTGTTTGACTGGAAAGAATCAGAATAAATCTTAGAGCGATTTATCTGAACCAGACGTGTTCCTTTGGAAAGTATCAGGATAAACCGTTGAGGGGTTTAAACTGAACCAAAAGAGATCTTGAATATTCTTTAACTGGAAAGAATCAGAGTAAATCTTTGAGAAATTTATCTGAACCAGAGAAAGTGTTTGCGGGAAAGAATCAGAATAAATCGTTGAGAGATTTATCTGAACTTGAAAGGGATCTGGAGAAGAATCAGAATAAACCGTTGAGAGATTTATCTGAACCGGAGAAGATGTTTGCGGGAAAGAATCAGAATAAATCGTTGAGAGATTTATCTGAACCCGAAATGCTCCTTTGGAAAGTATCGGGATAAACCGTTGAGGGGTTTAAACTGAACCAAAAGAGATCTTGAAAGTTCTTTAACTGGAAAGAATCAGATTAAATCTTTGAGTGATTTATCTGAACTAGAGAAAGCGTCTGCGGGAAAGAATCAGAATAAACCATTGAGAGATTTAAACTGAACCGGCATGGATCTGGAGAAGAATCAGAATAAATTATTGAGAGATTTATCTGAACCAGAAATGTTCCTTTGGAAAGTATCAGGATAAACCGTTGAGGGGTTTAAACTGAACCAAAAGAGGTTTTGAATATTCTTTTACTGGAAAGAATCAGAGTAAATCTTTGAGTGATTTATCTGAACCAGAGAAAGTGTCTGCTAGGAAATAATCAGAATAAACCGTTAAGAGATTTAAATTGAACGGGCAGGGATCTGGAGAAGAATCAGAATAAATCATTGAGAGATTTATCTGAACTAGAAAAGATGACTGCGGGGAAAGAATCAAAATAAATATTTGAGAGATTTATCTAAACTGGAAGTGTTCCTTTGGAAAGTATCAGGATAAACCGTTAAGAGGTTTAAACTGAACCAAAAGTCTTGAAAGAAATATCAGTTATGTAGATGGTTGACCAGTCCTTTCTTTGGAATTGATCTGTAATTGACTTGCTGAAAAATTGACGATAATTCTCTGTTGATTGATCTTTCCTGAAAAAGATGAAAGGTTAGTTGCATGCAATGTCATGATGTATGAAATGCACGGTACAATGATGTTCTCAAAATAAATGAGATTGTGTCGTATGTATTTGCATTGTCAATGCTATGATGTATGGATGTAACGTATGGACATATTAATTGTTATGCCATAGTATTGCTGGAGTCGGGGAAAATAAATCCAGGAGTGCTGCTGAGAATGAGGAGTGCAAGTCTTCATGCTTTGAAGTGTTGACGAGTTTCCATTTTTTAGAGAAATAAACTCTGTTGTGTAAGGGAAACGCTGTGTATTGCTTGTAGACCTTGTGAAATCCTGTTGGGGAGTCCTGAGAAATTGGACGACTTTTACTGGGGAATCTTAGGAGCAGTAACTGGAATTTTTGTTTTGTCTGGGATATGAGAGAGCTTGATATCATTAAGTTGTATACTGGAGATACGTTAGTGATCCTGTAGTGGGATGTCCTATTTTCCGCTCTTGCTGGAAAAGGTCCCTGCGGGGGATTTTATGGAATAGTCTAAAGATATTATCCTATTTCTTAAAGCCATTAGTGATTGCCTTTCTATTTTCTGTTCCTCTTTTTTGTTCATTTGTAAACAGCAGTCATGTTCAAATGCATATGTTCAAAAATAAATCATTGGACATTTTTGCAAATAAAACACGGAAAAAGAAAAACAGATAGTTTTGCACTTTCAAAGGGATATCTTTGTATTAACTTGAATAAGTTTTTTTTGTAAAATGAGACAAGCATTCTAGTAAGAGAATGTCATCATAAAAAATTAAAATTGATACAAAGAAAAGATAGCTATGTGAAACAATCTCATGGGGTTCCCATTCTGCTATAGTCTTTGTGTCTCTGAGCGTCTTGTCCACTTGCTTCCTTGTCCTAAGTTGATTGGATTGATTAGAACCGTTGAGCTTGTCAGACGATGTTAAAGGTTGTCTGTAAGGTGATCCAACGGGACATAGTCATACGCTTTAATTCCATAACTTTTGCTTAGACTTCCCTTTCGGGTTTTCAGTCCACCAGGATACCCTTTTTTGCCCAAGCCGCCCTTTCAGGTTTTCAGCTTGCGGGTGTACAATTTTTTTTTGTTTTATCCCTAATTTTTTCCCAAACCTTTGTGGTTCGTCGGGATGCCCTTATTTTGCCTAGGTGTGTCAACCTAGCGGGTCTCTTATGCGTAGTATCTTTTGACTATGTCTGCGTTCATAGGGTGTGGAAGGTCGTCGCCATCCATAGTGGTTAGGATCATTGCTCCACCAGAGAATATGCTTTTGATCACAAACGGTTCTTCGTATGTAGGAGTCCATTTTCCCCTGGGATCACCTTGTGGTAATATGATACACTTGATTACCAAGTCACCAACCTGATATACCTGACGCCTAACCTTCTTGTTAAAAGCTTTGATCATACGTTTTTGGTACATCTGGCCATGACAGACAGCCGTAAGCCTCTTCTCATCAATCAAGTTAAACTGGTCAAGCCGAGTTTGGATCCAATTGTCTTCATTCAGCCCTGCATCCTTTATGATTATTAGAGAAGGTATTTGGACTTCAATTGGTAGGACAGCTTCCATGTCGTATACCAAGGAGAAGGGAGTTTCCCCTGTTGATGTGCGCGTCGTGGTACGGTAACCATGGAGAGCGAATGGTAGCATCTCATGCCAGTCCTTGTAGGTTACTTTCATTTTTTGTATGATCTTCTTGATGTTCTTATTTGCGGCTTCGGCAACACCATTCATCTTTGGCCGGTAAGGAGAAGAATTATGGTACTAGATCTTGAATTGCATGCACAGTGCGGTGATCATGGTATTATTGATATTCGTACCATTGTCTGTGATGATTCCCTCTAGGATACCATACCGACAGATGAGATTCTATTTGATGAATCGGGCGATAACATTCTTGGTAACGGAAGCGAAAGAAGCTGCCTTAACCCACTTCGTGAAATAGTCAATGGCCACTAAGATGGAGCGGTGCCCATTAGAAGTTGTGGGTTTGATTTCTCCAATCATATCGATGCCCCACATCGCGAATAGCCAGGGAGCAGTTAGGACATTTAGAGGAACTGGAGGCACATGCATTTTGTCACCGTAGATCTGACACTTGTGACAGGTTCGTGAATGCTGATAGCAATCTGCTTCGATGGTAGACCAGTAATACCCTGCCCTTAGGATCTTTTTAGCCATTGTATGCCCACTAGAATGGGTGCCAAATGTGCCTTCATGCAGATCAGCCATGATCTTTTCTGCCTTAGCCTTGTCTACGCAACGAAGCAAAACAGAGTCGTGGTTGCGTTTGTAGAGAATGCCATTACTGAGGAAGAACTTAGCAGAGAATATCCTTAAGAACTTCTTATCATTAACCAAATCCCCCTCCGGATACTCTTGGGCCTCGAGATACCTCTTAACTACATGGAACCAAGGCTGGTCCACTACTTCTTCAGTATCGATCTCGTGACAGTAAGCTGGTTCGTCCATCCGCTCAATGGTGATCTGGGGAGCCTTGTTACCCCACTTCAGTTTAAACATGGATGACACGGTGGCTAGCACGTCTGCTAGTTGATTTTCCTCTCGTGGAAAATGCTCAAAGGTAATTTCCTCGAAATGTGGGATTAATGTCAACACATGTTCTTTATAAGGGATGAGGTTAGGGTGCTTTGTGTCCCATTCTCCTTTGATCTGACTGATGACTAAGGATGAATCTCCAAATACACTTAAGTACTTGATTCCCAAATCTATGGCATCTTTGAGACCAAAAATACACGCTTCGTATTCCACCATGTTATTAGTATAGTTGAAGCAAAGTCTTGTAGTGAAGGGAGTATGACATCTTTTAAGGGATATGATTACAGCACCTATGCCATTGCTGAGTGCGTTGGATGCTCCGTCAAAAACCAAGGTCCATCGGGATCCTTGTTCAGGTCCGTCATATGGACTGAGTTCTTCACAATTGTTTTCCATCATGATGTCTTCATCTGGGAATTCTAATTTCATGGACTGGTATTCATCCAAGCTTGATGAGTAAGGTGATCGGCTAGCACACTGCCTTTTATTGCTTTTTGGGTAGTGTACTGAATGTCGTATTCTGTAAGGATCAACTTCCATCTTGCTATTCTCCTAGAGAGGGCAGGTTTCTCGAATATGTATTTAATTGGATCCATCTTGGATATCAATAAGGTAGTATGGGTCAGCATATACTGTCTTAGCCAGCGAGCAGCCCATGCCAGAGCACATCAAGTTTTCTCGAGCAGTGAATATCTTGTTTCACAGTCGGTAAACTTTTTGCTCAGGTAGTAAATAGCATGCTCTTTTTGGCCAGACTCGTCATGCTGCCCCAGCACACACCCTATTGAATTTTCTAAGACAGTTAGATACATGATCAAAGGACTTCCCTCGACTGGCGGCACCAAGACAGGAGGATCTTGTAGGTACTCTTTGATCTTGTCTAAGGCAACTTGACACTCATCATTCCATTTGACTACTTGGTCTTTCTTCAGTAATTTGAAGATTGGTTCACAAGTAGCTGTCAGGTGAGAAATGAATCTGGCGATGTAGTTAAGCCGTCCTAAGAATCCTCTGACTTCTTCTCGGTGTGAGGAGCGGGCATTTCTTGTATTGCTTTCACCTTGGCAGGGTCCACTTCGATACCTTTATCGCTGACGATGAAGCCTAAGAGTTTATCGTACCTCACCCCAAATGTGCATTTATTAGGGTTTAACCTTAGCTTGTATTTTTTTAGCCTTTCAAATAGTTTCTGCAAATGGACAAGATGTTCCTCTTCAGTTTGAGATCTAGCTATCATGTCGTCCATATAGACCTCTATTTCGTGATGGATCATATCATGAAATAGAGCTACCATGGCCCGCTGATAGGTTGCCCCAGCGTTTTTTAATCCGAATGGCATAACCTTGTATCAGAATATGCTCTATTGTGTGACTAAGGTCGTTTTATCCATGTCCTCATGTGCCATTTTGATTTGATTGTAGCCTGAGAAACCATCCATGAATGAGAACACTTTGTGTTGTGCGGTATTGTCAACCGAAATTTCGATATGGGGAAGTGGGAAATCATCCTTAGGGCTTGCCCTATTCAAATCTCGGTAGTCCACACACATGCGTACTTTGCCGTCCTTTTTAGGCACTGGAACAACATTGGCGACCCATTATGGATAGAAGGTGATGGCTAAGAATCCGGCATTGAATTATTTCATGACTTCAGTCTTGATCTTCTCTAACATGTCTGGCCGCATGCGACAAACTTTCTGTTTTACCGGAGGGCATTCTTCTTTTGTCGGTAGACGATGTACCACGATATCAGCGTCAAGTCCTGGCATATCTTCGTATGACCAAGAAAAGACCTCAATGTAGTCATGTAGCAACTGAGTTAAACGCCTCTTGACACTGGATTCCAGATTGGCACCCACCTTGACTTCTTTCTTGTCCTCTTCGGTAGCTAAGTTAACCGTGTCCACTAGTTCTCCATGGGGCTGTGTGGTCCTTTCTTCCTGTAGTAGTAATCTGGCTAGTTCCCTTGGTACTTCACAGTCTTCCTCACCTTCGTCTTCGGCTTAGTAGATTAGATTTTCAAAGTCACAATAGGCCATAGCAGAATCGTTACCCGTGGGATCCTGAGTGGATGTAGATCTGTATTTTGAATGTGAGTGTGTGTAAGGGTATAACTATCTTTGAAAGAAATAAAAATGTAGAAAAAGAAAGACAAAGAGCATAAAGTTTGCATGCAAAAACGTCCATGATTCATTGATGACATATGAAAATGAGGTAACAACCCTTACAAATGGACCGTTGTGCCTCAGGTAAGACACAAGGTTTTAAAAGTCGGAATTGTTTAATTATTACAAGTCCGGCAAAAATTTAAAGACAATTACTGTTGGATAAAAGTAATTGGGACAAAATATTTTGCTTCCCAGTTGGTGAGTCCTCCGTTGATAGTTGGGAAAATCCATTCCTCCAAGTCGCAGCTATCATCACTATCCTCCACTGCATTGACTCCAAGGTTGCTAATCTTCAAAGGTTGTCCCCCGGCACGAGCACGACGAACAACTTTCTGGGCTCCTGAAGTGAAACCCAAACCAAATTTGTCAGATTTGTAAGGGATATCTGGGAGTTGGCCCCAAATAGTACACCCACCTTCTTCGACTACTGCCTCAAACCAATTAACCATTTGCTTGGTCAAAAATCAGAAATTGCCCTTTCTCAATCAAAACCCTAATTTTGACCATTTTGCATTTTTGATGATCTGATCAAATTTCTTGAGGAATTGTGGTCCAAACTTGATTAAATGATACATATGAGTTTATATTGTTGATATGGATAAAAAATTATGAAGTTTGACTGTAAATTGACCACATTTGACTTTTTCCCCAATACAGCTGATTTTTAGGTCAACTGCTCAAATGACTGAGTAAAAATGTGATCCAAGACTTGAAACTTGACATGAGTAATATTGAGGGTCCATAATGATCCATGAAAGTCATATGAGGCATTAAATGTTCAATTATCCTTGTGCAATATCAAACCCTAATTTCAGTCATTAGTGCTTAAGGAGGTGTCTTGAGCTGATCAACCATTGTGCAGTCTTAAACCAAGAGAGATCTTGTGAGAAAATATTTGATGAATGAGAGGGAAAATTTTGGGGTACAACAGAGTCCATCTAGTACTGCAAATATGGTTCAAACTAATGATTCAGGAAAGTAAAGAAAATATATTAAGTGTTTCATTCAACAAATGAACATATTGTAAGAATAAGATTTGGTTCTACAATATTATCTCTGATTTTTAATGATAACAAATGAGTATGTTTGTATGAACAATTTTGATACTCTAATGTTTGTTATTGTTGAGTACTTAACAAACAGGTTCTGGTTCTGATGGATGGCGTGTCCAAGACTTTAGAAGAGAATTAGTTACGCTTTTGCGCTACACAAGCTCTGTTGAACAATAGCAAGACACTCCAGAAGGCTCTGAAGTGTAGGCTCTGATGTTTGTCTAAAGAAACCAGTCAGAAGATCTGAATACAGAAGTTGCTGCTTAAGCCCAGATGCTGAAGACGTGTGTTTCTGAAGACAACGGGTTCTAAAGAAACAGTCAGAAGATCTGAAGACAGAAGTTTTTACTCAAGCCCAGATGCTAAAGACTCAAGTTTCTAAAGACCCAAGGTTCTAAAGATAATGGTTCTAAAGACCAAGTGCTAAAGACTCTAAAGACAAAAGTTCTAAGGATTCTAAAGATTCTAAATACTTGAAGTTCTAGAGACCCAAGGTTCCAAGAAAAGGTTCTCACAACCAAGTGCTGAAGACTCTGAAGACGCAGTTCTAAAGACTCTGAAGACTTGAAGTTCTGATGACCTTGTGTTATGTTCTTTCTTCTAAACTAATGCTCACAGAAGCCTCTGAAGAGCAGAAGGAAAGAAGATAACGTTAATGTGGTATAAATAGTACATGGTAAAATCAACGTTTCATTCCACTACCATGAAAGGACGGACGCGTCACACGATCTTGTCCCTCGCGTTACTGTTCAAGCTGCCAATGTTTCTAGAAATCCCAAGATTACCCCTCAACGAATATATTATTTTATTGGCTATATAAAGGCTTGAAAACTAAGATAGAAAGCTTACAATCAACAAAATATCCACACAGAAAGCGTTGTTCATAGCTTTCATATTCTTAAGTCATTTTTCTTAAAATAGTTTACATATTCAGCTTGTGTAGAAGCAATACTCTTGTAAACAAAACTTGTATTCAAACGTTTGTTTGATTTTCCTTAAGGGACCGGGTAGGTCTGTATCCTTAAGAAGTCTAGGACTTGCGAGTTTTGGAGGTTGTTAGTCATTTGCGGGTAGCTTGTGCATTGTAATAATCAGATTGATTATTGTTTGATATTACTTAAGGGACTGGGTGGGTCTATATCCTTAAGATGTCTAGGACTTGCGGGTCTTATAGGTGGTTAGTCACTTGCAGGTAGCTTGTGCAAATTGTAATCAGTTTGGTTATAGTGAATTAAGTCCTTTATTGAGTAAGGAGAAATCACCTTGGCTGGTGGACTAGACTAGCTTGATAATTTTCAAGTGAACTAGTATAAACATACATTTTTATTTACTTACTGTTCTTACTTATTGTTATTAACAAGTGTGAAAGAAAAAGGATTTTAATTTAAAAGGGAATATTTTTAAAGGAAAGTTTTTGTTTTAAAAACCAAATTCACCCCCCCCCCCCTCTTGTGTTTTCACACCTTCAATTGGCATCAGAGCTCCAGTTTTGAGGAGATAAAAGTTTGATTTTTTATCAACACTTAATAGTTTCCAATATTGATCCAGTGTGTGTAAAAAACAAATGGATACACCTACTTCCGTTGTTGATAATAGGGATAATGATAGAGATCACTATAGTACAAAACATCATATGTTTGATAGGGATAAATTTGACTATTAGAAAGATAGAATAGAAATTTACTTTCTAGCATATGACTTGGATCTATGAGACTTGGTAGTTGATGGATACACTCACCCAGTAGATGATAAAGGTCATAAGATTGCAAGAAGGGCAATGACCGAAGCATAGAAGAAAGTATGCAGAAATCACTACAAAGCAAGAACCATTCTTCTAAGTTCTATTTCATATAATGAATATGGTAAGAACACAGATAGATATAATGCAAAGTCTATCTTTAATTATCTATAAATGACGCATGAAGGCAATGTACTAGTAAAGGAAACAAAGGCTCGGGCCTTAATTCAAAAGTATGAAGCCTTTAAGATGGAAGAAGACAAATTTGTGGAAACAATGTTTTCAATATTTCAGACTCTTGTGGCAGGACTTAAGGTTCTTATTAAGGTCACTCTGTTGCATATCATGTTAAAAAGATTATCAGAAGTCTGCCTGTAAAATAGAGACTAATGGTAACTGCTTTAAAATTGGCAAAGGATATGAACAATATCTCTCTTGAGGTGCTGATTAGCTCTTTATGAAGTCATGAAAAAGAGCTGGAACAAGATGAACCTCAGAAGAGGGTAAAATCAATTGCTCTAAAGTCTGCTTCTAGGAAAAGCAAGGTTTATCAAGCTAAGGAAGAATCGTAAGAATCAGAAGAAGATTCAGATGATGATGAACTCTCTCTGATATCTAGAAGAATAAGTCAAATCTGGAAGCACATACAAAGCAAGTTCATAGGTCAACGAAGGACATATGGAAGAGGTGAATCCACTTCCGATCAGAGGAATGCTTCTGGAAATGAAGTCACTGGCTTTGAATGAAACGAGCCTGGACATTACAAAAATGATTGTCCAAAGCTCGAGAAAGAAAAGAAGCCTAAAAGGATTACAAAGCTAAGAAGGGTCTCATGGCAACATGAGATGATTCTGAATCAGAAGATGAAAATTTTGATGAAGAGCATGCAAACGAGGCACTCATAGCCAGAACTTGCACATATGAAGAAACATCAAAAGACGGACTGACACTTGATAATGAGTCAGACTCTGATGACAATAAAGAGGTACTTTCTTCCTTACCTCTCTCTGAACTTGAAATTAGTTTATCTGAATTAGTAAAAAGGTATCAATCTCTTCTAAGTAAACACAAAATCTTGAAAAAGAGTTTTCTAGCTACTTCTGAGAACACTACTATAGATGAGCAAGATATTTCTGACTTAAATGAAAAACTATTTGTTTTAGAAAAATCAAACATTGCTCTGAAAAGTAAAGTATCTAGATTAGAAGAAGAAATTTTCTCTAACACATATGTTACTAACGAACTAATCAGATATGATAGATCTTTCCAACACTTCCTTGCTAAAAACATAGATAGAAGAAAAATAACTTCAATGATCTATGGTGTTAGTAGAAATAGAAGCAGAGGCTTGGGATATTCAGGACCATCAAAGAAAATTGATGAGACTCTGAATGTCAAACCAAAACCTATTTCGGAACATTTCGTGCTTGTTGGCACAGATTTGAAATGTCCAGAATAAGAAGGTTCTAATACTATAGCACAAACACAGACACAGAAGGAAACTTCTAAACGAAAGTATCATGCACAAATTTCACATGATTATCCTGTTGCACAAAAGTCCAAAGGTGTCAGAACCTTTGTAACTTATAACAAGAGAGGACCCAGAAAATGGTTAACCAAAGATCAGATAATCTATGTTACAAATGATTTTGATGGCAAAACATAAACACCAATTATGGCATCTGGACAATGGATGCTTGCAATACATGATGGGCGGAAGGCATATGTTCCATGATTTGTAACTTATGTCTGGAGGCGTGGATAGTGTTAGAAGCAACCAGAAAAGAAAGATTAGTGGCTCTGAAATTCTTGTAATCCAAGATGATATTGTCAAAACAAGACCAAACTTTAAATCTTCTGAAGAAATTCTTATGAGCCTTAATGATCTTGCTTGTGCCAGTTCATCTTTTGAATAAAGTCTGGATTCTGAAAATTGTTTGAAGAATCAGCTGATAAACTATTAGACTTCTATGAGTAATGTTTTTATTCTCTTTAAACCTTATTACTGCTATTGTATTTATTTCAGAACCTCAATAATTTGAAGATGTTTCGGTTAGAAATGTCTTCGATTAGATGGAAACCTTTTGGTTCTCCAGACTTTAAGGATATCAAATGTATCACTTAGTTAGATGTATTGATTAACATGTGTAACCCTTGGTTATGCTTAATCATCGCACACTAGCTAAGTTATGCAATGAGCAGTGTGCGTATTTCTTGGAGTTTTATTGATATAATAATTATTACTTTCATTTAATACTTCTAATTATTATGTTTAATTTTATTCATTTTTATTTTATCTTCTCTCACTTCTCAAACACTATAAATCACACACATTCACTTCACTTCCACACTTTAGAAACCCTAAACCCTCTTTTTCTCTCAAACCGTTCAAAAATTTCTTTATGTTCATCATATTCAGCAATGCTCATCATCAAAGATCATCACCCTCGTCAACAACCTTCATCATCTTCAACATGATGAATGCTCAACAACAAGAAGTTGTTCAGTTTTCCAAAGAAATGGAACAAGCCCTAAATTCTTATGGGCCATCTTCTTCAACTATTCCAACTAGTTCTTCTTCTCCTATGGTAACTGGTTCATATTCTCTATAAGTTATTGATGAACACCACATAACACATAAATCTGTTCAAGTTCACTGTAATCTAAAACCACATGAGCTAAATGTTCTTCGTGAATATATGGTGGACTTCAATAACCTTTATGCAAATGGTGCAAACCTAATTTCTGACTTAATGCTCAAGGATGGGAGCACTTTTTCATGCTTCTTCATGGTCCTATTTATGATTCTTTGGTTAAATATTTCTGGATTCAAGCGAATTGTGACAATCTTCATGTAGTTGCTCGTGTATTGGGTTTGAAAATTGTCATTACTGAAAAGTCTATTGTTGATCTTATAGGCATGCAACATCTTGAAGGAATACAAATTTATAATATAAATAACAAATCTATATTTATGAAGGAAATGATTAACAAAGCCATCTTCAAGAAATACTCTCCTGAGAAAACTGAGTATAGGAGTAAAGATCTCCATGATGAACTTAGAATCTGGCACAAAATCATTCTAAATTGTATCAAACCCATATCTTCATCCAGTTCTTCTGACTATTTCAACGTTAATTAGAAGTACATGTTATACTATTTGATGACCCATCAGAAGATGTGACTTCAAGCTCTTCTGTTTTATTATTTAAGAGACTCTGTTTTAAAGACCAGAACCACTGATGATCCCAAAAAGAAGGTTTCCATCTATATTCCTTTTGAACGTCTCATCATTGACATCCTGGTAGAAAGTGGCTTGGTGAAAACTCTGGTAGAAGAAGGTAAATTTACAGAGGATATGCCTTCTAGTCTTGGAGATTCCTTCAATGGACAGACTCTGGAGAATATGAGGCTAACAGAGGAGGTCATTTCTAAACCTCTACTTGTTCCCTCTGAAAGCATCAGAATCATAAGAATTCCTGTGAATAACTACCCTTTGTTTACCAAGGGAGATAACATATCTAGCATTGCTATCTACGTCAAAATAATGGAAGCAGAAGGATATGATATGTCCAGTTTCAACTATTCTGATTTACCTCCTGCTCAAGAGTATGTTGACTCTTCCATAGGTAAAAGGAAGAAGAGTTCATAAGCTTTTGAACCCGGAAAGAATAAGAAGAAGGAGTCTAGAACTTCTCAGGCTGTGACTCTAGCTACTTATCCAGAAACAAAAAGTAAGTGTGTCACTGCTACATTTGTACCTATTTCATTGTCTACTTCTAATTTTGTTAATGAATGTTCATCCACAACCTCCACTGCACAAATTAATCTTCTTCTACCATCTACCACAATTATTCCTGTTTTTTATATTATTCCTTTAGCTACGGAAATTTTTGTTTCTAAAACTGTATCTACAACGTTACCTAAAATAACAATTGCTCCTACTCAAAACATCATAACCACTTTCGACCTTGTGACCTTACCAACCACACAGGTTTCCAACTTACTTTCATTCATCTATATAACCATACCGTCTTAACCCATCTCTACCTTCTCCTCCCCACATGTCTCATCGTAACCACAAAACATCACATCTCAACCTTTAACATAAATTCCTATTGTTCCAAATCCTATTCCATCTCTCACTACCATAATTTCATTAGAACCGATCCACACTTTTACATCTCCATTAACCTCATCTAAATCACCTTCACAAACTTCTCATTTATCAACTTTTGATACCAATCTTCATTTTTCCTTCTTTAATAAAGAAACCACTCTTCATGACTCACTCATTATTCATCCTGATCCAATTTCTCCCTTTGATCACGAAATGTCTAAAAGGACAATTTGTGATAATCGTGGAGCCATCGAAATTTCCACAACCGAACCTTTCATTTGTTCTGAACTTTTCGATATGACTGAACAACCGTTATCACAAAATCCTCCAGATCAAACTTCTGAACCAAATCATCCTGAACCTACCCAAGCCTTGGTTGTTTATGAAAAACCTACTCCTAAAACCTTGGATGAATGCATTAACATTTTTAGAATCAAGGATAAGAAAAAGGTTTCTATGTTAAGGGCAGAGGCACGTACAAGTACTGAGCCTCAGGACATGGATGGTTCTTGGAAACTTTTTCAGAAGTGGATGTCTTCTGAAGTTGAATGAATGAATTATTTTGTTGAAGCATCTAGAATTGGGGATGTTCAAATGGTAACTGAAAGAAAAGAAACAAGAGAAAGAGTCGGATTTATTAAACTAATTGCTGCAAAATAAAGAGAAGAAGAAGCTAGAGCGCTAAAAGAAGCAGAGAAATCTAGGCTTTAGGCTCAAGGGGCCGAAAAAGCCAAAAAAGCTGAAGAAGCCAGATTGGTAGAAGAAGCTACCAAGGCTAAAGAAGATTCTATGATTGCTTCATCTTTTGATCCTGCCATTGTGCGTCTGGAAACTGCAATTGGTGAAATTAGAGGAGAACAATAGGTTTTCAAGGAAAGCATCATTGAGAAGAAGTTTGACAATGAGAATATTCAGAACATGCTACAACTGATTCTGTAAAAGATTTCTGCTTCTGCTCCTGCTCCTAAACCATAGGCTCTAGGACTTTATTTTTCCTTTCACTTATGAACCATAGGATTATGTTTTTCTTCTTATGTTTTCTTTTTTGACTTATGATCTTCTAATTCTTAATGAGGATTATTTTGGTTTATAACTTCTTTTCTTACTTTTTGTGACTACTGTTTTTCTTCTGATTATTTGATATTTCTGAAGTATTCTTTTGGCTAATCACTTCTTATCTTGTCATGTTAATTCTTCTGGTTTTTATCTTTTTCACACATACTTACCTTTTTGATCATGACAAAAAGGGGGAGTAATTAAATGAACTTAATTTTGATTTCAATAATCAAGTTCTGGAAAATATTCTCTGAAAAGAGATGCTTATATTCTAACCCAGTTAAACTTCTGTTTCTGTTAGAATTGTTTTTCTTTTTCAGGAATCATTAGAACTCTGATTAAAAATAAATATCTAAAAGCATTATGCAAGGCTCATGTCTAACATATTGGCTTCAGACGTTTTCCAATTCATAATCAGACTCTAAGAAGTAAAATCTAGGATCAGACTCCAAGAATTGAGAATCTGGAAGTTGTCTTAGTGACATTAAAGTTTTAAAGATTTCAATTTGATTTCATTCTCATTGGAATCTAAGTCAAGATTCAATAAGAAGAAGTTCTAAGAAATCAAGATCTCAATTATTCTATTGGCATCAAGATTTCAATCTTTCTATTGGCATCAAGATTTCAATCTTTCTATTGGCATCCAGAGTCAAGACTCTCAAGATCTCGATATCTGATCTATTGGAACCAGCGGGAGTCTTACTCAAATGGTTCAGAGTCAGGATATTCGATCTTCATCAAGTCATTGACTCAGGGGGAGTGTCATAAAAAGGATAAGTATTTCTTACCTTTCTATTTTTACTTTTTCTGATTATATGAACAAAATTGTGTCATCAAAATATATATTTTTGTCATTATCAAAAAGGGGGAGACTGTAAGAACAAGATTTGGTTATGCAATATTATCTATGAGTTTTGATGATAACAAATGGGTATGTTTGTATGAACAATTTTGATACTCTAATGTTTGTTATTGTTGAGTACTTAACAAACAGGTCCCACTTCTGATGGATGGCGTGGCTAAGATATTAGAAGAGAATTAGTTCCGCTTCTGAGCTACACAAGTTTTATTGAACAGTAGAAAGACACTCCAGAAGGCTCTGAAGTGTAGGTGTGATACGGTGGCAGAACCGACTGTTAATATTGGTTTGCATTTTTGTGTTTTATTCACAAAATGTCGCGGTAAGCAAGAGTCGCCATCGACTTTTATTTTATCCAACAAGGAAAAGGAAAAAGAACAGAAAAAACCTTTTTCGAGATGTTTCTGAGTACGGGGGATAGATTATAGAAAGGGAAGGTGTTAGCACCCTTTCCATCCATGGTTTTCCATGGGCTCTTAGGTACTTGCTCATTTTGAAAATTGCTTGTGTGTGCTTGCTTTGAAAAGTTTTGTTTTACTTCGTTTTAACCCTTATTTTTGTCCTCAAGAGTGTTACGAAGTTGTTTTTGAAAACTTTGTTTGGGAAAGTGTTGGTGTGAAAAAGTTTTTGTTTGTTTCAGCAAGTACTTAAGAGTTTTCTACCTACTAAAAAAAAGCGTTCTTTTCCTCTTATCCTTTAGACCGTGTTATCCTACTATTAATGAGTAGGTAACCCTAGTTGTTGGATGTTGAGGGACTATCGAATAGCACGTAATGGTCATTGAAGGCAACATGTAAGGATACCTTAGCATTTCGAAGGGACTGCCATCATATATTCGTAGGCAACATCGAGGGAAAAGATCATTTCTCGTAGGCAACTCGAGGAACGTTAAGGGACTACGATCTTTATGATGACTTTTAGATTGAGGGTCTTTTGCTAAGATATCCCTACGTTCGAGTGACATGACCATTGTTTTCTGAGGCAAACAAGTGAGGTAATATCCTAGGGGTGCAAGTGTGCAAAACTGATTCAGTTTGGTTATTTATCTTGAAATTAGGATTTTCTATCGTTCATGTTTATCTTTCCATACAATCCTATTAATCTAAGCATTGCATAAAATATAGTAGCAGGAAATAAAGGCGGAAATGTAAACCTAAGCTATTACAGAGCTTTGGGGCAGTTACATAATAGCGAAGAGTGGCGAAAAAAAAATCCTAAAACTATTACATCCCGGAAGCAATTACATGATAATGATAAATAAAAAATGCGGGAAAAATAAAGCTAAGTTATTACAGTTGAATGCGCCCTATACACTTTATCTAGGAAAATAAAAATAAGATGAAAATAACAAAGAAAATATTTTGGTGATTTTTCATGAAAAAATGATTTATGATAATTAATTAAATAAACCTAAGAAACCTAATTAATTTTAATTAATAAAAAAATGTTAATTTTAAAAAAAGTTAATTAAAATACATAAATCCTAATTTGTTTGAATTAAAAAAAAGTTAGTTTTGAAAAAAAAAAGGTTAATTAAAAAAATCTAAAACTTAATTAATTTTAATTAAAAAAAGTTAGTTTTGATAAAAATGGTTAATTAAAAAAATCCTAAAACCTAATTAATTTTAATTAATAAAAAAAGGTTAATTTTGAAAAAAAAAGTTAATTAAAAAAACCTAAAACCTAATTAATTTTAATTAAAAAAAGGTTTTAAAAAAAGTTTATGTCTAATGATTAATAACAGAGATTAAGTTTGCCAAAAAATAGATAGGGGAAGAAACATCAATGAAAAATAGGGTTAGAAAATAAAAATAATGCAAATGTCAGGGGTGGGTGATGAACCACAATTTAATTTAAAACCTAAAATTAAATTAAAAAAACCTAAAATTAAGTATTCGAGTTTAGGCGGAAAAATCAAAGGTTTGTGAAAAATGTTAAGTTTTATGAAGAAAAAAATTTAAACAGAAAGAATAAAAATAGGTAAAAGGATAAATAGAAAGGAAGAAAACTAAAACCAATAGGGGTGGTTGTTGAACTCACGCCCTTAACCTTCTCAGGATGTCTGCCTCGCCATGTATTGATGGTTGTTCTGTTTTTCCCTCAGCGTTTTGTAATAATGCTGCATGAGATCCTGTCTAAATCTGCAGTGTTGAATCTCATGAACACATTAAATAAATTATTATATCATGAAATACAAATAAAGCAAATATATGAAATTTTGTAATATTCAAACCGATATTGCATGTATGAATGGTTATATACCCTTTTGATCTTGGAGACCAAACCAGCCTTACCCTTACTGGAGAAGTAGTGAGATGTGGGTTTGTAACAAAGATGGCTTATTTGTAGTGAGATGGGGGTTTGTAACAAGGATTTTAAGGTTTTTAGGATTTTTGAAGGAATTTGATATTTGACAAGGTTGTGGCAAAGGTTTTTTCTCTATTGTTTGTGTGAAAAGAATGAGATTATATAATGGAAATTAGAGAAAAAAACGGGCTTTGAATGTGCAATTGGGCCTCTAATAACCACAAACAATAGTGCAGATTTTTATTCACTTGAGTCCGTCATGTTTCAGGCTAAATCGCAGGGGCTTAAGTGCAATTTTTGAAGTTGAAATGTGAAACCAAAATGTAGCCGACATCAAGAACTAACTCCTGTCCGAAAATGGGCTCAATCGGATAAACGGTGAATTAGTTATGAATTTTTGCAGTTTTGGCTCAGACAAACTTATTTTGGGCTCCAGTGTCAACTCTGACACGTTCTTCAATAAAAAACTAGTATTGATCGGAGCATAATTCGGTCTCGACTTTGGAAGAAAAGTTATAGATATCTGAGTCAGTAACCTTGTGTAAACAGATGGGCCCAATCCGATAAAAATTGATTGAGTTATGAATTTTCGAAGTTTCGACCAAGATGAAATAATATTCAGCATTCAGGATTTTCAGCGCGTCACGCACACTCTGAGCAAACAACGAAGGCATTTGGATACCTTTTGAACTCAATACCTCCTGCGAAAACTTAGCCAACTCAATTTTTGAAATTTTGGCTCCGGAACCAGCTCGATAAGATGAAAATCGATCAAGTTATGATTTTCTGAAAATGACGCAAATAAACTTCTGTCACAAATTTTCTGTACGAAAATACTTGATAAATCCGCCTTTTTGAAGAACTTGTGATCAAAAATGGCTTCCATCCGTGAGAGATGAAAATGTAGATGACGTCAAGACGGAATTTTGGCCATCAGAACGGGTTCAAAACAAGTCACGATCTTCAAGTTATGAATTTTTTAGTGCGTAAAAACTGCACTTTCAACACACATTTTCACCACATTTCTTCAAGAAAACTGACACATTCAGAGACCTTCTTTAAAGAATTGACTCCTGAGCCGAACCTGAATTTGAGAATATGTTATCAGAGATATCTTGGCAAAAGAACACCTGAACATGACGCGCCGGGTTGGACTTGTGGATATTTGAACCCCGAATCATTGTAAAACGGCGAACCGATCTTCAGCACGAAAAATACTCTGAGAACATCCATTAGTGAAATAAACGTCACTTGTAACCTAAAGAAGATTGATAAATATACCTTTATTTCATAAACATAAAACCAATAATATGCATGTATGAAAAGAGGATAAATTTTGGGGTACAACAGCTGTCCCTGTTCAATCTTCTTAAACCTGAAGATTTAGATTGATTTGTCTGGCTTTCGTGATCTTAAGGTGAAAGATGATTGAACACTAGAGTGCCCAAAAATTTGCACTCGTCTGTAACGATGCTTGACTATGTTGGTAGTATCGAGAATGGGCTTTCAGATGCCATTTGGAGGAGATGACGGAAGGTCACTGGAGATGGGCTTAAAGATGCCATCCGGAAGATATGACGGAGAATCGTCGGAGATGGGCTTAAAATGCCATCTAGAGGATGTTGATTTCCCGAGATAGTCCTTTGATGAGAATTCATGTTCCTGTCGTTGAGGAGGAATCTGCTGAGGAGTGTTGGTCTCTGTCTTGGGAAAAATGGAATTTTAGGAACTTCAGTTGTCCATTACTCTACTGGGGAATCATCTCTTAGTCGAGGAGATGAAAATGAACTGCTATTTGGTCGTGCACCAGGCTTTACAGTGATTTGCTGAGGATAATAAGATTAACCGTTATCTGGTCGTGCTCCAGGTTTCACAATGACTTACTGGGGATATGAGATTAAACTTGCTATTTGGTCATGCTCCAGGCTTTGCAATTTATCAATTCTTATCCGGTCGTGTTCTAGGCTTCAGAAGGAATTAAGTGGTTATTTGGTCGCATCCGGGTTTCAACTTGAATTTAAGGCATACTAATATCCGTTCGATTTCTGGGCTTCATTGTAATTGGCCGAGTAAACTTCTATTTGGTCGAATTCCAAGCTTCGCAATACCTCATACTGTTATCTTGTCATGCTTCAGGCTTCACACTGTCTCTTGCCGCTATTTGGTCGTGCTTCAGTCTTCACAACATCTTATACCGTTATCTGGTCGTGCTCCAGGCTTCACGGTGTCTTATACCACTATCTGGTCGACTCCAGACTTCATAGTATTTTGGAGAAATCAAGATATTATCCAGTCGATTTCCGGGCTTCATAGCTTGAATCTGGGATATACCACTATCTGGTCGATTCCAGGCTTCATAGTATCTTGTAATGTTATCCAGTCGATTTCCAGGCTTCACAGTATGATGGGGAAATTAAGTTGTTATCCGGTCGATTTCCTGGCTTCATAGCTTGAATTTGAGATAGACCACTATCTGGTCGATTCCAGGCTTCGTAGTATTTTGGAGAAATCAAGATATTATTCGGTCAATTTTCGGGCTTCATAGCTTAAACTGGAATAGAAATCTTAGTATCGATTTGACTGAACCAGGGAAAGCTTGTGAGAACTTCAACTGGGAGAGAAATCTTAGTATTGATTTGACTGATCTCGGGAGAGGTCTCGGATTAACTTTGACTGACATAGAAATCAGGGGAATCTTAGCGGCGATTCGGCTGACCCAGACGAAAGTCTTAGAACATCTTCAACTAGAATAGAAAACTTAGTGTCGATTTGGCTGAACCAGAGAAAACTTGTGAGAGCTTCAACTGGGAGAGAAATCTTAGTATCGACTTGACTGATCTCGGGAGAGGTCTCGGATTAGCTTTGGCTGGCATAGAAATCAGGGGAATCTTAGCGGAGATTCGGCTGACCCAGACAAAAGTCTTAGAACATCTTCAACTAGAATAAAAACCTTAGTGTCGGTTTGACTGAACCAGAGAAAATCTTGTGAGAACTTGATTGCATCTTTCTCTGAAAGGTAAAGAGTTAGTCGTATGTAATGTCATGATGTATGAAATGTATTGAGTAATGATGTTCTCAAAATAAATGAGATTGTGCTGTATAATATGTATGCACGTGCCGTGATGTATGGATATACAATGCTATTGTGATATTTTCTAACTGGGGAAAATAAATCATGGACTGTTGCTGGAGAGTATAAGGAGTTGAGTTCTTCGTTTCCATTGGGGATAGTAAAGATTATTAGCTAGAGGTTTACATCCATTCTGCTTGAGAACATTCTGTCGGAGGAGATAATGTCTGAGAATAATCCTGCGGGGGAATGACTCTGTAAGGAAGGGAAATACTCTGTTGGAAGATCTGCTGATTTGGAGAAATAAACTCAGATGGGGATGAACTTCTATTGCTGGAGAGAAGAGCTCTGTTTGATATTGAGCTTCCGCTGTTAGAGAAATAAACTCTGCTCGAGAGAAAAACTTTATAAACTGTTTATGATTATAAAGCTCGGCTGGGGAATACATACATTAGCTTTCTGAAAGAGCCTGCTGGGGAAGGAATTTCTGCTTGGGGATACAGAGGTTGGACCTTGGTTGTCTTTACTCTGTGGGGAATATAAATATCACGGGCATGTATGTGATAGTGACTTCGCTTCCAATTGTCTCTGCCCCTTGTACCATGCTGGAAAAAGTACATGCGGAGATTTTATGGATGGATCTATGTCGTGATTGTACTTGAACATGTATTTAATGAGTGTCAGGATGACACCCATCTCTGGACCATATCTGAACTGTACTTGAAACATGTGTTGAATGAGTGTCAGAATGACATCCATCTCTGGATCGTATCTGAATTGTACTTGAAACATGTGTTGAATGAATGTCAGAATGACATCCGTCTCTGGATCGTATCTGAACTGTACTTGAAACATGTGTTGAATGAGTGTCAGAATGACATCCGTCTCTGGATCGTATCTGAACTGTATCTAAAAGTTGAATCTGAATGAGTATCAGAATGACATCCGTATCTGGAGCGTATCTGAACTGTATCTGAAAGATGAATCTGAATGAGTATCAAAATGCCATCCGTATTTAGAGTGTATCTGAACTGTATCTGCAAGCTGAATCTGAATGAGTATCAGAATGACATCTGTATCTAGAGTGTATCTGAACTGTATCTGAAAGCTGAATCTGAATGAGTATCAGAATGGCATCTGTATTTGAAGCGTATTTGAACTGTATCTGAAAGCTAAGTCTGAATGAGTATCAGAATGGCATCCGTATCTGGAGCGTATCTGAACTGTATCTGAAAGATGAATCTGAATGAGTATCAGAATGGCATCCGTATCTGTAGCAGATCTGAATTGTATATGAAAGCTGAATCTGAATGAGTATCAGAATGGCTTCTGTATCTGGAGCGTATCTGAACTGTATCTGAAAGCTAGATCTGAATGAGTATCAGGATGGCATCCGTATCTGGAGCGTATCTGAACTGTATCTGAAAGCTGAATCTGAGTGAGTATCAGAATGGCACCCGTATCTGGAGCGTATCTGAACAGTATCTGAAAGCTGAATCTGAATAAGTATCAGAATGACATCTGTATTTGGAGCGTATATGAACTGTATCCGAAAGCTGAATCTGAATGAGTATCAGAATGGCATCCGTATCTGAAGCATATCTGAACTGTACCTAAAAGCTGAATCTGAATGAGTATCAGAATGGCATCCGTATCTGGAGCGTATCTGAACTGTATCTGAATTTTGGTGCTCTTGATGAATGCTGATCAAGGTATAATTCTTCCACTGATAGAAAGGTGATGGGACATAGTCGTATGCTTTAAATCCCTAACTTTTGCCTGGACCGCCCTTTCGGGTTTTCAGTCCACCAGGATACCTTTTTGCCCAAGCCGCCTTTTCAGGTTTTCGACTTGTACAGATTTTTTTTATGTATATCCCTAACTTTTGCCCGAAACCTTTTGGTTCGCCGGGATTCCCTTATTTTTTCCTAGGTGTGTCAACCTAGCGTGTCTTTTTTTTCCATGCGTAGTATTTTCCGACTATGTCCACGTTTTCAGGATGTAGAGTTGTCACTTTCCATAGTGTTGTGTTGTAGTACTGTCAAAAATGTTTTCTTGATGGCACATGCTTCGTTGTTGGAATGCGTGCGTAATTCCCCAAGAGATTCAGATGGAGATCTTCCCCTGGTTATTTGGCACTTTTGGAGAGACTTCCCCAGGTGTGTTTAGACATCATGTCATTCCCCTTGCTTATGGAAGACCTGTTATTGGAAGTGTCTTTCCCACTGAGGTGATTCTGTCCATTGAGAGGATGTTTGTTCATTGAATATCCATTGTGCGGATTTCTCTACTGTCAAACAATTAGTCATATGCAAACAATATAATTTAAAGAATGCAAAACTCCTGTCTGTCTTGAAAATTTTTGAAAATGTGTTTTGTGTAGCAAAACGAAATTTTCAAGAATGTGATATCAACTCAGGATTCGTAACAAAGCCTACAGGAGTCAGGATACCTTTGTAATAGTATGCTCTCAAACTAACCCATGCTTCAGCTAGGACTTTTAAGGGTTATAACGTGTCCTGGTTCACGGTTCAAGAAACAAAGGATAAAGGCTCAAATTTTATTTGTATCCAACCCGCTCTTCGTGATGTTCTTCAGTCGTATGCTCATTCAATTGCGTGTTTAGATCCTGATTGAGTCTGGAATATTTGCTCTGATACTTGGTGATGATTCAGAAATCGAACATTTGTTTTGAAAAGGCAGTCATTTTTGTAATCTTCTTTTTGTCGGGGATTTGTAGTAACCTCTTTTTCTTTTTTTTTCGTTATCCCTTCTTTTTCCAGAACTGTTTCTTTTGTGATTACAGTCAGCGGGATGCCCCAATTTTTCTATTAAGTCTCCTTTATAGGTTTTGACTTAATGGGCTTTTATTTCGAGAGATAATGATTGCCTTTCTTGACGATTATATGGAACCATCACCATCTTTTGTTTTGGAAGGACATCTTCGATGCCATTCATTGTGTACGGAGCGAAAGATTGTGACTGAATGCGCCTCTGAATTAACTGAGAAAACTACCCTGCCCCAGGTTATGATTAAGGGTTTTAATTTGTGTGAAAAGAAAAACTCCTACTTCTTTAGCTCGAAGGGGTTGACTGGGGATTATCTTCCTTATAACTCCACTGTTTAGGATTTGAAACAACGCCTGTACATCGTCAGCGGGGTCTGTTCAAAAGCATACTGTAGAGATTGTGGTATCATTTTTGTCATCCTCCCTCTAAGGCTTAGAGCTTTTAATCGAGAGTTGAATATCACAAAAGGAAATAAGAACGCATTTTTGAAATAGTGAATACGAATGAATTGATTCAAGACAAACATGTGCAATGCATTGATGAAATAACGAGGTTTGATATGAATAAATGTTCAAACAAATCAAAAGAAAATTACACATTGAAAATTATAATGAACGAAAAGTCTTCTTGTGAGAACTTGTCACTTCAGATGGTATGCCTTGGAGGGATGACAGAAGAACTCAGCCTGACCGTCTTGTGTCAATTCTAGCGCTCCTTCATCAATCAGGTCTTGAATTTTATTTCTCAACGCCCAACAGCTGTTGGTGTCATATCCAGGACTATTGGAGGTATACACATCTTGCATTTGGATTGTACCTTAGGGAGGCTATGTTGGGATTCTGAGGAGGGTCCCTTAACATAACCAACTTGTCCTTCAACATGCGTTGCAATGCTCGAGCCAATGACATGTTAATTTCGGTGAAGCGTCTTTCGGATGTATTCTTCTTATGTTGATTGCCCCGTTGTCGTTGGCGAGGTTGTGGTTGGGCTTGTGATGTAGTAGCAATCTGGAAGGTCTGTTCCTGACCAAACCAACCTCTTCTCTCACTGGGGGCTGATTAATGCCTTGATCCATAATTTTAACTGTTTGTTTCATGGATCTGCATCCATCTTGGTGAAGCTTGTTGAGGAAATCTCTTAGCCCTTCTTGTCCTCGAGCTAAGTTTTGGATAAGAGCCATCTGCCCCAGCATCTGGATTCTCATCGCTTCTACCTGATCTTGTAGTTGTTCCAATTGTCCATCCTTGTTGTTGTCAGGACGTTCCTTGGTCAGATTCCCGGTGAAGAGTGTTTTCAGGTCTTCTTTCCCCTTGGATAGATTCAGGAGAAATTCCTTGAACTGGGCATCTTGAGCTTGGAGATCTCTGTTGTCTTGTTGGAGAGTCATTTCCTTAAATAAACAGCGAGAACATGAGAGACCTGCTTTGAACCTGCTTATGCAATGATATGTATAATATGTATGCAATGTTTTCAAGGATCTCGCGGGGTAAACAAGAAAATGTCAGAAGTTGAATTTTGCAGCTTTGATTGAAGAACTTTGTATCGTTGAGAGTCCTTCTACGAGAGTCAAGCTCACCATATCAAGTGGGTCATATCCTCTTACTCAAGTTGTCATGTTTTGATCTTTTAACGACATTGGCTAGAGGAAAACAAATCTCCTTGCCCCTTGCTAGACGTCTGGTTCATTATAACCTGCATCACAGGCCCTCGAGATCCTTGAAATGGTTAGTATGATATGTCATGTTATGATGCTCTGATGTGTATGCTATGCATCAAGCAAAAATGTAGGGTAAGAAACCAATTTATTGGATTTATACAAACAAGGTCCTGCAAGGAATACAAACAAAGTCCTGCAATGAGTTCAAATTGTTAGGCAAAGAAATCAAATAAGTCACACAAGTAGACTTAGGTTTAGGCTTGCATGGATTCCATAGGTAAGTACCCTCTTGAATTTTAGTTGGTTCAACCTGTCTTAGAAAAGTAACTGGGTTCTAAGGATTCTCAATATCATTGATCATCCTTTATCGGACATTGTTTCAGCTCGGGAAATCTTTTCTTACGGTAGAAAAATCCCGAAAGTCTGATCTCAATGAGTGTAGCATCGAGTATTAACCAATCCTCAGCTTTATACTGAGGCTGACTATCTCACTACTTTCTAATGGCCAAGTTTGTTCAACTAAGGTTCTAAGGTTCGTTAGTGCTTCACGACACCATGCGGTGGCCCTGTATTCTCCTCGTTTCCACATGAAGGATACCGGTACCAACCAAAGTGTCACACCAACACAGCCATCGCTTAAACCATATCGATCTACGTCGTACAATCTCCACGATCTATTGTTGTTTACCTAAAAAGTGTCCCCAGATCCGGGTGTAGGATCTTTAATAATACCCCGGCAAAACCCTTAAAGATAAAGCAGGAAAAGCAAAACAAGAAAGCAATTTTAAAATGACCTAGATCCTAAGGTAAATCCTATTTTATATTTTATTCCCCAACAGAATCGCCAGTTCTGTGATACAGTGGCAGAACCGACTGTTAATACTGGTTTGCATTTTTGCATTTTATTCGCAAAATGTCGCGGTAAGCAAGAGTCGCCACCGACTTTTATTTTATCCAACAAGGAAAAGGAAAAAGAACAGAAAAAACCTTTTTCGAGATGTTTCTAAGTACGGGGGGTAGATTATAGAAAGGAAAGGTGTTAGCACCCTTTCCATCCATGGTTTTCTATGGGCTCTTAGGTACTTGCTCATTTTGGAAATTACTTGTGTGTGCTTGCTTTGAAAAGTTTTGTTTTACTTCATTTTAACCCTTGTTTTTGTCCTCAAGAGTGTTACGAAGTTGTTTTTGAAAACTTTGTTTGGGAAAGTGTTGGTGTGAAAAAGTTTTTGTTTGTTTGAGCAAGTACTTAAAAGTTTTCTACCTACTCGAAAAAAGCGTTTTTTTTCCTCTTATCCTTTAGACCGTGTTATCCTACTATTAATAAGTAGGTAACCCTAGTTGTTGGATGTTGAGGGACTATCGAAAGGGACGTAATAGTCATTGAAGGCAACATGTAAGGATACCTTAGCATTTCGAAGGGACTGTCATCATATATTCGTAGGCAACATCGAGGGACAAGATCATTTCTCGTAGGCAACTCGAGAGACGTTAAGGGACTATGATCTTTATGATGACTTTTAGATTGAGGGTCTTTTGCTAAGATATCTCTACGTTCGAGGGACATGACTATTGTTTTTCGAGGCAACCAAGTGAGGTAATACCCTAGGGGTGCAAGTGTGCAAAAGTGATTCAGTTCAGTTATTTATCTTGAAATTAGGATTTTCTATCGTTCATGTTTATCTTTCCATACAATCCTATTAATCTAAGCATTGCATAAAATATAGTAGCGGGAGATAAATGCAGAAATGTAAACCTAAGCTATTACAGAGCTTTGGGGCAGTTACATAATAGCGAAGAGTGCGGAAAAAAAATCCTAAAACTATTACATCCCGAAAGCAATTACATGATAATGATAAAAAATGCGGGAAAAATAAAGCTACGCTATTACAGTTGAATGCGTCCTATACACTTTATCTAAGAAAATAAAAGTAAGATGAATATAACAAAGAAAATGTTTTTGGATTTTTCATGAAAAAGTGATTTATGATGATTAATTAAATAAACCTAAAAGACCTAATTAATTTTAATTAATAAAAAAAATATTAATTTTGAAAAAAGTTAATTAAAATACCTAAATCCTAAATAGTTTGAATTAAAAAAGGTTAGTTTTGAAGATAAAAAAAGATTAATTAAAAAAACCTAAAACATAATTAATTTTAATTAAAAAAAGTTAGTTTTGAAAAAAATGGTTAATTAAAAAAATTCTAAAATCTAATTAATTTTAATTAATAAAAAAAGGTTAATTTTGAAAAAAAAAGTTAATTAAAAAAAACCTAAAACCTAATTAATTTTAATTAAAAAAAGGTTTTAAAAAATAGTTTATGTCTAATGATTAATAAAAGAGATTAAGTTTGCCAAAAAAATAGATAGGTGAAGAAACATCAATGAAAAATAGGGTTAGAAAATAAAAATAATGCAAATGTCAGGGGTGGGTGATGAACCACAAATTAATTTAAAACCTAAAATTAATAATTCGAGTTTAGGAGGAAAAATCAAAGGTTTGTGAAAAATGTTAAGTTTTATGAAAAAAAATTTTAAACAGAAAGAATGAAAATATGTAAAAGGATAAATAGAAAGAAAGAAAACCAAAACCAATAGGGGTGGTTGTTGAACTCACGCCCTTAACCTTCTCAGGATGTCTGCTTCGCCATGCATTGGTGGTTGTTCTGTTTTACCCTCAGCGTTTTGTAATAATCCTGCATGGGATCTTGTCTAAATCTGCAGTGTTGAATCTCATGAACACATTAAATAAATTACTATATCATGAAATACAAATAAAGCAAATATATGAAATTTTGTAATATTAAAACCGATATGGCATGTATGAATGATTTTATACCCTTTTGATCATGGAGATCAAATCAACCTTACCCTTACTGGAGAAGTAGTGAGATGTGAGTTTGTAACAAGGATGACTTGTTTGTAGTGAGATGGGGGTTTGTAACAAGGATTTTAAGGTTTTTTAGGGTTTTTGAAGGAATTTGATATTTTGACAGGGTTGTGGCAAAAGTTTTTTTTCTCTGTTGTTTGTGTGAAAAGAATGAGATTATGTAATGAAAATTAGAGAGAAAAAAATGAGCTTTGAATTTGAAATTGGATCTCCAATAACCACAAGAAATAGTGCAGATTTTTATTCACTTGTAGCTGACATCGAGAACTAACTCCTATCCGAAAATGGGCTCAATCGGATAAACGGTGAATTAGTTATGAAATTTTGAAGTTTTGGCTCAGGCAAACTTATTTTGGGCTCCAGTGTCAACTCTCACACGTTCTTCAATAAAAAAATGGTATTAATTGGAGTATAACTCGGTCTCGATTTTGGAAGCGAAGTTGCAGATCTCGGAGTCAGTGACCTTGTGTAAAGAGATGGGCTCAATCCGATAAAAATTGACTGAATTATGAATTTTCGAAGTTTTGACCCAGATGAAATAATATTCAGCATTCAGGATTTTCAGCGCGTCACGCGTACTCTGAGAAAAAAATGAAGGCCTTTTGGATACCGTTCGAACTCAATAACTCCTGTGAAAACTTAGCCATCTCAATTTGTGAAATTTTGGCGCCGGAACCAGCTCGATACGATGAAAATCGATGAAGTTATGATTTTCTGAACATGACGCAAATAAACTTTTGTCACAAATTTTCTGTACGGAAATACTTGATAAATCCGCATTTTTGAAGACCTTCTGATCGAAATTGGCTTCCAACCGTGAGAGATGAAAACGTAGATAATGTCAAGACGGAATTTTGGCCATCGGAACGGGTTCAAAATAAGCCATGATCTTCAAGTTATGAAATTTTTAGTGCGTAAAAACTGCACTTTCAACACACTTTTTCACCATATTTCTTCGAGAAAACTCACACATTCTGAGACCTTCTTTAAATAATTGACTCTTGAGCCGAACCTGAATTTGAGAATATGTTATCAGAGATATCTTAGCGAAAGAACACCTGAATATGACGCGCCGAGTTAGACTTGTGAATCTTTGAGCCCCGAATCATTGCAAAATAGCGAACCGATCTTCAGCACGAAAAATACTCTGAGAACATCCATTGGCGAAATAAACGTCACTTGTAAACTGAAGAAGCTTGATAAATATACCTTTATTTCATAACCATAAAACCAATAATATGCGTGTATGAAAAGAGGATAAATTTTGTAGTATAGCAGTAGGCTCTGATGTTTGTCTAAAGAAACCATCCAGAAGATCTGAAGACAGAAGTTGTTACTTAAGTCCAGATGCTGAAGACACATGTTTCTGAAGATAACGAGTTTTAAAGAAATAGTTAGAAGATCTGAAGGCAGAAGTTTTTACTCAAGTCCAGGTTAGAAGACTCAAGTTTCTAAAGTCCCAAAGTTCTAAAGATAAGGGTTCTAAAGACCAAGTGTTGAAGACTCTAAAGACATAAGTTCTAAAGATTCTAAAGACTTGAAGTTCTAAAGACTCAAGGTTCCAAGAAAATATTCTCACATCCAAGTGCTGAAGACTCTGAAGACGCAGTTCTGAAGACTCTGAAGACTTGAAGTTCTGATGACCTTTTTTTATGTTTTCGTTTCTAAACTCATGATCGCAGAAGCCTCTGAAATGCAGAAGGAAAAAAGATAATATTAATGTGGTATAAATAGTACATGGTACAATCAACATTTCACTCCACTACCATAAAAGGACAGACGCGTCGCACGATCTTGTCCCCCACGTTACTGTTCAAGCTGCCAATATTTTTGGAAATCCCAAGAGTATCCCTCAATAGATATATTATTTTATTGGCTATATAAAGGCTTGAAGACTAAGACAGAAAGTTGTCAATCAATGAAATATCCACGCACAAAGCGTTGTTCATAGATTTCATATTCTTAAGTCATTATTCTTAAAATAGTTTACATATTCAGCTTGTGTAGAAGCAATATTCTTGTAAACAAAACTTGTATTCAAACGATTGTTTGATTTTCCTTAAGGGACCGAATATGTCTGTATCCTTAAGAAGACTAGGACTTGCGAGTTTTAGAGGTTGTTAGTCACTTACGGGTAACTTGTGCATTGTAATAATCAGGTTGATTATTGTTTGATATTTCTTAAGAGACCGGGTAGGTCTGTATCCTTAAGAAGTCTAGGACTTGCGAGTCTTAGAGGTTGTTAGTCACTTGCGGGTAGCTTGTGCAAATTGTAATCAGTTTGATTATAGTGAATTAAGTCCTCGATTGTGTGAGGAGAAATCATCTTGACGGATTGACTAGACTAGCTTGATAATTTTCAAGTGAACTAGTATAAATATACGTTGTTCTTTACTTTCTGTTCTTACTTATTGTTATTATCAAGATTGAAGGAAAAAAAATTTTAACTTAAAGGGGAACATTTTTAAAGAAAAGTTTTTGTTTTAAAAATCCAACTCAAACCCCTCTTTCTTGTATATGAGTGGATTCTTGACTCTGATTGTTTTACCACATGACGGCGTATCGAGAATGATTCATTTCATTCAAATTAAATAGTTTTAGATTTATTTATCTAAATAATGATAAAGCATATATTATCATTGAAATAAAACAAATTAAAAATATCATAGACAATGGTTGAACGACCTCTTAAGAACAATTGTCGACTATGTTTGACATAGATTTTTATGAGTTGTTTATAAGGCGTTAATTTATCTATCCAAAATTAATATATTTTAATTTTTTTTCTCTAAAATGAGATTGTTGTTGACTTTCAAGGACATTATCTAAAAAAATTAAAGACTTAATACACCATTTATAATAGATTTAATGTTATACAAATATTTTATTTTAATTTTGTAAAACTTTTAAATAAATAATTATTTATCAAAGTTTTATAATGAAATAAATATACAATGATTAAATATCAACTAAGAACTCAAGAGCAATGAAATGATAAAAATCTCTTAGCTTTTAATCAAATAAACTACGTATCTACGTGACTTATTAAATGGTGTTAATACATCGGATAATATATAGATAGTTTTATAGTGATGTGTTAAATTCAATCATATTTTTTAATATAATATTAGAATTTAATTTAAGATTTAATAGACTATCTATTATCAGATTTTTAGTGTCGAATCATTTATCATTTATTTTTACACGTTAAATATCTAATCCTAAATATAAAAGAGTGTGTTAAAACTCTCATATTGACATTATTAAATAATATATAACATTAACATGTCCTCATAAATAAGACCAGCCATCACCTTACAAAAGTAGTTTTATAAAGATTAATTAATCTCAACCACATTTCTTAAGAAATGGCCAAATTTTCTTTAATTTTTCCACTAACACTATATATGGCCCTGATCGTCTTGCCATCTACAAGGACATGTTTATGATTAATATATAATACAGATTCTTGATTACAATAAAAAACTCTATTCCAATAGGTGGGATTAACCCTAACATAGTTAATTAATTTGTTTTTGAACAATTCGTGGCCATCATTAGAAGAGAGTCAAAATAAATGAAAACTACAATACATTTAATTAGAACATCACTCTCACTCTCACTCTCACTTCTTCGAGAAATTACAACAGGAGTGTTTTATGCTGTCGAATCACAAGCTAAAGTAATGCTTTCAACAGTATTTTCTCTTGAAAAATATTAAAACTTTTATGATTATATTAATCTATCTTCATGGAAAACCCTAATATCCGTACGTACATGGTTGCGTTATTATTTTATACATATCTTGTTTTTTATAGTGCGCATTTCACGTTATGAAAAAGTTGGCATGGCAACATTTCTTATTTTACTTACCCTGCACTTATCAAATACTACAATCAAGTAATTTTTTATGAGTTAAAAAACTTAAATTACGAGCAACATTTAAATTCTTCAAATATTTTATTACAAATATATATGATAAAATTAATATTATGAATGAATCGTTACAATTTTTTCAATTTAATAAAAATAGAAACATAGATTAAGTTTTAATGAATAAAAATGTTGATATAAATATCATAAAATAGCTTAAAATATATATATATATATATATATATATATATATATATATATATATATATATATATATATATATATATATATTATTGTAACTAACTATGATTCATTTATTTATTCAATATAATCAATGCAAGTTTGTTATTGTTTTTTATCTCTTTTTACTAATTTCTTCATCATGTTGAAGAACTTCATGATAGTATCAGAACTCTTCTGAGCTCTGTTGTGCATCCCTTTATCATGGTTTGAGGTGTTAACAATGTTACCAATTTTCAAGTTATCAATTATTCTCAAATTTTTTGTAATGTTTATCATGTTCGTGGATCTGATTGACCTTCTTCAGTTGATGTGAAATTGTTTCTCAATCAGTCTAGATGTTATGCTTAGGTTCGATCAATGCGAGAAGCACTTTAAGGTAACAAAAAGTTTGATTTTGTTGATGGATCCATTTTCATTCCTACTGAATTTGATCCTAATTTCAAGGCGTGGAGTTGTTGTAATATTCTAGTTCATTCATGGATTATGAATTCAGTAGATGAATCCATTGCTCACAACATCATTTTCCTTTAAAATGTTTTTGATGTACGGAACAAGCTTCAAGAACATTTTTCTAAAGGTGATTATATTCATATTTCCTGAATTCAAATATGAGATTTTTGGTTTAGAGCAAGATTCAAGATCAGTTTGTGAACTCTTCACCACACTTAAGATTTTGTTGGAGGAACTTGAGGTTTACTTATTGTCATACCCTAAATTTGTCCAACCCTTTCATTTTTGTCTGGCTTATTAATTTCATATTCCTCATGCGCATACTCTCAATTAGGTCATCTAACAACTCATGCATCCACTAACAACAAGGCTTGATGGTTAAGATCAATGATCATGAGATTAGGGTTTTACTTAGTGCATTAGGGTTTTATCTTTTTGTAGGGTTATTTCAACTAAAGATACAAAGACCAAGGATTAGGGTTTTTCCCCTTATACTCAAGGGAATTCAATAAGGCTTCGGTCAAAAGACTTTGAATTCGAGCATAAAAGTTCTTAATGATCATCTCTTAGTGCTTTCACTCATCACTCGAACTAGGGTTTATTTCGCTAATCATGTGGTAGTCAAGAGAAGTCCTTATGGAATTTTGGATCATCAGTGAATCTTATCATTCAAGGGATCTCATTCATTACTTGGGGTATAAGTTATTGAAGAAAACATAGTGTACATGGAAAGCTAGGGTTTTCATTGACCTTTCTTTGTCAATTAAAAGAGCTCACTTATTACTCGAATCACAAGATTATAAGGCCATGAAAATCACGTGGAAGAAAGATGTTGAATTCACTTGGATCGACCTTATAAACTAGGGTCTTTGTACACTATGACTCAAGGCATTTTCTCTGATTAATTAGTTTTCTTGTGGAGCAAGATATTGGGGACCGTGGATTGAGGAAAACTTCCTTATGTTTGGGCCATCAGGTGAATTAAGGGCTTTGTCAAGAAGCAAGCTTTTAAGTTTACTTCACTCATCATGGTGCAATGTCAATACCAAACTATTCAGACAAAAGGAGTTCAATCAAGGGTTTCATGATGCTTGTGATTCAAAGACTTTTTACCTAGGGCTTAGATTCTCAAGAAAATTTGGAAGTTCTTTGTGTACATTGATTGTAATTGGTGAATGAAGTTACTTGGAATCATTTGGCAATGCTTAGAAACATCTATATCCACTTTTGACCAAGATTCATCTTTGGGTCTGTATTTGTTCATCATCATAATTGACTCAATCTTGCAAGTTGGATTCATTCATTCAAGTTTTGTAGTTGTTACTTCAAGTACAAAAAATAAAAGAAGGTGAATTCAATTTTTAAATGGAGAAAGCCATTACAAATGTCATGTTCATTACCTTACAAATCATCATTCCAAATACCAAAATACAACTCAAATCACATCCCAAATCCATATATTACAACTCCATTACAATGGTTTTACGCATCATTATGCATTTCATGACACCTTACATCATACAAGAAAAAAAATTAATTCTAAGCCTAATATTAAAAGCCTATCTCTCCATCCTTCAAATTCTTCCATGTCAAGTTTGTTCATCTTGCATCCATTATGCCAATTTCACCATAGCCAAGTAATTGCCAAGTCTTGACTATTTTCTTCCTTAACCCCATGATACCATCCTTGTGTCATGTTTCAAACCATTCTATTCATGCTTTAAATATATACATCATCTTTCCATAACTTCAATTCTCATACCTAACCTGCAACATTTCAATAAAACCATACATTCTTAGTCCAAATGCAAGTCACACATAAACTTCAAAAACACATCAATACCATACGCAAGTTCAACTTCACGCAAGCTCATCCATGCCTTAACAAAGTTAAATTAAACCAAGCTAACCATAGTAAGGAAATTCTTAACTTATTAACATGACATTTAAAAAAAATGTAGCCATGTATATCAAAGAAAAACATAAAGTAATTGTACAAATACCCCCATACAAACTTTACAGCACTGCATACACTTAACAAGCTTGCCAATTCATAAGCATAGCATATCACAAATTCAAACAACATTCAAGGCAATCCAAAGTTATGCTTAAAACTCAAAAACAAAAGCGAAAATTCATACCAAGAGCAATCCAAAAACGTAGCCAAATGCATAATCATATTCAAACCAAATTATACATGGAATTATGCAGCAGTGCAATCGAATTAATTTACATAGATTGAGAGGATTGTACAACTAACCATTTCTTGAAGCTTTAAGTGATAAGTAAAGAACCATAAACACTTGCTAGCTGCACATAAAAACCGTTTATCAACTCATACTTTATCCTTGCTACCACCATCATCAGCACCATATGAGGTTCATCTAGTTTGTGAAGCAATGAAAAAATATATAAGGTGGATGGAGTTAATACAATAGCTTCAAACTTCTTATATTTCTTTTCATAACTTCTAAAATTAGATGAAGTTTGTTGTTGTTGTTGTTTCTTCATTCACTTTTCTTGAGTCCTACAAACACCATGATAATTATCAACATGTGAAACCACAAACTTATTTGTCAACAACACAACATGCAACAACAACATAGAACAACATATAACAATAAAAGAGTCATAAACTATATAACAAGAAGAAATTCATAGGAAAACCAAGTGAAACATAACAACAACATACACGAAAATAAGAGAATAAGAAAAAAGAAGAACATCTTTATGTAAGAAGAACAAGATTGACGGCTATACTGTAGAATAAAAATGCTAATGATGAAGAAGAAGAGTAAAAAATGGATTCTAAAATTTTGCTGTGATAGATACGACACTACTGTGAAAGAGAGAGAGAGTTAATTCGCTTATATATAAATATACTCACAACGATTGACGTTACCAACCGTGGTTGCAACCCTTTATTTTATATATGAAAAATAAATAAAATAGAAAAGACGCGCTTTAACATTAAATAAATAATATATTTGAGGGCACTGAGTTTCAAATCCAAGAAAGCCCAGACACTAAACTACGGTTATGGCTGCAACTGTTATTATATGTTAATAATTTTTAATAAATAATAAAATAAAATATTAGCACCTGAGTTTAAATATGTCATTATAGTGTTGGGAAGAACTGTGATGAATTGAACGTTGTTGTTTACACATTTTATAATAGTGTTGACTATTAATTTATATAAAAATTCGACCCGATATCAACCTAAAGTTGTTCAAATAAGAAGATGAATTAAATTTTAGATCTTTAAGTAGAAAAAAGAGCAAGAAAGAAAGAAAGAATATAATATAAAATATGGTTCATTATAATATTGAGACATGTGTTTTTTTCTAATATATTTATGTGAATTCTCTCTATTAAAATGATATGTTGTTTTTTTATTTAACTTGTTAATAAACTAATGGTACAAATATATAATTTAACATTAATTACAAATTAAAAATATAAAAAAGTTAAGGGATCAACTCTAACAAATAGTCAACTTAAGAAAAAGAGCGGACATAATTTTATAAAAAAATTATATATATATATATATATATATATATATATATATATATATATATATATATATATATATATATATATATATATATATATATATATATATATATATATATATATATATATATATATATATATATATATATATATATATATATATATATATTTCCATCAACAACAAAACATGCTCATAATGTCAACATCGAAAGGACATACGCAGTTAATCAGATTCATTTTACATTACTAAAACAATACTTAATTAATGTCACTTTTGTTTGCAATATTCTAGTGTTCAATGTCTCCCAGCTGTACCCTATAGTTTGAATATTTGGAAATTATGAATATTTTATACTAGTGTGCTGCAAGATCAAAAGTGAGGATTGCACAATCCATCATTTTCAAGTTTCAGTGCCCAACAAAATTCATCGAATGTTTGGAGAATTTTTTTTTTTTTTTTTGGTAATAATTAGGTTTTAATTTTTTTTTGCAAATAATCATGTTTCGGAGAAAATTACACAAATAATTATGTTTCAGAAAACCTCACAAAGGAGGAGTCAATTCAGTTGGGGCCTACACTTGCCATTTTGTCCTAGGCGCCATCTCACTTGGCGCATGCTCTCTCTTTTAGTCAAGTGAGATGGCGCATGTGTTAGAACAAGATTGGTTTTGATCATATCTCAGAGTTTTGATGATAACAATAAAATATATTTTGTATAATTGATACTCTGATGAGCATATTTCTTTGTTTCAGATAATGTTCTGACTGAAGTATTTTCTAAGGTGAAAATCATTTTACGTGCTGAGCTGAATAAAAATGAAGAAGTTCTTTGATGAAAGAACTATTTACTTAGCGTAAGTTCTGACGCTGACTCTGATAAGAAGCAATTTAAAGCATCCTCTAATCTTAGCAAGTTTCCATGCAAACTCTGTTCAGAAGTATTTTGCCAGCAAGCTCTGATGAGAAGTTATTCTGAAGCAAGGTCTGAAGCTAGTTCTGAAAGATTAAAGAAGCAAACAGTCTTGTCAAGTTTCAGGAAACATGCTCTGACAGTGTCGTTCGTTCATTTAATGCAAAGACGGCTAAAGCACTCAAGTGTCTCTACGCTAGTTCATTGGAAGAAACAATAATGCAAGCCAACACGCAAACATTAATTGCTCCTCACTTTTGAAGGCAGTAACGGTCGTCTTCCTCATGCTATAAATAGAAGATCATTTATTACAAGCCAACAACTCAAAAAAACCAAAGAAACATCTTACGTGAAAATTATTCTGCTGCTCACAAATTATTTTGTTATTTTCTCAAGAGCAAAACTTATCTTAGTGATAAATCACAGTTTGTGATATAACTTTCTAAGAAGCAACTTGTTTCACTATTGTAAAGATTTAATTCTTGTATTTGTTCCTTGAGAGACCAAGCTTGGTCAGATTTCTCAAGAAGGCTAGGACTAGTTTGAATCTTAGTGGTGTTAGTCACTTGTAAGTTTACTTGTGCTTTGTATTGTTAGTCACAACAGTTTGGTTGTGTGGTTGTAATCTGTTTGATTATAGTGAATTAAGTCCTTGTTGAGAAAGGCGAAATCACCTTGGCGGGTGGACTGGAGTAGTTTGAGTTTAAACGAACCAGGATAAAAATAATTGTGTCTTTCAATTATTGTTGAGCTAGTAAGAAAAAGAAAAAGGAAAAACTTATTCAACCCCCCCCCCCCCCCCCTCTTCTAAGTGTTTTCTCACCCTTCAATTGGTATCAGAGCTTGACTCTAAGCGCAAACACTTAACTGTGTCAGAAAAAGATCCATAAGGAAAACACAATGGCAACTAAACAAAACAACAATAACTACACCAAACCTCCTGTGTTTAATGGAGAAGATTTTGAATATTGGTAAGATAGACTAGAAAGTTTCTTTCTAGGTCATGATAGTGATTTATGGGATATGGTCTTAGATGGTTACACACATCCTATAGACTCAGAAGGAAACAAGATTGATAGAAAGAATATGGATAGACAACAAAAAGCAGATTTCAAAAATCACCACAGAGCTAGAAATATCTTTCTGAACGCTATCTCTAAAATGGAATATGAGATGATCACAAATAGAGATACATAACATGACATGTTTGAGTCTCTCAAAATGACTCATGAAGGAAATGCTCAAGTAAAAGAGACTAAAGCTCTGGCTCTCATCCAGAAGTATGAAACCTTCAAAATGGAAGAAAGTGAATCTATAGAAGCTATGTTCTCAAGGTTCCAAACTCTGATCGCTGGCTTGAGAGTTCTGAACAAAGGATACACCAAGGCAGACCACGTTAAGAAGATTATCAAAAGTTTACCAAGAAGATGAGCACTTATGGTCACTACATTCAAAGTATCAAAAGATTTGAACAATGTGTCTCTTGAAGAACTCATCAGCGCTTTAAGAAGTCATGAGATAGAACTTGATGAACACGAGCCTCAGAATAAAGATAAGTATGTTGCCCTTAAATCAATTAAAAAATGTGAAACTAACGCTTTTCAGGCAGAAGAAGGAAACTCCGAAGAATCTGCATCAGAAGAAGATGAACTATCCTTGATCTCCAGAAGGATCAACCAGATGTGGAAGCACAGACAAAAGAAGTTCAGGAACTACAAGAGGTCAGAAAATAAACCAGAATCTTCTGGACATAAGAAGTCAAACAGAAGAGAGATAATCTGTTATGGATGTAAAGAACCAGGACACTACAAGAGTGATTGTCCAAAACTACAAAGAGAAAGACCAAAGAAAAAGTTTGGTAGAAAGAAAGGCATGATGGCCACCTGGGACGATTCAGAATCCTCTGAAGATGAATCTGATTCTAAAGATGAGAACGCCAACCTAGCTCTTATGGCTACCACAACAGATGACTCAGACTGTGATTCAGAATCAAAAGAGGTATTCTCTGAATTTACTAGAGCTGAACTTGCTGAAAGTTTATCAGAACTTCTTGAAAACTATAGTCAACTTAAAATCAAATACAAGAAACTCAAAAAGAGTCTTGCATCTGATCTTGAGAAACTTGAAACAGAAAACTCTGAACTCAAAGAAAATAATTTTAAACTTAAAGAGGAAATTCAAAAAGTTAAAAAATTTCTATTTCAGATTCTGCGTCAAGTTCAAGAGATATTCTTAAAGAATATGACTCTAGTTTTCAAACATTTCTTGCTAAAAGCATAGATAGAAGCAAAATGGCTTCAATGATCTATGGAGTTAGTGGGAACAACAAAAGAGGAATTGGATATGAAACTCTCAAAGGGAAGGAAACATATATACCAAAACCTGTTGCTAAGATGACTCTCACATATAAACCTCTGAACAAACAATTTAGTTTTGGGCACACACATGATATTAAATACACATCTCACTCTGGAAATTCTTATGCTAATCCAAAGTTCAAACAGAACTTTAGAAACTCTAACCAAAGAGGACCCAAAAAGATATGGGTACCTAAGGAGAAAATAATATTTGTTGCAGATGTCCTTAACAGCTCAGTTGAAACACCAGTCATGGTACCTGGACTCTGGATGCTCACGACACATGACAGGAAGAAAGTATATGTTCCAAAACCAAGAATTTGAATAAGGAGGAGACGTCAAATTTGGAGGAAATCAAAAAGGAAAGATTGTTGGTTCTAGAACCATTGGAAACGATAACCTTCCTTATATCTCTAATGTTCTGTTAGTAGAAGGATTAGCGCATAACTTGCTGTCCATAAGTTAATTAAGTGACAACGGTTGTGACATTATCTTTAATCAAAATTCCTGTAGAGCTGTTAGTCAAAAAGATGGAGCAATCCTCTTTTCTGGAAAGAGAAAGACTAACATTTATAAAATTGATTTGTCAGATCTTAAAACTCAGAATGTAAAATGCCTTTTGTCTGTTAGCGATGAGCAATGGGTGTGGCACAGAAGATTGGGACATGTCAGCACGAAAAAAATCTCTCAAATAAATAAACTGAATTTAGTCAGAGGACTTCCTAATCTGAAGTTCAACTCAGAAGCTCTGTGCGAAGCATGTCAAAAAGGAAAATTTTCAAAACCTTCTTTTAAATCAAAAAATGTTGTTTCTTCCTCTAGGCCATTAGAACTACTTCACATTGATCTGTTTGGGCCAGTTAAAAATGCATCCATCAGAGGCAAGAAGTATGGATTGGTCATTGTTGATGACTACAGCAGATGGACATGGGTTAAGTTTTTAAAACACAAGGATGAGTCACATTCTGTGTTCGTTGACTTCTGTAACCAAGTGCAAAATGAAAAAGATTTTAGAATTGTAAAAGTTAGAAGTGATCATGGAGGAGAATTTGAAAACCATTATTTTGAAAAATATTTTAAAGAAAATGGTATTGTTCATAATTTCTCTTGTCCTAGAACTCCCCAACAAAATGGAGTTGTAGAACGAATGAATAGAACTTTACAAGAAATGGCCAGAACCATGATTAATGAAACAAATATGGCTAAGCACTTCTGGGCAGAAGCAGTGAACACATCATGTTATATTCAGAATAGAATCTCTATAAGACCTATTCTTGAAAAGACTCCCTATTAATTGTGGAAAAACAGAAATCCCAACATTTCATATTTTCATCCTTTTGGATGTACGTGTTATATTCTGAATACTAAAGATGATTTGAACAAGTTTGATTCTAAGGCACAAAAGTGTTTTCTGCTTGGATATTCTGAACGCTTAAAAATCTATAGAGTATACAACACAGAAACTCTGATTGTTGAAGAATCAATCAAAGTCTGGTTTAATGATAAGCTTGGCCAACAACAGCCAAAGCAGATTGATATTTCTGTAGGTACAGAAGATCATCTCTCAAACTCTGAAAAGTCAGAAGCAAAGGACAACTCAGAAGATCCTCCTCTTGATAATGCTCTGGATAATCTCAGAATCTCTGAACAACCCTCTCAGAAAAGGTTTCCCAGAATCTCTTCAGCTTATAAAGAAGACGTGATTATTGGAAAGAAAGAAGATCCCATCAGAACAAGATCCTCTCTCAGAATCAATGAATAATCATTGTTTGGATTGGTATCTCTGATTGAGCCAACCTCTATTGATTAAGCTCTGGAAGACAATGATTGGATCCTAGCTATGCAAGATGAATTCAATCAATTTTCCAGAAACGATGTGTGGGATCTAGTTCCAAGACCTAAAGGATTCAATATTATAGGAACTAAATGGGTATTCAGAAACAAATTAAATGAGCAAGGAGAGGTGGTCAGAAACAAAGCACGACTGATTGCACAAGGTTATAGTCAATAAGAAGGAATTGATTATAATGAAACCTTTGCCCCAGTCGCCAGGTTAGAATCAATTAGATTATTAATTTCTTTTGCTGTTCAAAATAACATTTCATTATATCAAATGAATGTTAAAAGTGCATTTTTAAATGGTTATATAGAAGAAGAAGTTTATGTCCATCAACCTCCGGGCTTTAATGACTCAAAATATCCAGAACATGTTTTTAAATTAAAAAAGTCTTTATACGGTCTGAAACAAGCTCCCAGAGCTTGGTATGAACGTTTGAGTAATTTTCTTTTAGAAAAGGATTTTACCAGAGGGAAAGTGGACACAACTTTATTCAGAAAAACATTTAAAAATGACATTTTAATTTTTTAAATTTATGTTGATGATATTATTTTTGGAACCTATAATATCTCTCTTGGAAAAGAATTTCCTGAGACCATGCAGGCTGAATTTGAGATGAGCATGATGGGAGAATTAAAGTTCTTTCTGGGAATACAAATAAACCAGACTCCATAAGGTACTTACATACATCAGACGAAGTATGTTAAAGAACTTTTGAAGAAATTCCAGATGTCAGAAAGTAAAGATGCAAAGACACCAATGCATCCTACATGCATTCTGGGAAAAGATGAGGTAAGTATGAAGGTAGATAAGAAACTCTACAGAGGTATGATTGGATCCCTTCTCTATCTGACTGCATCTAGACCTGATATATTATTCAGCGTATGTTTATGTGCTAGATTCCAATCAGATCCTAGAGAATCTCATTTAACTGCTGTTAAGCAAATTCCGAGGTATCTGAAAGGTACTACTAATCTGGGTCTGTGTTATAGAAGATCAAAAGAATTCAGACTAGTAGGTTATTGTGATGCTGACTTTGCTGGAGATAGAATTGAACAAAAGAGCACCTCTAGAAGCTGACAGTTTCTGGGTGACAACCTTATCTCGTGGTACAGCAAGAAGCAAGCTACCATTGCACTTTCAACAACAGAAGCTGAGTATATATCTGCTGCTGGATGTAGCTCTCAGATGATCTGGATGAAAAGTCAGCTAGAAGATTTTAATCTCTATGAAAGTAAGATTCCTATCTTCTGTGACAATACCTCTGCAATTTGTCTTTCTAAAAATCCCATTTTTCATTCTAAAGCAAAACGCATAGAAATTAAATATCATTTTATAAGGGACTACATTCAGAAAGGAATTTTAAATTTAAACTTTGTAAACACAGACCATCAATGGGCTGATATTTTTACCAAACCCCTTTCTGAAGATAGATTTAAATTCATTATGAAAAATATTAGTATGGAATTTTGTCCTGAATGAAATTGTATTTATCTTTTGTGATTACTTTCCGAATGTTCTGAAATGAATGTTCTGATTAACAACTCTTCAGAAGTTAGAAGAGAAGTTACATCATAAACTATATATAAAGTTCTGAAATGTTCTAACGTTTCATTACAAGTATAGTTCAGCAGTTCATTATATCAAACAGTTGTCTCATGCAACCTTCAGGAGATGAACACGTGTTGTATTTCTGAAAGGTCACGCGTGCTATGCTATTGACGCCGTTCCTAGGTAACTGTTATGATTTGTTCAAAATCTCACGCTTTCCCCTCATTTTCAATGTCATTAAATGCTAGTAATGATTAATTTTTTTTTAATTAATTTTTTTAAATACTTTTTACAGTTTTATTTCAAAACCCTTTTTCTCAAAGTTTACCTATAAATACTTTTGTAAAACCCCTTTCTCACTTTTTACCTTCTCTTTCAAATTTCAAAACTGTCTCTGTGTATTTTCTGCAACCCATTTTCTTTCATCTCAACCTAAGTGCTCTAATGGCTTCATCTTCTACTCCTTCTGGAAGCACTCAAGCTGAAAGAACCACTCTTATTCTTGTTGACAGTTTAGAAGTAATCAGTGAACTGATGGTGGACTTTGAAAACCTAAAGGCAAATGGGTTTGACCTTCTTCCTACAGTGGAATTTCAAGGATGGGGAAATTTCTTTGATCGTCTTGTTGGCCCTGTATTTCCACATCTTGTAAAGGAATTTTAGATTCACGCCATTGCACCTCCAAAGGTTATTCTCTCGTTTGTAATGGGGAAAGCTTCAACAAAAGTCAGAGACTTGAAGAATCAGTACAAGACCTGGGCTAGAATCATCCATGGCTGCCTTCATCATAGAAAGGAAACAAGTTCTCCTGACTATATGAATGCTGACCAGCAATACCTTCTGTTTTGTCTGGGAACGAATATAAAGATTAATTTACCCTACCTTCTGTTTGATCCCCTATGGACACATGTCAAGGAAACAAGGGAAGCAGAGAGAATGAAGAACCCTAAATCCAAAAGGAACTGGATTCCAATGGGAAGGTTGATTTCAGACATTCTGACAGAGAATGGTCTGATAGAACATTTGGACGAAGCAAACCTGCTGGGGGAGTTAGAGCCTACGTGTGGGAAAGCTCTGACAGGAAAGAATCTGGTGAAGAGAAAGATCATTGATAAAATGCTGGTGGAACCTACCCCTTACGTATCAGCAACCGTTACCAGAAGAAGAATTCCAATTGCTGACTTTCCACTTTTCAACTCAGGAGATCACCCTCGTATCATTCTGCATTACATTCAAATTTGCAAATAAAGTGGAACTCCAATTGATCCTGCATGGCTTCAAGGTAGAAATGAAGCAGCTCCAGATGTTGTCTTCCAGCAGCCATTGAAAAGGAAAACAGTTGGAGGACCCTCTGCTAGACCCCAGAAGAAGAAGAAGAAATCAGGTACACCTTCTGAGACTATTTCTGTTTATGATTCTGTACATATATCTACATCTACTGAACCTCAAACATTAGGTGACATAGATGTAGACATAGATTTAACCATTCCCTCTGAACCTCTTTCTAAAAACCCTCTAATAGATTAAGTTTTATCAGACATAAGTGATTTTGATTCTGATGACTCTCTTGAAACCCAAACACAACCATCTCAAACACCTATCTCACAAAATAATCCAGCTAAAAACTTTTCTCAAACACCTCCCAGACCTTTATCATCAAGACCTTCTGATTGGTATGATGTTGGCTCTTGGAGAATACCTGGAATAAACGTACCTCTGGCCATGCACAATCCACCTTTCACCCTACCCTCTGAGAATATCTTTGCTATGAACCAAACTCAACCACAAAATCCTACCCCCACTGCTGAAAACACCATCATCATTTCTCCTGACGTCACACCACCCATATCTCGAGAACTTCCAACACCTAAATCACCAACGCTTTCACCTCCTCAATCTCCAGAACATACCCTCAATCCATCTCATGAACCATCTGAAACTCTTGAACCATCAACAACACTTGAACCATTAGCAACACTTGAACCATATGAAAATCCTGACCAAACAGAAACACCTGAACAATTAGAAACTCCTGAACCAACTGACTTTCTGAAAATTGTAGTTGATTTTGAATCCCTACAATTTCTGTAAAATAAAACCTACAAAAAGGCTATTCCCAAACCTGTCCAGCAAGAATTTTTTAACAGAAGTACAAGTTTGGATAGACTTGCTGAAGGCAGACTGCACCAGCAATGTGAACCCAGCAACAACAGATCTTCTGTGGGAAACGTTCAGACAAACATTAGATGATGAATCACTGAAATTGCAAGACATATGTCATCCTCAGGTGCTTGAGAATTTCTCCAAACATCTGCATGCCTTCCAATCAGAAGCTGCTGATATTTGGGACAAGAAGTCTACTCTGCTGATTGCCAATGCTCCTGCTGATCATATGAACATTTCAGAAGATGAGTCTGAAGATTCCTCTGAAGATTCAAATCCTCTAGAAATAACTCTGTTTAATCAACCTTCTGCTAAAGCTGCACCAGAAGGTGTGCCAACTCTTATGGTTGATCTGGGCACTCTTCTCTCAAATGTTGTTCGTTCTGACTCAGCTGCTTCTACACCAAAGGTTATATCTGCTGAAGCTACTTCATCTTCTGCTCTTACTTCACTGGTTATGGATACTCTGAATGAGCTTAAGAAGGAAAATGAAGCTATTCATGAGCGCTTGGACAAGAAGGATGAGACAAACAAGGAAATCATAAACTAGATGATGAAGCAAGAGGAATCTTCATCTGAAATCAAGAATCTTCTTTTGTCTCTTGTTTCTAGAAAATCTTAAGTGTCATTCTGTTTCTAGTTTTTTGTTTTATTTTGTACCTCTAAATCTTTTTATAAAAACCTTTTACGTTTTTTAATTCTTTTTATACTTTTTTATTATGACAAAAAGGGGGAGAAAATGAGTATTTTGATCTAATCTTTGATTAACAGTTATGGGACTAAGTCTCAAACATTACTAACAAAATACAAAGATTTCTTTCTCTGTTTAAAGAAGTTTGCAGGTATCACTAAACTCTGGAAGTTTAAACATCTGAACATCATTTTCAAAAGACTTGCTGAAGAAATCCTAAAAGAAAAATCTCAAAGCTTTGAAGAAAAATCTCAGAAGCTTTTCTTATACATCTATTTTTTTCCAGAAGAAATATTTATTTCAGGGGGAGATTCTTATCTCTTGTTCAATTTTTTTCAAAACCTGAATATTTTTGTCATCATCAAAAAGGGGGAGATTGTTAGAACAAGATTGGTTCTGATCATATATCAGAGTTTTGATGATAACAATAAAATATATTTTGTATAATTGATACTCTGATGAGCATATTTCTTTGTTTCAGATAATGTTCTTACTGAAGTATTTTCTAAGGTGAAAATCATTTTACGTGCTGAGCTGAATAAAAATGAAGAAGTTCTTTGATGAAAGAACTATTTACTTAGCGCAAGTTCTGACGTTGGCTCTAATAAGAAGCAATTTAAAGCATTCTATAATCTTATCAAGTTTCCATGCAAACTCTGTTTAGAAGTATTTTGCAAGCAAGTTCTAATGAGAAGTTATTCTGAAGCAAGGTCTGAAGCTAGTTCTGAAAGATTAAAGAAGCAAACAGTCTTGTCAAGTTTCAGGAAACATGCTCTGACAATGTCGTTCGTTCATTTAATGCAAACATGACTAAAGCACTCAAGTGTCTCTATGCTAGTTCATTGGAAGAAACAATAATGCAAGCCAACACGCAACCATTAATTTCTCCTCACTTTTGAAGGCAGTAACGGTCGTCTTCCTCATGCTATAAATAGAAGATCATTTATTGCAAGCCAACAACTCACCAAAACCAAAGAAACATCTTACGTGAAAATTATTCTGCTGCTCACAAATTATTTTGTTATTTTCTCAAGAGAAAAACTTATCTTAGTGATAAATCACAGTTTGTGATATAGCTTTCTAAGAAGCAATTTGTTTCACTATTGTAAAGATTTTATTCTTGTATTTGTTCCTTGAGAGACCAAGCTTGGTCAGATTTCTCAAGAAGGCTAAGACTAGTTTGAGTCTTAGTGATGTTAGTCACTTGTAATTTTACTTGTGCTTTGTATTGTTAGTCACAACAGTTTGGTTGTGTGATTGTAATCTGTTTGATTATAGTGAATTAAGTCCTTGTTGAGAAAGGCGAAATCACCTTGACGGGTGGACTAGAGTAGTTTGAGTTAAAACGAACCAGGATAAAAATAACGGTGTCTTTCCATTATTGTTGAGCTAGTAAGAAAAAGAAAAAAACTTATTCACCCCCCCCCCCCTTCTAAGTGTTTTCTCACCCTTCAACATGCACCTTAAATGTGAGAGGAGACGCCATCTCACTTAGTGCCTAGGACAAAATGCTATTTTCTATAAATAAATCCTCTATTTCTCCGCCATTATTCACACTTTATCGCATTGTCTTCTTATTTTTTTTCTCTGTTATTTACGTCATGACATCTCCCATGATTTTCACCAGAGATGGTTACATTATTTTCTCGGCCACCAAACCTCCGATGAAAATGAAATTTTGGCACATTCACTCCATGGAGCGTCTGAAGAGAGAGTTGATGCGATGGCTAGAGGGAGACATCGAGGATGGAGAACAAATTAGAAGGATCCAGCGAAGAAGAACAACCACCTCACTTGCAACAGAAAGACCTAATTTTTGGAAGAAGTCAAATGGCGCCTCCTTACATGTCCAATCGTATTACATGCATGCAGAGATGCCTTACCCAAGGCTGCCACATAGTCTACACCTACACTGCAACCACCTCATGAGTGACACATAGCATGCATGCACCCACCAACCACCTCATTTATTCACTCAGTGATAAACTTTTGCCTATAAATACAGAGCCTCACGTACTTATTTTGCATTAACAATCATCTCACTCTCGGATACAAACTCTTTCATTATTTCATACAGTTTCAATTATGCCTCTTCTCACAATGGGTGATTCTCACAGAGGCACAACGATAATATTGTAGCGTTTGTAAGTTTTTATAAATTCTCAAATATTCTTGTATACTTATAAATTTTTTATAATATTATTAATGATTTATACATTAACCGACTCTTACACTTTTTACATTTTGAATTTAGGATACTAAAAGATTCAGAATTCGCTCACACAACTACATTGCTCCCAACCCATTGATCGTGCTCTATCTCGAATATGCGGGTTTCGGAAATGTTATAAAGTTCATACTTGCAATGGTTGATTCAAAGTTCATACTTGCAATGTTGGAAAGGTGGAGACTCGAGACACACACATTTCATCTACCAATAGGTGAATGTACTGTTACACTAGAAGACTTGTACATGTTATTGGGTCTCCCTGTCAACGGTAAGGCGGTTAACAGGTCAGTTCAACAGCCCAACTCTTTGTGCGAGGAATTGTTGGGAAAAGATATGGTTGAAGGTGGTGGTGCTAGAGGCTAAGGTATTTTACTTATTGAACTCAAAAAACATTATGCGACTCTACAGTTGAACGAAAATTCCTCTGAGCTAGCTAGAGTAATAAAAGCTAGAAATTATATAATGATACTTTTTGTAACCTTTTTATTTCCCGAAAGTACGGGGAATAGTGTAAATTTCATGTATTTAAATTTACTTATAAACTTTGAAAAAACTAGAAAGTATAGTTGGGGTTCTGTTGTTTATAGCCCATCTATACAGTTCCTTGTGTAAAAATGGAACCAAGAAAAAATGTACTTTTTATGGATGCGCTTTCTTACTCCAAGCCTGGGGTTGGTGGAGAATAGATTCCCTTAACCCCGTCAACAACAACGCATTCGTTTTCCCATACGCAACAAAGTAAGTCAAGAACTTATGTCATTTATTATTCATTTGTTCAACAAATATATGATAAAAATTAACTATTTTACAATTCCTTTAGGTACTGTTGTTTACCGTGAAAATTGGTAAACAACCACTGATCTTCTAAAAAAAGGTTATTTTGGTTACTTGCAGGATCAATCAGTTTGATCCTAGGACATATACTAAGTGTTTTTGGGGTTTGATAAGAAATCTTAACGTTTTTAATGAACAAGTTCGACTGGAATTTAAGAGTAAAGGCTTGGATAGGTTTAAATGCACAGGATGAAGGTAAAAACTTAGTAAAAACGCAAGTAAAGTACAAGATAAAGTAAATTTGCAGTAATTTAAAAGGTTGTAATGGTAAAGTTTGCAGAAAAATGTTAAATGACAAGGATTGTAAAGAAATGTAAAGACTTTGATTGCAATAAAGTATGGTGATTCAAACGTACATTCTCAATATTCTTTCTCTCACAACGGATACTTGAATAAAATTGAGTGACTTGTACAATGAGTTAAACACACGAAATTCTACATAAAATTCCTATATTTATACTAATAATAAGTATCTGCAAACTGTTGCTTCGTTTCAGGATGAGGACAAATGTCATCTGCATGCTCTTCGACCCTTATCTTCATGCCACGTCGATTTTCTCAACTGCCAAATGAATTGCCTTTCCCTCCTTTCTTCAGATTCAAATCCACTTGCCACTGATACAAGAGCTTTTCGGTCGAAACTGTCTTTAACTTAGAAAATTCTCTAAGTGTTTTTTCCTTCTTAGCAAGGATGACTTCGACATAACTCCTTTCACAGGCTCTTCTGTCGAAGTGTCTTCAGCTTAGATTTCTTCAATCTATTTTTAGCCAATAAGGCCAATATATGTGAGTGTTGAATTTAGGAGCTAACAAATTGCCCCCCAAGAATGTCAATTTCGACACAAGAAGAAATAGTCATTCTTTGATGTCTCTATTCGACACCTGTCCATTTCTTGGTCACATAAGTTCACAGTGAACTTTTCGTCTTCTACCAACCACTGCTGACATCAGAGCCATTTTAGCCAACTTAATGAATTCTCCATTTTGGCTATATACTTCGACTGAGATCAATTGTTGATTATTTTAACTTCTTGAAGTGCAGGTCTATATATTTTCAAATATTTACCATTTACTCTCAAGAGTCTTTTATCTTCACGTAATTATTCGATCTCATAGGCACCACCAGAAAATACTTGGATAATCTCAAAAGGTCCTTCCCATTTAGGAGACCATTTTCCCATGCTCTTATCCTTTCGATCCATTGGGAGAATTACCTTCCACACCAAATCTTCAGGCAAGAATGTCTTGGGTTTTACTCTCTTATTATAAGATTTTTTCACTCTTTTCTTCTGTATCCTTAAGAGGTCAAAAGCTCTCAGTCTTTCTTCGTCTAAATCAACAAGTTCATCTAACATCATATTCCAATAAGATTCAAAAGGAATATCTTGATGTTTCTGAATTCTTGTTGACTGCGCACAGATTTCTACTGGCAACACTGTGTCATGACCATAGGTTAATTGAAATGTCGTATTGGTAGCTTCTTTAGGGGAAGTTCGACATGCCCATAAGATTTGGTCCAACGTCTTATGCCAATTCTTTGGCTTTTTCCCTACATGCTTTTTTATTAAGCCAATCACTACCTTATTTTCCGCTTCGACTTGGCCATTGGCTTGCGCATAATAAGGTGTAAATATTAACAGCTTGAATCCCATTCCTGAATCAAATTCTTGCATTTTGCGACCAGTAAATACTGATCCTTGATAAGTTGTTATTGTCTCAGGGATTCCAAACCTATATATAATGTTATTTTGAATAAATTCAATGACATATTCTTGGTCTACATTGACTAAAGGAATTGCTTTGATCCATTTAGTGAAGTAGTCAATTCCCACTAATATATATTTTTGGCTTTTACAATTGAGTGAAGTTCGCTTACAGGTACATGTTGGATGCCTGTATGTACTTGACATTCTTGGCAGCCTTTTGCAAATTCAACACAATCTTTCAACATAGTAGGCCAATATAATCCTTGTCGAAATAACAACCATTTCATTTTATGGCCTACTTGATGTGCTCCACATGCTCTAGCATGTGTAGTCGAAAGGGTTGTATATGCCTCTGTTTCACTTAGGCATTTTAGTAGTACTCCTTCAAGCATCTTCTTGAATAACTCATTTCCCATTAGAATATAACTCAACGCACTATACTTTGTCTTTCGTCCTATCAAAGCTGTTGGACTTTGCAAATAATCTACTATAGGCTTTCTCCAATCTTGCTCTATTAGACTGTCTATGAACGAAATCTCGAAGTTTTCTTGGTCAGCGTACCCCAACTTTGTTGTTTCCAAATCTATTGGAGACAACTTGGTTGATACTACCCTTCCTCTAACTTAGATCGCTTGTTGCAATTTTTCTTTTGTAATTTCATACCCAGATGATATCTGTGCTAAGTCATTAGCCACTTGATTTTCTAATCTTGGTATATGTCAAATATTGATTACTTCGAATTTTTTTAACAAGCGATTGGCTATTACAAAATACATGATCATATTTTCTCTTACACATTTTTATTCTTTTTTAACTTGCCTTATGACTAACTCTGAGTCTCCCATTATTTCGACTCGAGTTGCCCCCAATTCCAACAAGATTTCAAGGCCAACAATTAAAGCTTCATACTCAGCCTCATTGTTCGAACAAGAACCTTCGATCTTGTACTTGAATTTTGTTGGAATTTTATTTGGAGAAATAATTAGAACTCCCACTCCATTTCCATATTTGTGACTAGAACCGTCGAAGTATATCTTCCAGGGATCAATCTCTAAGTAATTTAAGGATTCTTCATTTATCGAGTGGTCGACTATGCAGTTTTCTACCACTTGTCCTTTTAAATCCTTGAGAGGCATAAAGGTTAGTGAATACTCAGTTAATGCAAGTGCCCATTTTCCAATTCAACTGTGCAAGATGGGTTTCAACAATATATATTTGAAAACATTGAAATGAGACGAAACATAAACATCAATTGGTTTAATATATTGTTTGAGTTTTGTACATGAGAAGTAATTACATAAACATAATTTTTCAACTTTGCTATATCTAGTTTCTGCATCATTTAAAACTCTACTGAGGTAGTAGATTGGCCTTTCGACACCATTCTCATCCTCTTGAGCCAACATGCTCCCTAAAGTTCTATCAGATGCAACTATGTACAATCACATACTCCTATTTCTACAAGGAGGCACCAAAAAAGGTGGCTTGATGGGGTATCCTTTGATTTTTTCTAAGGCCTCTTGTTGTTCTTTCCCCCATTTGAATCCTCCTTTGTTGAGTCGAAGTAAGGGTGAGAAGGCTTGTGTTTTTCCACTTAAGATGGAAATAAATCTCCTCAAGAAATTTATTTTTCCAAGTAGATATTGCAATTCCTTCTTATTTGTTGGCGCTTTCCCCTCCAAAATGGCCTTGGTCTTGTTCTGGTTTATTTTGATTCCTTTTTTGTGGACCACAAAGCCTAAGAAGTCCCCTACCTTTACGCATAAAGCGCACTTTAGAGGATTCATCTTCAGACCATATCTTCTCATCCTTTCAAAGGATTGTCGAAGATGGTCTATGTGATTCTTCCCTGAAACAGATTTGACAACAATATCATCAATATAAATCTTCATGAAAGTTTCAATAAAATCATGGAAGATAGAATTCATTGCTCGTTGATATGTTTCCCCTACATTTTTAAGCGAAAAGGCATTACTACCCATTCATAAGTGCCTAAAGCCCCAGGGCATCGAAATGCTATTTTCGACACATCTTCTTCAACAATCAAAATCTGATTGTACCCAGAGTATCCATCAAGCATACTCATGTACTCGAAGCCAACGGAATAATCAACAAGCATTTCTGCCACATGCATTGGATATTCATCCTTGGGTGTTGCAGCATTTAGATCTCTAAAATCAATGCACACCTGTAATGTACCATTTTTCTTTATAACAGGTGCTATATTTGCAACCCATTCGACATACCTGGTTGTTCGGATGAACTTGCATTTCAACAGTCTTTCGACTTCCGTCTTGATCTTCGACAAGATATCTGGTGCAAAATGTATTAGAGTTTTCTTGACATGCTTTTCCCCAGGCTTTATTGGTAGTTGAAGCTCCACCAATCCTCTGTCGAGACCAGGAATTTCATCATAATCCCATGCAAAGCAGTCTTTAAACTCCTTCAGCAATTGGATTACTTTGACTCTGAGATCTGGATCTATCTTTGCACTGATATATGTTGGTCTCTTCACCATTCCTTAGCCCAAGTCTATCTCTTCAAGAGGATCTTGCGCTAGCATTTTAATATTTCTTGCCAACGGATCCTTCTCGAAACCCAAAGGCTCATCATCATAGATGGCATCTAGCCTCTGCCCTTGCACTTCCTCCTATCTTGAGTCAGGTGGTTCTGGGTCGAAATCTTTCCCAGGGCCTTCTGGAAGTAGAACTTGCTCATTGGCTTTGACAACCATATACTTCCCTTCAGCCTCTAAGGCCGCTATCATTCTGTTTTTGGTCACATATGCCTAAATCCTATATAATGCTTGTGACTCAATCATGATCACTGAAATCACTTCCCCAACCTGTTGGCCGTATATCATTAATCCCTCCGAAGTCAATGTTTGACAAATCCTCCTTATCCCATTGGAATCCATGATCTGAGTGTAGGTATAGAGAGTACAAAGCGTTGGGTGTTGGCGCCAAGTCAAAGTTTGGAGGATTACATGGCTCTATGTGGGCCAAATTTTTGTCGAAGCTTGTTCTGTCAACATTGTTAAATTCGACCATATAGTAACTCTGGTCAGCTTCAATGTTTTCTACTATGCCGTTTAGACACCAGATTGTAACACGCTGATGCGTCGATGATGGCACTACTCATATGCCATGGATCCACTCCCTGCCTAGGAGCAAATTGGAGTTGGGTTTTACTGAGATGACCATAAACATTGTTGGTCGAACTATGGTCCCCACTTTGAGGTCCAATAGGATTACTCCCATGGTGGTCCCAATTCCACCTTCATAGTTTGATAAAACCATGTTATGGGGCTTGATGTCTTCATCTCCCTTACCCAGTTTTCTCAGCATACATTGAGGGATTGTGTTAACTGTGGCCCCATAATCAACCAAGACTTTGTTGATGGTCACCTCCCCTATTTTTGCCCTTATGAACAAGGGTTTAAGGTGATTCCTCATTGCCTAAGTGGGACGCTCGAAGAAGGCATTTTTCTCTTCTACACATCCATTGTTCATAACATAGTAACATACTGGCATATGCTTAGCCATTTCTTGTTCGACCTCCCACTCAGACTCTTCGACTTCGACCAGTTGGTCGTATTATCTAGGCAGCACAGACACCACATTTACTATGATGTCTAATGTAGCATCAGACCCAGAATTAGATTCTTCCTCCAATTCATCTTGTTCAGGCTATTCCAGCCTTCTAGCAATTGGCTTTTTCTCCAAAGGCATTCTTGGTTTAGCCTTTTCTTTTCATTCTGACACGTTAGTGCTTGTTTCTTGTTGGGGATTATCTGCAGCCTCTCTTTTGGCTTTTCACCGTCTCTGATACCTTCTCCATTGGGAGAGGGTCATGGGGTTCTTTCCTTTGTAATTGTTTGACACATGAGCAACTTTGTTTGTTGTTGTTGACTGAAATTCCTTTTTGTAGGCCAAAGAGAATCCTCTTGGCATATCGAACATCTGCCATTTTTCCTCGTTGGGCCTTTTTCTATTCGCTGTCTTCAACCAAGTGTCCACATGGACATTTGTTGGAGACTTGAAGGTTGATGGCCTACTCACCTAGTTTACTGGCCCCTTTTGGTATCCCCTTCTAGGGTCGTACCTTACTTCAGGATCCATGTTAGGCTGGGCAATGTTGCTCCATTTTTTCTTTGCTACATGCACACCTTGTATATGTTCAGCAGCTTTTTTGTCGAAGATAGAACTGCATCTTGGACACAACATAACTTCTGACTTCTTTTTCTGGCATCTGTGTAGAAAATATGCCAGATTTTCGTTTTCCTTAGGAAATGCAAGCTTGTTGATTTCCTCTTGTCTGATGCTGTCTTTTGAATCTGTAGCTTTATGTTCAGACACTTCAACCATATTTATTTTCATATTGCTCTTACCCGCTACACTTAGCTTCTGCATCTTGGCCTCTAGGCTTTCTGTCGAACCTGTGACAGCAACCAAGTAGGAACCTTCAGTAGTTCCTTTATTTGAGCCTTCAGTGGCTCCCTTGTTTAGGTTTTCAGCAGCCTTTCTCTGTACCTCTTCGACAGCTTTTCTGCTAATGTCCTCAGTGAAACTGCCAAAAACAGGTTTGTTGATGAAGTCTTCTGAGACTTCAACCATATTGATGCATGAAGGTTCAGCATAATGGGCATCTTCCTGCAACAGGTTTGCATCAATCTTCACAGGAGGTTTGTCAGAAACCTTGAGTCTGCCGTCTTTTATGGCACCTTGAACGAGATCCCTGAAAAGAAAACATTGTGAGGTTTTATGGCCCAAAAAATTATGATATTTACAAAAACCTCTCTTTTTCCTTTGATCTAAAGGAGGCATTTTTCCCCTAGGGGCACTATCATCTGGCCATCTTTAACTAACAAGTCAAATATTTCGTCACATTTTGTGACGTTGAAACTATATGTTTTCTTTGAGAACCTATCACTACTCTTTTCAGATTCAGTAGGATTCTTCCCATTTGAGGGTGTCAATAGTTTGCAAGAGTATGGTGGCCCTTTCTTTAATTCTGCTAGATCGACCTCGCTCTCTTCGACAGTTATAGAGTCACTAGATGTATTTGGATCTTCATCATCCACTTCGACATATGCTACCCTTTCTCTTCGATGATTTATATTCACCTTAGCTTTTTCAGCCTTAAGGCGTTCTACCTGTCGAACTCTATCAGCCAATTGGGACATATCTCTCAGGTATTGGGTATCTAATTTCTTCCTAATTGAATAATCTAGACCCCCTACAGCCATTTCGACCAAATCATGTTCAGGCACTTGTGTAAAGCATATGGCTTTGAGCAGTCGAAATCTGTTCAGATACTCATCAATTGGCTTAGTGAATCTCCTCTTCACACTAGCCAGTTCTTCCAGACTTATTTTGGTCTGTCCCATATAGAATTGTTCATGGAACAATCTTTCCAACTGATTCCAATTGTAAATCGAATTGGCTGGGAGTGTGGTAAACCAAGTGAAGGAATTTTTGGTTAAGGAACTTGGAAAATACTTAATCCTAAGATTCTCATTATTTTAGATTTCCCCAGCCTCTATCAAATACCTTGCCACATGTTCGACAGTGGACTCTGTCGTATCCTCTGAAAACTTGGTGAACTTTGGAACTTTCCACCTAGGGGGTAAATCTGATTGCAAGATATAATCTGACAATGGAGATGTAAAGTTTGGCCTATGAAAGCCAATGTTCACTCCATTCTGTGTCCTAATTCTTTCGACCATGGCTGTCAAGTTATTATCTGCTGCATGGTTGTGGTGTCGAAATTGTTGTATTACCTCATCATAATTTTGGTTTCTATTTACCACAACTACACCTTGTTCGACAACTCTTGGGATTTGTGGGGAAACTCTGGGTACTTCAACCCTAGGTTATTCGACCTCCACTCTATGGTTCATCCCATCTGGCTGTGGATTCTGGTTAATGGTCATGTCATCCTCTAAGACCACACCATGATTTCCTCTTTTTAGCTCTCTTTGGGGGTGTCAGATAGGTTGAGGAACCCCAAAAAATTCGGCCATGCGTGTCATTTGCGCTGCCATTTACTGGTTCAACTGGGTGGTATTTTATATCAGAGGGTTAAGCACTGTACTCAAGATTTGTGCCAACATCTGCACCATGTCATGGTTACTCTCATCCATTTGTCACCTCAAAATTGCTACAGAAGCATTTGTGAGGCTTGGCATTATATGGGATGTCCCTCCTAAGAGTTGGTTTCTACCTAGATTTGCCATACCAATTCCAGATCCCTGCAATGGAAAATATGAACTCACTAAAGGTTCTGAAAATGTGGATGAGGCATTCATAAGGCTTTCCATTTCAGTAGTTGGCATGCCATAGGGTTGGTCTCTACCCATCCAGGCTGTCGAAAATCCTGGAGGGACATAAGGTCAAACTCCCGGATTTCCCCTTGGTGGGGGTGTTCCTGGTGGACCCCTAGGACCTACATAAGAAAGTATTGGTCCTGTTTGTGTAACTGCCAATGCTGGTGTCGAACCAACCGTTTATGGAACAGGTTCACTAATTGTTGGTATAACCGCTATTCCCGCGGGAATTGATGGAGGCATTTCTCCATTACTTGGCTGATTAGGATTAGCCATTCTCCTATTTCTTCTCCTAGGTATGTACTATTTGGTGGTTGATTTACAACTTCTCAATAACATACAACACTTTTTAGAGAAAGGAAATTACGTAAAGCACTTATGAGAAATACTGTTTTTATCAAAGTTTGTAAAAAAACAAAAACTTAGCAACGTCCCACTGGGCATGCCAATTTGTTTACCGTGAAAAATTAGTAAACAACCGCTGATCTTTCAAAAAAGGTTATTTTGGTTACGTGCATGATTGATCAGTTTGATCCTAGGACATATGCTAAGTGTTTTTGGGGTTTGATAAGAAGTCTTAACGTTGTTAATGAACAAGTTCGACTGAACACCAAGAGTAAAGGCTTGGATAGGTTTAAATGCAGAGGATGAAGGTAAAAACTTGGTAAAAACACAAGTAAAGTACAAGATAAAGTAAATGAATTTGCAGTAATTTAAAAGGCTGTAATGATAAAGTTTGTAGAAAAATGTTAAATGGCAAGGATTGTAAAGAAATGTAAAGACTTTGATTGCAATAAAGTATGGTGATTCAAACGTACATTCTCAATATTCTTTCTCTCACATCGGGTACTTGAATAAAATTGAGCGACTTGTACAATGAGTTAAACACACAAAATTTTACATAAAATTCCTATATTTATACTAATAATAAGTAACTGCCGAACAATTCCTTCGTTTCAAGATGATGACAAGTGTCCTCTACATGCTCTTCGACCCATATCTTCACGCCACGTCGCTTTTCCCAACTGCCAATTGAATTTCCTTTCCCCCCTTTCTTCAGATTCAAATCCACTTGTTGTTGATACACGAGCTTTTTGGTCGAAACTGTCTTTAACTTAGAGAATTCTCTAAGTGTTTTTTCCTTCTTAGCAAGGATGACTTCGACACAACTCATTTCACATGCTCTTCTGTCGAAGTGTCTTCAGCTTAGATTTATTCAATCTATTTTTAGCCAATAAGGCCAATATATGTGACTGTTGAATTTAGGAGCTAACAACTACGTGACGAGTATGGATTACAGCAAGAATCTCAGATTTAATGTCGCTCTATATCACAATCTATTGGATCACCTTGGTCCGAATGATGTGCGTCATATTTTTAAACTTTTCTACTTTTAAGTTATTTATTTATTACATTTTCATTAAGTTGATTTAATTTTATCCACAGTTTATCTGGAGACCATATTTGGATTTGGACCATGAACCAAACTCTGAGGATGCAACAATTTGGACCGCAAAGACTGCAATCATACGGTTCAATGATGTGGAGATCCACCACAGCGACCGTGTCAAGATGCAGTTTGGAATGCATCAAGAGATACCCTGCGATCCAACTTGTTTGTTCCCGTGGCATCTCAAAAGGGTCGACGCCCAATTGGGTCTTACCAATTGGAAAGATTTTGCTCCAGAGTGGTGTAATATGTGGCATAGGCATCATCAACATGTCTTGTAATTCCCAGTTTTCTTCAACCTGAGTAATATGCGACACACTGATCAATATTTAACTTGGTACATATCGGTTAGTAATCCATAATGCACGTGTCTCATCCAAGGTATTTGGTTGACCCACGAACACAATGGGCACAACCCTCATTTCCCCAACAACAAACCCAACACACATCAACCTCCCACCAACCTCCCCGACGATACAGATCCACAACCACCCAGCCACAATCAACAACACAATACGAGTACACCCACATGCCCCACACTCAACCACAATCACCACCTCAATACCAATACCCCCATATGCCACACACCCAACCACAATCTCAATCACAATACCAATACACTTGCATGCCCCACACACAATTCCAGTCATCTCTGTATCCCAATATGGCCCCCTCAACATCTAATCTTATCCCTGATCTGGGATTTTCCAAAGAATATGACCCAACCGACCCAACTTACCATCAACCATCACATCACCAAAGCACCCAACATTCACAATACCAAACACCCCAGGACTCATTTCCTTTCTACCCCCTTACGTAGACGACCAGTGCTATAGACCAAACATGGAACCCCACCCACCACCAAGACGACCAAACTTTGAGGGTATCGGCAACCGACTGTACCAAAGCGGATATTCTAGATATGAAGATCTGAACGATTTCATGGATCCGGAACGCATTGACTTCGCTGGGCCATCGATCCTGCCACAACAGGAAACACGACGAAACCCACCACGAGATAGGCGAGGACGCGGATGCGCAACCGCGGGTCGTTACCGAGTTCTGGGAGACCACTAATTATTTTGTATTTTTTTTATTATGTAATCGTTGTGTAAATAAAAAGTCGAATTTTCGTGAAGCTATATCGTTTACCTAATTCCCGCTTTTAAAATGAAAAACAAAAAAATTGGACCTCCTTTGCACTAAGGCGCCATCTCACATGGCTTAGGGCACACTTTTAACACCTAGGCGCCAAGTGAGATGGCGCCTCCCCTTTAATTTAAGGTGTAGGCGCCAAGTGAGATGACTCCTCTTTTGTGAGATTTTCTGAAACATGGTTATTTGCATAATTTTCTCTGAAACATGGTTATTTGCAACAAAATTTTTTCAAAACTTAATTATTATAAAATAGAATTCATGCTTGGACATATTTTATTTTATTTTATTAACTTAATAATAATATCTTCCAATCAAGTTGGTACACATTATCATAAACAAATACAAATTTAATATTTAAAAAAACTAAAATATAAATATGAAAGCAAACTTTTACCATTATATCTATTATGGCTTAGGATAAATCTGAATAAACCAATTATCATTTTTAAATAGTTACTGATCAAATAAAATGATAAGAATTTTTTGGTCAATTAATTAATTGATATATACTAAGATATTAGTGGACGTTGTTAATAACAAAAATTCTAATTTTCCTTCGACTAAAAAGAGAAATCCTAATTTATCAATATACTTACTTGACAAAACGCATTTTTTTAAGAAAGACAACACATATTTTATTTTCATATGATGAATATCTAATACATTAAAATTTTATTGATGAAAAACATAAGCCAAACTTATATTTTACCCTAATATATTGAGCATGTCATAAAATAATAGTTATTTCATAACTAACATCAACATGACATTTCATATAATACAATTATTATTATTACACCGACAAAACTAAATGCAATTGCCTACTTTTCTCAATAAGTGCATGCATTATATGTGTATTGCTTAAATTCAAACTCTAATAGAGTATATAATTTATATACATAAATTAGTGTTTTTAAGTTACTCTTTTTTTCTTTTTTCTTTTTAATGTTTTTTCCAAAAAAAGAAGTTTTCTATTTATTTTTAATTATCAAAGTTCAAAGCAACAATAATTATATATTTTTATCAATAATTAATAGTTTCAAATATTTATTAAAAAGAATATATATATATATATATATATATATATATATATATATATATATATATATATATATATATATATATATATATATATATATATATATATATATATATATATATATATATATATATATATATAATCTTGATCAATATGTATATTGTGTCACTCCATATACTAAAGGTTGATATTTGTGTATTTTAAGTTTAGCATGCTACTTAAAGATGAAAATATATCGTATATATTAACTTTATATGATTTCCTCTAGATCTAGTTTTGAATGTTTTTTAAAATAAAAAAATGTATATATAATATAAAAATATTGTGTATTAAAAAGGTATTCTTTCTCTTTATAAAACAAAAAGGTATATGTCGATACTCTAAATATGGAATAATTTAATGAAGATATATAATGGGCAACACACGAAAGACTAGTTGTTGAGATTTTAATATAACTTGAACGCGTGGCTGACACACGAAAGTGGATGTACCAACTTTGGCCAATAATTCCACTCATAAAAACATACTTTATGCAACACAAAATTAGTTAAAAAATAAATATTTTTAGAATTTAAATATTACACAATAAATGTAATATATTTTATTATATCACTAAATCACGCGTTGTTCAGTTAAGAAATCAGAAATGTATATTGAAGTGATAGAAGAGCTTTAATACGGTGGATTAAATTTATCAAGTTTATAGTATTGGCAGAAAGGGGATAGACTTACAAGGTTAACAATCTAACATTAAATTAAATGTCTAAGTGAATAATAGTTTAAGAGTGTGAATAAATTGTAGACCAGAAATGAAATGATGTTATCTTTATGTTGTATGGGCGACTAAAATCATATGCGCGTGATTTTGCACCATTTGCGAGTTGTCATTTGATTAGGTTCAATTGTGAGAGATATGATGGAGGGTGTGATCGCGTGACCTCACCAAGGATGATGATACACCTGATCTATGTACCTTTCTCTTCAATATTTGTTATTGGATCTTCCCCGTGGGACTTGCAGACATCCCATAATAGTTTCCCCTTATGCCTTTGTTCCTACGACGTAGAGCGAGGGCTATGTTGGGTCTGTCTTTATTTCGTCCTCTGGTAGAAGAAAATAAAAGTTCCATGATGTGACGTTGATGTTTTGGGAAGAGGTATATTAAACGTCTCCCTCACGATTAGAAATGTTTCGCATGTACGCCTCAACATGTATCCCTACGTTTAACAACAATGATTTCGTCTAATACTAAGGCATTTGAGTGCTCTTTAATAGTGTATGATAAGATCTTGACCGTTAGTGGTGCAGTTTGCGCCTTCTAACATTAAGGATTGCACTGATTTTCCTCCTTAGGAGATATATATGGATTTTTTTGGTTACCATGTTCTTCTTTTTTCCATTTGTGAATCTTTGAGAACTATTCTCTTGCGTCTGCAACCTCTTATATCTTCGCCAATCTCCTCCAATTAGTCATTAATTCATGCTCACACAACCTTTTAGATAGAACATACATCATATGGGTTATTGAGTTCATCATTTCAAGGTAACACCTGAGTCTGAACTTTCTCTTCTTTCACACTTGTTTACTTTAATAGTGTGTCTAGATAGGAGAGTTGTGGATTTATAGTCTTTCTTTTCGTTCTTTGGTGAATTCTCTTGCTATAGATGACTATGGTGGGCACAAAGTTTGTCTTTTTGTTTACCTTGTGTTTTTCTTACAATCATTTATTTCATGTGTTGACAGCTTCTTTTGACATGGACAATTCTCAACTTAGAACCCGAAAGACAATATGAGACAACTCTATTGTGTGAGTGGTTCAAGAGACGATGGACAATGTTTCTGCCTTCTTTGGTGATGAAGGTCAATACCACACATTTAACAAAGTGGGTCCCTCCTCAACTAGGGAGTGCTTCCTCCCAAATGGGATCAGAGGATTTAATGTAAGTACGATGGATGTGTCATTCTTTTCCATGAATATTTGTTTTCTTTTATAGATTTTCTGCTTCCCTTTCAATGACTTTGAAGTACGTGTTCTAAACCATCTAGTAAGGAGATCATATTCGATGAGTGATGTGAGAGTTCCTCTTTCCTTGGCACTGCTTATATTATAATAATAATAATAATAATAATAATAATAATAATAATAATAATAATAATAATAATAATAATAATAATAATAATTATTATTATTATTATTGCTTTGTCTTAATTAATCTTCAATTTTCATATAAAATAAAATGCTATAACACGAAGATTTAAATTAAGAGGATGCATAGAGTCGCCATTTTTCTATGGTCATTGAGTATGCTTATGCTACTGTAAGAATCTTGTATATGGGGTCTCTGTTGGTCTGGCTATTGTTAACCTTCTTGTCCTGGTCCAAGTGAAAGTTCAAAACTCTCTAGATTCAGATGTGGTAGAAAATGTTCCTTGCTCGTCGCTAGTCATAATTGGAGGGAGTCATGTCATTAGGTTTGTTTGTGGTGTGTTTCATGGGGAAGGGTCATGTGTCTGGAAAGTTTATTAACTCGTGTTATAAACATACCAAAAGCACCTTCTTTATGTCACTGTTGCATGGCTTATATAAAGAAAATCCATAGAATAATTCAAGTGATGAACTACTACGCACAAAAAGAAGAATTCACGTGAAAGTACAGTAACGCAACAATCATCTTTCATCCTCAAACATTCATATTCAAACTGTGTAAAACATCACTGTTAGTGATACTGTTTTATTTAGAAACATTATTGTACATATTTATTCAATTACTGTTTAGGCATTTCCTTGAGAAAACTGGGTTGTGGTTTTGGAATCAAGAAGACATTGGCAGTTGTCAAAGTAGTTTTGTAATCAAGATTTATTAGTGGATTAAGACCTCGTTGGAGAGAGGCGAAATCACCTTGGCGGATGGATTGGAGTAGTTTGAGTTCAAACGAACCAGGATAAAAATCAAAGTGTTCTTTTCATTATATTTTGAGATCCCAATTCAACCCCTCTTCTTGTGTTTTTCCCTTCTTCAATTGGTATCAGAGCACTTGGATCTGGGTGCAAACACTTAACTGTGTCAGAAAAAGATACAAGGAGGAAAGACACTGTGATGGGACCAAGTCAGAACATCAACAACAGCCCCCCAACATTTGATGGTGAAAATTTTAATTACTAGAAAGATATGATCATAAGTTTCTTCCTAGCCTATGACTCTGACCTCTGGGATATGGTGACTGATGGATACATACACCCTGTTGATGAAAGCGGTCAAAATATTGACAGAAAAAGAATGACAGATCATCAAAAGTAATACTTCATAAATCATCACAAGGCCAGAACTATTCTCTTGAGTGCCATCTCATACTCAGAGTATGAGAAGATCAGAAACAGAGAGACAACAAAGCACATGTTTGATTCCTTGAGAATGACGCATGAAGGAAACACACAAGTCAAAGAAACCAAAGCCCTTGCACTCATTAAGAAGTATGATGCCTTCAAAATGGAAGAAGATAAAACTATTGAAACAATGTTTTCTAGCTTTCAAATTCTGGTTGCTGGGCTAAAGGTGTTGGACAAAGGGTACTCAACTGCTGATCATGTAAAGAAGATCATCATAAGTTTACCAAGGAAATGGAGACCCATGGTCACTTCTCTCAAACTTGCAAAATATCAGAACAAAATCTCTCTAGAAGAACTTGTCAACTCTCTCAAAAGTCATGAGATAAAGTTAGAAGATGATGAGCCCCAGAAGAAATGTAAGTCTCTCGCTCTGAAATCTATAAATATGAAACCAAATTTTTGCAAGCAAAACCGGAGTAGAAAACTTTGGTGAATCCTCGTCAGAAGAAGATGAACTGTTCCTTCTATCCAGAAGAGTCAATCATCTATGAAAGCAAAGGCAAAGGAAGTTCAGAAATTCCAGAAGAACAGGGAATCAATCTAAATCATCGTCTGGATACAAAAAGTCTAAATCATCTTCTAGACACGAAAAGTCAAGCAACAGGGACATTACCTGCTATGAATGCAATAAACAAGGTCACTACAGAAGCAACTGTCCAAATCTTCAAATAGAGAAACCAAAAAATAAGCTCTCTAAGGAAAAGAAGAAAAGTCTTATGGCAACGTGGGATGACCCTGAATCGTCTGAAGATGGAACAGAATCAGAAGATGAATGAGCCAATATAGCTCAAACAGACAACTTATCAGATGTCTCTGAATCCTCTGAATCAGAATCAAAATCAGAATCAGGCTCAGAGTCAAAAGAGGTATTTTCTAACTTTTCTAGATCTCAATTAGAAGAGAGTCTAAGAAATTCTAGAAAGGTATCATAAACTTCGAGTCATAAGCAAGAACCTAAAAAAGGATCTAGTTTCTGACTCTGTAGAAACTAAGTCTCTGAGATTTGAAAACTCTGAGTTGAAAGAAAAAATTTCAAAACTTGAAAATGAATTATAAAATACTCAGAAGGAAACCATCTCAGAAGTTCCTAGTAACCCTGATAAGATCATAAAGGAATATGATCATATCTTTCAGAAATTCCTCGCTAAAAACATAGATAGAAGCAAGATGGCTTCAATGATCTATAGAGTCAGCAAAAATGGCAGAAAAGGTATAGGATACAAAGGTAAAGTATCCCAACCTAAGAAAGTTAAGGATTTTGTTATTAAACGCACTCCTCTTTATTCTCACTTCACTACTGGGAAAACACATGATATAAAATATACCAGCAACGCGTTTTCTGCTAAACCAAAATTCAAACAGAATTTTGGAAACTTTAACAGTCATGGACCCAAAAAGATATGGGTACTGTGATACGGTGGAAGAACCGACTGTTAATACTGGTATGCGTTTGTATTTGCAAATGTTGCGGTAAGCAAGAGTCGCCATCGACTTTTATTTTATCCAATCAGGAAAAGGAAAAAGAACAGAAAAAACCTTTTTCGAGATGTTTCTGAGTACGGGGGTAGATTATAGAAAGGGAAGGTGTTAGCACCCTTTCTATCCGTGGTTTTCCACGGGCTCTTAGGTACTTGCTCATTTTGAAATTTCTTGTGTGTGCTTGTTTTGAAAAGTTTTGTTTTACTTCTTCTTAACCCTTGTTTCTGTCCTCAAGAGTGTTACGAAGTTGTTTTTGAAAACTTTGTTCGAAAAGTGTTTGGTATGAAAAGGTTTGTTTGTTTTGAGCAAGTACCTAGGAACTAATCTACCTACTCGAAAAAAGTCTTTTCGTTTTCCTTTTAGACAGCGCTATCCCATTATTAAGGAATAGGTAGCACTATCGTTGGAGTTTTAAAGGGATGTTCGAAGGGACGAAATGGTCACTGAAGGAAACAAGTAAGGATACCTTAGCGTTTCGAAGGGACTATCGTCATAAGATCAATTCGTAGGCAACTCGAGGGACAAGTAGGGACTATGATCTTTATGACGACTTTGAATCGCAGGTCATGGCTAAGGTATCCCTATGTTCGAGGGGCACAACCATTATTTCCGAGGCAACCAAGTGTGGTAAACCCTAGGAGTGAGCATGTGCATGTGTTTGATTTCAGTTATTTAATATTTGCACAATTAAGGTGATCTACTTTTTTAATTTCTAGTTAGTCTTTCCATGCAATCCTATTACCATTCATCTAAGTAGTTTATAATTTGCGAAAATTAAAATGCGGGAAAGTTTAAAGATTCTAACTATTACAGGGCTTTTGCAGATACATAATTATCTTGACTGGAAATAAAAATGCGGAATTTAAACCCTAATCACTATTACAACCTCGAAACAGTTACAATAATAGAAAAAAAGAATTAAAATGTGCGCGGCGATTTAAATGGGAGAATTAAAGAACCCTAAAAATTTAACTGAAAAATATATTTAGGTTATTATTATTTTTTGAGAAAAAAACTAATTAGGTTATGTAAAAATTAAAACCCTAAATTCTAATTAATTTAAAAAAGGAATTAAATTTGCCCTAATTTTAATTAAACTAATTAATTAATAAAATATTTTATAAAAAAATAATTTTTAATGTTTTTGATTTTTTTGATTTAATGAAAAAAATGATTTTTTTGTTATTTAATAAAAAAAGGAATAATTAATAAAATAATTAAAAAGAAATAAAATAGAAAAGAAAAGAGATTGGACTTGTTTGTGAAAGCAATCCATGGGGGGTGTATATCTGAATTTGTTAGCCCATTAGCTGTTGAGCCCAGCCTTGCATGGATCTTGTGTAGCCCCTCTTGGAGGGTGCACCATGGACTGCTCTTTTGTTGAGCGTTTGATCTGAATAGAGATGAATCCTGTGGCTGGATGATGGAAGCGTATGGTGGGTGTTGTACCCCAAAATTTGCCCTCTCATTTTATCAAGATTTTTTTCACAAGACTCTTTGGACTCAAGACCAAATTAGGGTTTACTCAACTCAAGATATCTCCTTGCACTGTTGACCTGAAATTAGGGTTTGAGTTTGCACAGGGATTTTTGGACTTCCAATGCTCAATGTGACTTTCATACTTCATGTTGGACATCTAAGATTGCTCATACCAAGTTTCAAGCTTTGAATCAAATTTTTGCCCAGTCAATTGGACAGTTGACCTAAAAATTAACTGTATTGGGGAAAAAGTCAACTGTGGCCAATTTACAGTCAAACCTCATAATTTTTGACCCACATCAACATTATAGACTCATATGAACCATTTGATCAAGTTTGGACCACAACTCCTCAAGAAATTTGATCAGATCATCAAAAGGGCAAAATGGTCATTTTTAGGGTTTTGAATGTATAAGGGCAATTTCTGATTTTTCACCTAGCCAATAGAAAATTGGGTTCAAGAATGGATTCAAGGACTCAATGGCATCATCTTTACCTAATCACAAGGTTCAAAAGATCTCAAATGCATTGGATTGACAAGTGAATTTTCCAGTCAATTGATCAAAAATCAACTGTACACTGAAAAGTTAAACTTTGACTTTTTGGTCAAAATCAAGTGCCAAGGGTAATTTTTCACCAAGATGTGTCAAAACATGTAACTTTTTCACCAAGAAACCTAATTTTGGAAATTAGGGTTTAAAATGGAAAATTTTTACAACTTAGAAATGTTCTAAGTTATGAAAATTTCTTATTTTTCCCCAACTTTGCCCAACTTTTTCACCATGATGAAATTGGATTAAAAGAAAACTTCCAACATGAAAGTTGTAGTCCTCCACAAAATATACAACTTTCATTCACAAAGTTTTCCTAAAATATGCTTGGATCTCAAGTTATGATTTTGTGAATAGGGGTCCAAAAACTTTCTAACTTAGTGAAATTTTGCCCTAGTTTAGGCAGGATTTTGACCTATCTTCATGGCAATTTTTCATATAGTTCCAATTGGTATCTCAAAATGAATTTCAAATATGGATTGTAGAGCATGTTAAAATCTTTCCAAAATGTCCAAGAACTCTCCAAAATCATTTGTGGTTAGCGATAATCGAAAGTTTGAAAATGGCAAATCGTCACTTTTGTCCAAGACATTTTGCACATTGCTACAAGTTGCAAATCAGTTTGGATCATGCTTGTACTTGGTTTACAGGTTCAAATCCTTTCTACACTTATAAATTAAATGCAAACACATTGGATTAAGGCTTTGTTCTGAGCTTTAGAGCATTGTACAAAGAACTATTCCAAAAATGGCATAAAGGTAGCATTGCCACTTTGATAAAACTTGCTTTATGTCAAATTGTTTATCTTGAGCCATGGACCCGATTTCTTTATGCAAACAAAGTTCACTAATATCAGGAAAGGTGTACCAACTCTCAGCAGGCTTTGTGCTAGCTTGTACAACCTTGGCATTGTCACTTCTCACCTTTTGCTTCAAAAACAAGAAACCTTGCAAAAACACCACAACTTTGGTATCTGATAAAACCAGGCTTCATGACCATTTGAAACAAGTTCAGCATAACACACCAAGCCTAAAACACGAGTTATAAGCCTCTCAAACAACCCAATACACAAATAACTCAATTTCTGCCCAAAACAGGGCAACCCCTGTAGAACCTTAGCCATTTTGAATTGCACTCGTGCGTTTTGTCCCAAATCACTTCCAACACACTCTATACATCACATAAAGTAAATACAAAAACATTTGTGCATATTTACATTTTATTGCATATTTAAATAATTGTTCATTTATTTATTATTTGTACAATGAATTCAATTTGGTTGTAATAGTCTTAGGGATTTATTTTATGTAATACCCCCTATTCAAACTTGTATCCCCCTCCCCATATCAATGTTGTAATAGTCTTAGATTTACTTTTTGCATTTTATTGCTTTTATATGCATGCTTAGTAAATTAGGGTTTGTATGACAATCAAAAATCAAAACAAATAGCATGACTAAGCACAAGACAAAAATGCATGAAAAATGACAACACAATACACACAAGCACCCATAGGGTTTCATCCAATTGTTGCCTTAAAACATGGCCATGGTATGCATGCTAGGTATCTTGGCAAAACAAAATCAAACAAAAGATCATAGTCCCTCGATGACGCTATCTTGGTTTCCTATACAAAATGATCTAGTCCCTCAAAAAACTTGCTAAAGATACTTGGCAACATTGTTATCATGGTCATACGATGACCCGCGCCCATCCCGTTTAACATCCAAATACAAGGTTGTTTACTAAATACAATGGTAAAACAACAATGTCAAAGGGTTAAATATGTGTAGGAAAGATCTTTGAGTAGGGTAGACAACTCCTAGTTACTTGATCAATTTGCAAACATCCTTGCTATTTTCAAAAACACATACACAATTTCAAAACATTTCCCAAAACAAACTTTCAAACATTGAAACATTTTTCAAAAGACAAACACCTTTGTATACATTCGAACAAGAATCATTACAAAAGTTGCCTAGAAAAAGGCCTCTTTTCAAAATACTTTCAAAACCACACATAAAAGCACCATTTCAAACAATTGAAAAAGCAAAGCAAGTGATCTAAATAAGTAACTAAGAGCCCATGGAAAACCATGGATGAAAAGGGTGCTAGAACCTTCCCTTTTCATAATCTACCCCCCGAACCCAAGAAAAACATCTCAATGGTCTTTCCTGTGCTTTTTGACCTTTCCTTTGGATAAAATAAAAAGTCGGTGGCGACTCTTGCTAAACCGAAACATTTGCGAACACAAACGCAAAACCTCAAGTCAGTTCTCCCACCGTATCACAGGACTGGCGACTCTGCTGGGGAGAAATTCTAAAAGTGGGGTTACCTTAGGGTTTAGATCACCTTTACATGCTTACCTTGTTTTGCTTTGATTGCTTTACATTTGGTTCTATTGTTTGGGTTTGAATCCTCTACCCGGATTTGGGAAACATTCATAGGTAAATAGCAATACGTTGTGGAAACTGTGCGGGGTATACCGACATGGTTGAAGCAATAGCTATATTAGTGCGACATATTTGTGGGTACCGGTAGCCTTTGAGTTAATCAAAGAGAATACGGGGCCGCTGGGTGATGTCATGAAGCACTAATGGACTTTTAGAACCTTTACTTGACCATCTTGGCCTTTTTAGGGGTAGTGAGATGATCGACTTTGGTGCAGTCCGAAGTTGGTAGATACTCGATACTACACTCATTGAGGGTTATTTTCTTGGAATATTTCGGTCGCCAGTAAAGTGGCTAAACTGAAACAATGAACACAGAAAATAATCCAGTGATATTGAGCTCCTTAGAACCCGGTTACTATTTATAGGACAGGTTGAGCCAACTAAACTTCAATAGGGCACTTACCTATGAAACCCCATGCAAGCCTGAAACTAGGATCTTGTGTGATTTGTTTGTACATATATACTTGTGCATAACATCATGAACATCATGAAGCATCATTTGCATCCACTAACCATTTCAAGGATTTTGGATCTTCATCTTTGTTCCTGTTTTGTAGGTTATGGAATCCCTTTGCAGGAAAACTATCCATGTCAACCTTGTGAGAATCCCTCCTCAACTCAAGGAGATTTCTTACAAGATTCCAGAGTATTCTCCATTCACTGAAAGACATGGTCGACTTCTCAACTTGGTCAACTCCAACACAGAGGAAGACATGGTGAAAGTTCTCTTCCAGTTCTTTGACCCCCTACACCACTGCTTCGCATTTCCTGATTACCAGCTAGTGCCTACTTTGGAGGAATTTTCTCAACTCTTGAGAATTCCTATTCTCCATCAACTACCCTACAACGGTACAGAAAGAGATCCAAAGCCTGAAGATGTTGCTCAAGCCCTGCACTTGCAACCATCTGATGTCAAAGGTCATTGGGAAACCAGAAGTGGTGTCAAGGGTTTCTTGGCAAAGTTTCTGTTTGAGAAAGCTCAAGAATGCTGGAATTCTCTATATCTGCAAGCTTTTGAGGAGATTGTAGCTCTTCTCATCTATGGGTTGGTCTTGTTCCCAAACCCTGACCAGCTTATAAATGTCAATGCTGTCAAAATTTTCATGGCTCGCAACCCGATGCCTACATTACTTGGGGATATCGTCCATTCATTTCACACTCGAACAATGAGGAAAAGAGGTGTTCTCATGTATTGTACTCCTCTTCTAGCAAGGTGGTTTATTTCTCACCTTCCCCAATCAGTCTTAAAGAATGAGCAAGGCTTGAGGTGGTCGCAACGGCTGATGACTCTTACACATTCAGATGTTCATTGGTGTTCTCAATCCAGAGAAAATGTTATCATCATCGACCGTTGTGGGGAATTCCATAATGTCCCACTACTTGGCATTAAGGGAGGCATCACCTACAACCCCTACTTGGCTCTGAGACAGTTTGGGTATGCCCGAAGGGATGGCCCACATGACATGCTGATTCTAGACTTGGTTTTTGACTTCGACAATGACACTCAAGGAATTCGACAAAGGTTCATCCGAGCTTGGAGGATGCCCAACAAGGTAGACAGTAAGACCTTGGGACACAAGAATTCCATCCCCCTTGAGCCTTACCTCAAGTGGGTACGAACCCGCGCCCAAAGTCTTATGATGCCCTACCCCTATATTCTCCCTGTGATCAAAGAGCCTGTTAAGGAAGGAGAGGTTCCATACACCCTCCTACATCCTGACATGCCAATATCATTGGAAGATTTACAAAGGAGTTGGATACAGCTCAAGGGAGAGCGCGATACATTTGAAGCCCAATTCTACGCCAGTGAGAAGAAGGTTTTAGAACTTACTCGTCAACTTCACGAAGAGCAGACTCTCAACACCTACATTGCACCAAAAAGGATGCGCAACGTCTTTTTACCTTAGAATTTTGTATTATTTTTCCCATGGGGCATTTATGTACTAATAATTCTATCTTATTAATATGACGTTTGTTCCTTTTTGTTTAAACAAATTTGAATTTTTGAATCCTTGAATGCAGTACATGAATATATTTCATTCATCATATGCATAAACAGGTCTTCACACCAGGTTTCCTTATCTCTCTGCTGTTTACTTCAGCAAGATGGATATAGAGCAGACGGTCAAAGATTTGCAAGCGCAAAATTCACAATTCCAACAACTACTCATGACCTTGGCTAAGGGTCAGGAGGATCTTAAATCTCTACCGGAAAAGGGAAAAGAGAAAAAGAAAAAGAAGAGAGTTGGTGTGGCTACTTTGGGTAGAAGATTTGAAGGTCAAGCTAGAAGGGTCCTGGATTTCCCCTCAACATCTGATGAAGGGGTAGGAAAAGGAAAGGAAGCTGCAGTGCCATCTGAGTCTGAGGAAGAAGAAGAGGAGGAGGATGAAGACTATTCTGAACAGCAGTATCCTCCTGCAGATGAAAAGTACAAAAATCTGGAAGAACGTCTGGCAGCCATGGAGATTCAGAGGGTGCCTGGGATGGACTTTAAAAGCTGAGTTTAGTTTACGGAATAATTATTCCTCCGAAGTTTAAAGTACATCTGTTTGCTAAATACGATGGGGTGTCTTGCCCAAAGATGCACCTACGGTCCTATGTCAGGAAAATTCAACGACATTCTTCTGACAAAGATCTGTGGGTCCATTTCTTCCAGGACAGTTTGTCGGGGACGCAATTAGATTGGTTATATCAGCTAGAGAGGTCTGATGTGCACAATTGGGAGGATTTAGCTGCTGCCTTCTGCAAGCAGTACCAGTACAATGCAGACTTAGCACCAACCCGTACTCAATTACAGAGTATGGGCATGGTCTCTAATGAAGGCTTTAAGGAGTATGCCCAGAAATGGAGAGACTTGGCAGAACGAGTACAACCACCTCTATCTGAGAGGGAGCTTGTTGATGTGTTTTTGGGGACTCTGTCAGGTCCATTCTTTAACCACCTGATAGGATGTTCTTATGCGGGGTTCACCAGTTAATTCTAACTGGTGAGAGAGTTGAAGCCGGAATCAAGAGCAGCAAAATTCAGAAAGATGCATCTGCTTTCGCTGCCGTCAAAAAGCCTTTTCCAACAAAGAAAGAAGTCTCAGCTGTCTACTGCCAAAGAAGTCAAGGAAGAGTTGAGCGCCGGCCAACGGTGGAGGCCGTAATGATTCAGAAGTCTGCCGCTGATCAGCCCATAAATAATCAACCCAGAACCAACCAAGCAAGGGTGGAGAGGCCTATACGGTAATTTACCCAGATAAACATGACTCCTGCTCAGGTTCTTCCACATCTCTTGAAGTTAAACCTTGCAACCTTGAAAGAGGCCCCGAAGAATCCGAATACAACTTCTCCTTACTACCATTCGAATGCCAAGTGTGCTTATCATTCAGGGAGTATAGGGCACGACACCAACAATTGTTGGGCCCTTAAGAATAAGATTCAGGATTTGATAGATGCTAAAGAAGTGGAATTCGACGCCCCTGAAAAGCCGAATGTGATCTCTGCTCCAATGCCAAGGCATGGCCATAATGCCCATGCTATTGAAGAGGATCTTTTTGTTGCTACTGTTGATGATTTGATGACTCCACTACCGATATTCAAGCTGAATTTGCTGAAGGTTGGGATTTTCCCAGGTTGTGAAGAAGATTGCTACCTTTGTTCATCCTTACCATCTGACTGTCTGTTGTTGAAGTTAGGCATCCAACGCCTAATGGATAATCAAGAAATCCTTTTTGAAAAGACTCATGTTACACCGACTCATGTCAATGATGTTTCGATTATTACCATATCCGCCAATCTTTCCAAGGTCTCCAAAAGACCTGTTAAAATTACATCCGATCCGAAGATTGCACCTCTGAAGATAACCATGCCGGGGCCCATCCCGTACAAGTCCAATAAATCAATACCGTGGAATTATGGGGGAGAGATCTTCTATCACGGTATTAAACAAATTGAATCCACTGAAGAAAGTTCTGATGAAGAGACTTCCGACATTGGAAATATTGCTGGAACGAGCAAAATCACCCGAAGTGGAAGAATTTTCTCTCCGGAGATTGCTCCTCCAAGGGCAATCTTCGGACCCTCAAATGCTCCTAAGGTTACCCCTGTGCCGGTTAACTTATCTGTGAGAACTCCAATTATTGAAGAAATTGTAACTCCTGTGGTTGTCCCCTCTGCTGTTGTTGATGATAGAGGGAAAGGGATCCAAGAAGCACCCGTCAGGACGAGGGCTCAGCCATTGGTCATCCCTGAGACCTCTCAGAAAGAAATGGAAGAGATTTTGAAAATAATCAAGAAAAGCGATTATGATGTTGTGGAGCAACTGGGGAAAACCCCCTCAAAGATTTCTATGTTGGCCCTACTGCTTTATTCTGAAGCCCACGCTAAAGCTTTGATCAAATTCTTGAAGACGGGCCACGTGCCTCAGGAAACCTCCACAGATCAGTTCCAGGAATGTGTAGCTAGTCTAACAGCTGACAATGGTCTAGGATTCTCCGATGCCGATTTAACCTCTAAAGGGAGAAAGCATAATGGCGCTTTGCATGTCTCAGTGGAATGCAGAGGGACTACTCTAGCTCACATTTTGGTTGATACTGGGTAGTCTTTAAATGTCTTGCCGAAGAAAGCATTGGATAGATTGGACTGTGAAGGCCTAACCCTGAAGCCCAGCAATATCATTGTTAGAGCCTTTGATGGTTCCCGATTAAAGTAGGAACTGAAACCTTTAACTCCACATTCTATGTGATGGACATCCGTCCTTCCTATTCTTGCTTGTTGGGAAGACCCTGGATTCATAATACTGGAGCCGTCACTTCTTCTCTGCATCAAATGCTCAAGTACCTTGTCCAGGGGAAAATTATAACAGTTCATGGAGAAGAGGAGTACATGATAAGCCATCTAAATTCTTTCTTCTATGTTGAATTAGATGGTGAATTCATCGAGACCCCTTTCCAACACTTTGAAGAGGTTTCTCCTGAAATTGCAGCAACCAAGATAGTGTCCCCTGTACCTGCAATTACCAAACCTGTGCCTCGGATGTCATCCCTCAAAGATGCAAAGGTTGTGATTGAAGAAGGAGGAAGCACAATCTGGGGGTAGCTTCCCGATTTTCCTTTCAAATCTGATAAATTCGGCTTGGGTTTCACTTCGGCTAGTCAGAAGGCTGTGCGTCGCTCCCGTGCTGGAGGGCCACCAGTGAAGATCACCCATCATGGAGTCAATGCTCTGGAGGATAATGAAGAGGAGAGCAATCTGGAAGACTGGATTTTCCCTACTGTTGAAGGAGGACTATGCAACTGGGAGGCAAAGGACTTTGTTCCCATTACTTTCATAAATCAGTAATTTATCTTTCAAACATTTCTGTTGGTTTGTAATAATTCCTAAACAATTCGTACACTTTTAGCCTTGTGCCTTACCCGAGGTACATAGGTCCATTTGTAAGGGTTTGATTTTTCATCTTCATATGCCATTTTAATGAATCATGGACGTTTTCACATATAAACTTTTGTGTTCATTTTCTTTCTTTTTACATTTTATTTGTTCAAAGGTGGCTATCCCTTACACACACCCACACTCACCAATGCAGGTACCCTTCCATTCCGGATTCTATGGGTGACAATTCTGCTATGGCCTTCAGTGACTCTGAAGATCTGGTCTACCATGCCGAATACGAAGGTGATGAAGACTGTGAAGTGTCGGGAGAATTGGCTAGGCTTCTACAATAAGAAGAAAGGGCTATTCTACCTCATGAGGAGCTGTTAGAGATAATCAACTTGGGTATTGATGAAGACAAAAAAGAAGTTAGAGTGGGTGCCAACCTAGAGCAAGTGTCAAAGAGCGCTTAATTTAGCTGTTGAATGAATCTGTTGAGATCTTCGCCTGGTCTTACAAGGACATGCCAGGACTCGATACAGATATTGTGGTTCACCGTCTCCCTACAAGAGAAGACTGTCCACCAATTAAACAAAAGGTCCGCTGCATGAGGCCCGACATGTTTGAAAAGATCAAAGCAGAAGTGATGAAGCAGTTTAATGCTGGATTCCTTGCTGTTACTTCCTATCCATAATGGGTTGCTAACATTGTGCCCGTGCCAAAGAAGGACGGCAAAGTGAGAATGTGCGTGGATTACAGAGACTTAAACAGGGTTAGCCCTAAAGATGACTTTCCACTACCGCACATTGACATCTTGGTTGACAATACAGCTCAACACAAGGTATTTTCTTTCATGGATGGATTTTTAGGTTACAACCAGATCAAAATGGCACCCGAAGACATGGAGAAAACTACATTTGTTACACAGTGGGGTACCTTCTGCTATAAGGTGATACCATTCGGACTGAAGAATGCCGAGGCAACCTATCAGCGCGCCATGGTAGCTTTGTTTCATGACATGATACATCATGAGATTGAAGTCTACGTAGACGACATGATAGCCCATTCACAAACAGAAGAAGAACACCTCAACCATCTGCAAAAGCTGTTTGTCAGGTTGAAGGAATACAAGCTCAGACTGAACCCTAACAAGTGCACTTTCAGAGTCAGGCCCGGTAAACTCTTGGGTTTCATAGCAACAAAGGCATCGAGGTTGATCCTGCCAAAGTCAAAGCTATACGAGAAATGCCTGTCCCTCGCACTGAGAAGGAGGTCAGAGGTTTCTTGGGACGCCTAAACTACATTGCTAGGTTCATCTCTCACCTAACATCTACCTGTGAGCCAATCTTCAAGCTATTGAAGAAAGACCAGGTGGTTAAATAGAATGATGCCTGTCAAGTTGCTTTCGATAAAATCAAAGAGTATTTACTAGAACCTCATATCTTGATGCCTCCCACCGAAGGAAGACCGCTAATCATGTATCTGACTGTTTTGGATAACTCAATGGGGTGCGTACTGGGCCAACATGATGAGTCTGGCCGAAAAGAGCATGCCATTTATTACCTTAGCAAAAAGTTTACCGACTGTGAGACCCGCTACTCACTGCTCAAGAAAACTTGCTGCTCTTTGGTATGGCCTGCTCGCCGGCTAAGGCAGTATATGTTGACTCATACCACTCTGCCGATATCTAAGATGCATCTAATCAAGTACATCTTCGAGAAACCTGCATTATCTGGAAGGATAGCCAGATGGAAAATGATCCTCATTGAGTATGATATCCAGTAAACAACCCAAAAAGCTATAAAGGGGAGTGTACTAGCTGACCATCTGGCTCATCAAGCTGTCAAAGATTACCAATCCATGAAGTTCGATTTATCCGACGAGGACATTATGACATTGGACGAAATTGAAGACTTCAAACCATATGACGGACCTGAACAAGGATCCTGATGGACCCTGTACTTTGATGGTGCTTCTAATGCACTTGGCAATGGTATTAGTGTTGTACTCATCTCACCAGAAGGTTTCTATAAACCTTTCACCGCCAGACTCTGGTTCAATTGCACCAACAACATGACCGAGCATGAAGCTTGTATCTTTGGTCTCAAGGCTACAATAGACCTGGGAATCAAATCTCTGATTGTATTTGGGGACTCAGCTTTGGTCATCAGTCAGATCAAAGGAGAGTGGGACACTAAACATCCCAACCTCATCCCTTACAAAGAACATGTCCTGATATTGTTACCACATTTCGAGCAGATTACCTTCGAGCACTTCCCGCGAGAAGAAAATCAGCTAGCAGATGCTCTAGCTACAATGTCATCCATGTTTAAACTTAACTGGGATAATGAGGATCCCCAAATCACCATCGAACGGATGGACGAACCTTCAAATTGTAACGAGATTAATACCGAAGAGGTAGTGGACCGACCTTGGTTTCACGAAGTCAAAAGGTATCTCAAAGCGCAAGAATACCCTGAAGGAGCTTTAGTCAACGACAAAAAGTTCTTGAGGAGATTCTCTGCCAAGTTCTTCCTGAGCAATGGTATCCTATACAAGCCCAATCATGATTGCATTCTGCTCCATTGTGTGGACAAGGTTGAAGCTGAACAGATCATGGCTGAACTACACAATGGTACCTTCGACACTCACTCAAGTGGACATACGATGGCTAAGAAGATTCTAAGGGCAGGCTATTACTGGTCTACCATGGAAGCTGACTGTCATCAATATGCCAGGACTTGTCATAAATGTCAAATCTATGCGGACAAGGTACATATACCTCCAGTTCCTCTCAATGTCTTAACAACTCCTTGGCCATTCGCTATGCGGGGAATCGACATGATTGGAGAGATCAAGCCTACAACATCCAATGGACATCGTTTCATCCTGGTGGCCATTGATTACTTCACCAAGTGGGTCGAAGCAGCTTCCTTCGCATCCGTTACAAAGAATGTGGTTTCCTGCTTCATCAAGCAGAACCTCATTTGTCGGTACGGTATCCCTGAAAGGATCGTCACTGACAATGGTACAAACCTGAACAACACTGTGATCACCGTGTTGTGTGAGCAGTTCCAGATTCAACATCAAAATTCATCTCCCTATCGGCCAAAGATGAACGGTGATGTCGAAGCTGCGAACAAAAATATCAAGAAGATCATACAAAAGATGACAGTCACCTACAAATACTGGCATGAGATGTTACCGTTTTCTCTTCACAGGTACCGTACCACGGCACGTACATCAACTGGGGCAACACCATATTCTTTGGTATATGGCATGGAAGCTATTTTGCCTATCGAGGTTCATATTCCTTCCTTGAGAATCATGAAGGATGCTGGTTTGAGTGAAGACGATTGGATTCAGACCCGACTTGATCAACTTAATTTTATTGACGAAAAGCGACTTGCTTCTGTTTGCCATGGTCAGACATATCAAAAATGGATGATCAAGGATTTCAATAAGAAAGTAAGACGACAGGTATATCAAGTCAGGGATCTTGTAATCAAGCGGATCATCTTGCCGCAAAGTGATCCCAGGGGCAAATGGACTCCTACTTACGAAGGACCATTTGTGATCAAATACATCTTTTCTGGCGGGGCAATGATATTAACCACCATGGACGGTGACGACCTACCACACCTGCGAACACAGACATAGTCAAAAGATACTACGTGTAAATGACTCGGCAAGTTGAAAACCCGAAAGGGAGACTTGGGAAAAAATGGGCATCCCGGTGAATCGAAAACCCGAAAGGTCGGTTCAGGCAAAAATTAGGGATAAATAAAAAAATATGTACACCCGGCAAGTTGAAAACCCGAAAGAGCGACTTGGGAGAAAAAGGGTTTCCCGGTGGATCGAAAACCCGAAAGGGCGGTCCAGGAAAAAGTTAGGGAATTAAAGCGTATGACTATGTCTCGTCGGATCACTTTAAGGACAATCTCTTCACAGACAAACTCCGGGCTTCTGATCAACTCAATCATCTTCGGACGAAGCAACAAATGGATAAGCTATTCAGAGTTACGAAGGCTATAGCAGAATGGGAACCCCATGGAATTTTTACACATAGTCATCTTTTCTTTGTATAAATTTTTCTCAATTTTTATGACAATGTTCTCTTACTAGGATGTCTGTCTCCTTTGTACAAAATACTTATACAAAGTTAATACAAAGATACTTCAAAGTGCAAAAAACTATTTGCCTTTTCTTCTTTTTTACACTTGTGTTTTATTTGAAAATGTCTAATGATTTATTAAATGAGCATATGCATTTGAATATAATCACTGTTTACAAATAAACGAAATGGGAAAGAATAATTACTGACAGGTTGAAAGTATAGGAAAACGTCTTTAGGCTATTCCAAGAGAAATCCCCTGCAGTACATCATCTAGATCCCCAGCGGAGCTAAAACCTTGAAATACATATCCCCAGCGGAGCTAAATTTCAAAATTCTCATCAGAGTTAAAACTTCAAACTCCCAATTCTCAGCAGAGCCAAAAACTTTGAACTACAGACCCTCAGTGAAGATGAAACCTTCTTCCCCAACAGAGTCAAATTTCCAACTATCAATCCTCAGCGGAAACCATTCAGTTTTCCCCAAACTCCCCAGCAAGTTGTCTTAAAATCTGAGAATCAACCAGATAACAGTTAACTTTTGCTTTATCCCCAACAGAATGAAGATTCTCATTCTTGAATCCCCAGTAGATTGGCATACAACCCAAGCTCCTGATATCTCCAACAGAATGAAGATTCTCATTCTTAAAGTGGCATACAACCCAAACTCCTGAACTTTTTCCAAACAGGAATAAGCTTTCCCCCCAGGGTCTTGAACTTGCTTTCCAGCAAGATAGCTTCCTCTCCAGCAGTATAGCTACTCCCCGCAGAGTTTTTTCATCCCTTAGCAGAATGAAGATTCTCATTCTCATTTCCCCAGTAAAGTTACCAGAGCCTTCATTACTCCCCGACATGAATTTGTCAGAATTTTTAATCCCCTGCAGATCAAAGATTCTCCTTCTTGACTCCTCGACATGGAGTCTCCAAAGATTCGAATTCCCTTAGCAGAATGAAGATTCTCATTCTCAGTTTCCCGCAGAAGCCATCAGAGCCTTCCTTATTCTCCAGTAGATCAAGGTTTTCCTTTGTTTGTTCCCCGGTAGAGATCTCCAGGATTTTCCTTATTCCCCATCCGAGTAAGGATTCTCATTGTGTAATCCCCAGGAAAGTCGTGAAAGATTCTCACATCCCCACAGAAGTTGTCAAAGTTTTTGATAATCCCCGCGAGTTGCCAAGGATTCTCTATCCCCAAGCAGTGAGCAAGGATTTCTTATCTTCAACAATCAAAGATTTTGAATCTCCTGCAACGGTCAAGGATTTATTTTCCCCGACAGCAGTCAAGGATTTTATTATCCCCAGCCGTAAAGGATTTGTTTTCCTCAGCAAGACAACCAATCAGCTTACATGCGCATACATTACATTCATATATCATAAACATTGATAAAACACATTTTATTGCATCATACATTTCATGCAACATAACTTTGTGTTTCAGCTAACATTTTACCCTTTTCAGGATAAGATCAAAAGCTATCTTTAACAAATATTCAAAGATTTCAGATATAGTATGGATACGCTCCAGACACGGATGCCATTCTATTAATCATTCAGAATTCAAAGTCAAGATACAGTACAGATACACTCTAGACACAGAAGTCATTCTGTTACTCATTCAGATTCTATTTCGGATACGCTCCAAACACGGATGCCATTCTGGCCCTTACACCAGCAGTTCGATTCTCCCAGTGCAGTCGCCACATAAGTTATTCTGTTACTTATCCAGATCCTAGTTACAGTACGGATACACTCCAGACACGGAAGTCATTCTGCTACTCATACAAATTTCAACTTCAGATACAGTCCAAATACGCTCCATACACGGTAGCCATTCTGTCACTCATTCAAACTTTTCCCCAGCTCAGAGATGCTCCAGACACGGATGCTATTCTGTCGCCTATTCAGATTTCAGATTCAGATACAATACAGATACACTCCAGATATGGAAGTCATCCTGCTATTCATTCAGGATCAAATACAGTTACATCTCGGATACGCTCCAAACACGGACGCCATTCCCTTGCTCATACAAACTCAGTCTCCAGATACAGTTCAGATACGTACCAGACGCGAATACCATTGTGATACTCATTCTTCTGACCTACAATATGCAGTTCAATAAACATTCCTGATGGCATCTTTAAGCCCATCTCCGACAAGATTCTGTCACCTCTCCAAATGGAATCTTTAAGCCCATTCCCTCAACTATACTTTGACGAGTGCAAATTTACGGGCACTCTAGTGTCCAATCATCTTTTACCTTCGAGTCACGAACGACAAACTCGCCAATCTAACTCTTCAGGTTCAAGAAGATTGAACAGGGGCAGCTGTTGTATCCCAAAATTTTCCCTCTCATTTTATCAAGATTTTTTTCACAAGACTCTTTGGACTCAAGACGAGATTAGAGTTTACTCAACTCAAGACATCTCCTTGCACCGTTGACCTGAAATTAGGGTTTGAGTTTGCACAGGGATTTTTGGACTTCCAATGCTCAATGTGACTTTCATACTTCATGTTGGACATCTAAGATTTCTCATACCAAGTTTCAAGCTTTGAATCAAATTTTTGCCCAGTCAATTGGACAGTTGACCTAAAAATCAGCTGTATTGGGGAAAAAGTCAACTGTGGCCAATTTACAGTCAAACCTCATAATTTTTGATCCACATCAACATTATAGACTCATATGAACCATTTGATAAAGTTTGGACTATAACTCCTCAAGAAATTTGATCAGATCATCAAAAGGGCAAAATGGTCATTTTTAGGGTTTTGACTATATAAGGGCAATTTCTGATTTTTCACCTAGCCAATGGAAAATTGGGTTCAAGCATGGATTCAAGGACTTAATGGCATCATCTTGACCTAATCACAAGGTTCAAAAGATCTCAAATGCATTGGATTGACAGATGAATTTTCCAGTCAACTGATCAAAAATCAACTATACACTAAAAAGTCAAACTTTGACTTTTTGGTCAAAATCAAGTGCCAACGGTCAGTTTTCATCAAGATGTGTCAAAACGTGTAACTTGTTCACCAAGAAACCTAATTTTGGAAAATAGGGTTTAAAATGGAAAATTTTCATAACTTAGAAATGTTCTAAGTTATGAAAATTTCTTATTTTTTCCCAACTTTGCCCAACTTTTTCATCATGATGCAATTGGATTCAAAGAAAACTTCCAACATGAAAGTTGTATTCCTTCACAAAATCTACAACTTTTATGCACAAAGTTTTTCCAAAAGATGCTTGGATATCATGTTATGATTTTGTGAATAGGGGTCCAAAAACTTTCTAACTTAGTGAAATTTTGCCCTAGTTTAGGCAGGATTTTGACCTATCTTCATGGCAATTTTTCACATATTTCCAATTTGGATCTCAAAATGAATTTCAAAGATTGATTGTAGAGCATGTTACAAGCTTTCCAAAATGTCCAAGAACTCTCCAAAATGATTTATGGTTAGGGAGAATCGAAAGTTTGAAAATGGCAAATCGTCACTTTTGTCCAAGGCATTTTGCACATTGCTACAAGTTGCAAATCGGTTTGGATCATGCTTGTACTTGGTTTACAGGTTATAATCCTTTCTACACTCATAAATTAAATGCAAACACATTAGATTAAGGCTTTGTTCTGAGCTTTAGAGCATTGTACAAAAAACTATTCCAAAAATGGCATAAAGGTAGCATTGCCACTTTGATAAAGCTTGCTTTATGTCAAATTGTTTATCTTGAGCCATGGACCTGATTTCTTTATGCAAACAAAGTTCACTAATATTAGGAAAGGTGTACCAACTCTCAGCAGGCTTTGTGCTAGCTTGTACAACTTTGGCATTGTCACTTCTCACCTTTTGCTTCAAAAACAAGAAACCTTGCAAAAACACCACAACTTTGGTATCTGATAAAACCAAGCTTGGTGACCATTTGAAACAAGTTCAGCATAACACACCAAGCCTAAAACACGAGTTACAAGCCTCTCAAACACCCCAATACACAAATAAATCCATTTCTGCCTAAAACAGGGCAACACCTGCAGAACCTTAGCCATTTTGAATTTCACTCGTGCGTTTTGTCCCAAATCACTTCCAACATACTCCATACGTCACACCTAAGCTGTCCAGACCTTGCTCAAGCAACTGTAACCTCATTTGCACACTTCACCATTTTCATTTTGAAGCTTTGCAGGTTGAGTTCTACAAGAAGTTTCAGACCATTTCAAAGCAAGCTAAGCATTGGGAAAGGTCAAGGGAACATTAAGCAAGCTCAAAAGTACTTCAGGCCTCATCAAAAGTTGCTGCATTGCCATAATCTAACTTAACTGAAACATGTATTTTCCAACTTTCTATCTCCTTATTTAGGAATCATTAGGCTTAGGTTTGTGAAGCAAAAATGTAGCCCTTAATGTCCTTGAACTGTACATATGCATAAAATTCATTTATGTTAACTGAGCTAGGAGAATTTAGATGTTGAAGTTGCTGAATTTTTTAGGTCAGAAATTGGGGGTGATAAAATTTTCCCTGGTTTCTTAGAGTTAGATCAAGTTTTTAATATGGTTGGAATCGTGGTTTAAAGCTCTATAAATTTCATGTTGTGAGTTTTTGATTTCATGCAAAGAATAGAGAGAACAAATTTGAAGTTGCAGAAGCACGCGTTTTGGCCAAAGGACAGGGATGAAGCGTGACATGGGCTGGGCCTAGCTTGTTTCTCCTATTGATACCCCCCTGCTTACTTTCTGCACCCCCTGGCCCATTTCTTTATTTTTGCATTTTTTTTTCATTTCTTTTATATTTTCTGACTTTTATTATTTTTTCTAAATATTAAAAACCACCAAAAATATTTTCTTAATTTTTTCATTTTTATTTTATTATTTTTATTATTTTTTTGAACATAAGAATAGTTTATTAAATAACAATACTTTTATTTTCTTAAGAAAACTTATAAATAATATAAAAAATATTATACATTTTATTTTTATATTACTTTCTCACAAATATTATTTTTTAACATTTTTGTATATATTTTTATTTATTTTCTTGTACATAAATGAATAAATAATTAATATAAGCATATTTTCTTTAAAAACCAAAAAACTAGGGTTTTCACCCTTTCAAAAAATAATCATTTTTATTTTCTTATTTTTAAGATATTAAGTAAATTTATTTTACATAAAGTAAATACAAAAACATTTGTGCATATTTATATTTTATTGCATATTTAAATAATTGTTCATTTATTTATTATTTGTACAATGAATTCAATTTGGTTGTAATAGTTTTAGGGCTTTATTTTATGCAATACCCCCTATTCAAACTTGTATCCCCCTCCCCATATCAATGTTGTAATAGTCTTAGATTTACTTTTCGCATTTTATTGCTTTTATATGCATGCTTAGTAAGTTAGGGTTTATATGACAACCAAAAATCAAAACAAATAGCATGACTAAGCACAAGATAAAAATGCATGAAAATGACAACACAATGCACACAAGCACCCCTGGGGTTTCATCCACTTGTTTCTTTAAAACATGGCCATGGTATGCATGCTAGGTATCTTGGCAAAACAAAATCAAACAAAAGATCATAGTCCCTCGATGACGCTATCTTGGTTGCCTATACAAAATGATCTAGTCCCTCAAAAAACATACTAAAGATACTTGGCAACATTGTTATCATGGTCATATGATGACCCACGCCCGTCCCATTTAACATTCAAATACAAGGTTATTTACCAAATACAATGGTAAAACAACAATGTCAAAGGGTTAAAAATGTGTAGGAAAGATCTTTGAGTAGGGTAGACAACTCCTAGTTACTTGATCAATTTGCAAACATCCTTGCTATTTTCAAAAACACATACACAATTTCAAAACATTTCCCAAAACAAACTTTCAAACATTGAAACATTTTTCAAAAGACAAACACCTTTGTATACATTCGAACAAGAATCATTACAAAAGTTGCCTAGACAAAGGCCTCTTTTCAAAATACTTTCAAAACCACACACAAAAGAACCATTTCAAACAATTGAAAAAGCAAAGCAAGTGATCTAAACAAGTAACTAAGAGCCCATGGAAAACCATGGATGAAAAGGATGCTAGCACCTTCCCTTTTCATAATCTACCCCCCGAACCCAAGAAAAACATCTCAATGGTCTTTCCTATGCTTTTTGACCTTTCCTTTGGATAAAGTAAAAAGTCGGTGGCGACTCTTGCTAAACCGAAACATTTGCGAACACAAACGCAAAACCTCAAGTCAGTTCTCCCACCGTATCACAGTGGGCGTCTGGGGGTGTGATGCATAGAACCTGTAATTAAGTGTTAAGAAAATAGCAAATCGTGGGACCTGGGATCGAACCCAGGTCCTCTCCACTTTCAAACGCGCGCTTCACCGCTGGGCTACTTTATTTAGTTGTTAATATAATAACAATAATATATTTTATATAAAATAATGTGAATGACTGAAAAAGAACAAAAACGCGCGCGTCATTCAAATGGACCAGTGATGGTTGGACACATTATCGTTTTCTTTATAGCTCCGTCGTCTTTCAAAAATATTAAACAAGCATGATAAATTACTGGTGAATACATAGATCAACTCGTTTTGATCTCACGAGTATCATGCTGCTCTTTTCTTGGCCCAATATAACCTGTAGAATAAAGCCCTAAAATGCAAGAACAAACCCTAATAATGGAAAATACGCATACAGGCATCAAAATGCAAAATTGATTGAACCAAAACGTTTCAAATGTTGATACAAACACAATGCTATGCTTAAAAGTAATTAATCATGCGTAAATTGTAAAATCAAATTCAAGATTATATGCGCAAACTGTGGGTCTGTAGCTCGCGATTTTGAGCATGAGGATGTTTGCAATGGATTGAAACACGTTCTAGAGATGTCCAGGAGTCTATTGGTAGTCTTAGAATGCTTTGAATTTGCCTCTAAGCTTGAAATCGATCCATCACTTTTGACAATTTTTTCAGTTTTGCTTTGTGCTCTCACGACCTGCAATCCTTATTTTTTTGGCTTTGTTATGTTCAACATATATACTAGAACGAATTAGGTCAACAAAAATTCCTTGTATCTTTGAAGATCATCAAGATTTGGGTTGGTTTTTCTCTTGTATGATATGTTTCCAAAATAAGCCTAATCATGCCAATTTAGATTCATTTTGTTTTGAACATTTTGGATATGATTTGTCAGCCTAATTGGATTTGATTCCTATAAAAGCATCTTCTTTATGTCACTGTTGCATGGCCTATATAAATAAAATTCATAGAATAATTCAAGTGATGAACTACTATGCACAAAAAGAAGAATTCACGTGAAAGTACAAGAACTCAACAATCATCATTCATCCTCAAACCTTCATATTCAAACTGTGTAAAACATCACTGTTAGTGATACTGTTTTATTTAGAAACATTATTGTACACATTTATTCAATTACTGTTTAGGCATTTCCTTGAGAAAATCGGGTTGTGGTTTTGGACTCAAGAAGACTTTGACAGTTGTCAAAGTAGTTTTGTAATCAAGATTTATTAGTGGATTAAGACCTTGTTGGAGAGAGGCGAAATCACCTTGGCGGATGGACTGGAGTAGTTTGAGTTCAAATGAACCAGGATAAAAATCAAAGTGTTCTTTTCATTATATTTTGAGATCCCAATTCAACCCCCCTTCTTGTGTTTTTCCCTTCTTCAATTGGTATCAGAGCACTTGGATCTGGGTGCAAACACTTAACCGTGTTAGAAAAATATCCAAGGAGGAAAGACACTATAATGGGACCAAGTCAGAACATCAACAACAACGCCCCAACATTTGATGGTGAAAATTTTAATTACTGGAAGGATATGATCAGAAGTTTCTTCCTAGCCTATGAATCTGACCTCTGGGATATGGTGAATGATGGATACATACACCCTGTTGATGAAAGCAATCAGAAGATTGACAGAAAAAGAATGATAGATCATCAAAAGTAATACTTCATAAATCATCACAAGGCCAGAACTATTCTCTTGAGTGCCATCTCATACTCAGAGTATGAGAAGATAACAAACAGAGAGACAACAAAGCACATGTTTGATTCCTTGAGAATGACGCATGAAGGCAACACACAAGTCAAAGAAACCAAAGCCCTTGCACTCATTCAGAAGTACGAAGCCTTCAAAATGGAAGAATATGAAACTATTGAAACAATGTTTTCTAGATTTTAAATTCTGGTTGCTGGGCTAAAGGTGTTGGACAAAGGGTACACAACTGCTGATCATGTAAAGAAGATCATCAGAAGTTTACCAAGGAAATGGAGACCCATGGTCACTTCTCTCAAACTTGCAAAATATCTGAACAAAATCTCTCTAGAAGAACTTGTCAACTCTCTCAAAAGTCATGATATAGAGTTAGAAGATGATGAGCCCCAGAAGAAAGGCAAGTCTCTCGCTCTAAAATATATAAATATGAAACCAAATTTTTGCAAGCAAAAGCAGGAGCAGAAAACTTTGGTGAATCCTCGTCAGAAGAAGACGAACTGTTCCTTTTATCCAGAAGAGTCAATCAGCTGTGGAAGCAAAGGCAAAGGAAGTTCAGAAATTCCAGAAGAATAAGAAATCAATCTGAATCATCGTCTGGATACAAAAAGTCGGAATCATCTTCTGGACACGGAAAGTCAAGAAACAGGGACATTACCTGTTATGAATGCAATAAACAAGGTCACTACAGAAGCAATTGTCCAAATCTTCAAATAGAGAAACCTAAAAAGAAGCTCTCTAAGGAAAAGAAGAAAAGTCTTATGGCAACGTGGGATGACTCTGAATCGTCTGAAGATGGAACAAAATCAAAAGATGAATGATCCAATATAGCTCAAACGAACAACTTATTAGATGTCTCTGAATCCTCTGAATCAGAATCAAAATCCGAATCAGACTCAGAGTCAGAAGAGGTATTTTCTAACTTTTATAGATCTCAATTAGAAGAGGGTCTATCAGAAATTCTAGAAAGGTATCAGAAACTTCGAGTCATAAACAAGAACCTGAAAAAGGATCTAGTTTATGACTCTGAAGAAACTAAGACTCTGAGATTTGAAAACTTTGAGTTGAAAGAAAAAATTTCAAAACTTGAAAATGAATTACAAAATAGTCATAAGGAAACCATCTCAGAAGTTCCTAGTAACCCTGATAAGATCATAAAGGAATATGATCATATCTTTCAGAAATTCCTCGCTAAAAACGTAGATAGAAGCAAGATGGCTTCAATGATCTATGGAGTCAGCAAAAATGGCAGAAAAGGTATAGGATACAAAGGTAAAGTATCCCAACCTAAGAAAGGTAAGGATTTGGTTATTAAACACACTCCCCTTTATTCTCACTTCACTACTGGGAAAACACATGATATAAAATATACCAGCAAAGCGTTTTCTACTAAACCAAAATTTAAACATAATTTTGGAATCCTTAACTGTCATGGACCCAAAAATATATGGGTATTGTGATATGGTGGCAGAACCGACTGTTAATACTGGTTTGCGTTTGTATTTGCAAATGTTGCGGTAAGAAAGAGTCGCCACCGACTTTTATTTTATCCAATCAGGAAAAGGAAAAAGAACAGAAAAAACCTTTTTCGATATGTTTCTGAGTATGGGGGGTAGATTATAGAAAGGGAAGGTGTTAGCACCCTTTCTATCCGTGGTTTTCCACGGGCTCTTAGGTACTTGCTCATTTTGAAATTGCTTGTGTGTGCTTGTTTTGAAAAGTCTTGTTTTACTTTGTTTTAACCCTTGTTTCTGTCCTCAAGAGTGTTACGAAGTTGTTTTTGAAAACTTTGTTCGAAAAGTGTTTGGTGTGAAAAGGTTTGTTTGTTTTTAGCAAGTACCTAGGAACTAATCTACCTACTCGAAAAAAGTCTGTTCGTTTTCCTTTTAGACAGCGCTATCCCATTATTAAGGAATAGGTAGCACCGTCGTTGGAGTTTTAAAGGGACGTTCGAAGGGACGAAATGGTCACTGAAGGCAACAAGTAAGGATACCTTAGCGTTTCGAAGGGACTATCATCAGAAGATCAATTTGTAAGAAACTCGAGGGACAAGTAGGGACTATGATCTTTAGGACGACTTTGAATCGTGGGTCATGGCTAAGGTATCCCTACGTTCAAGGGACATGACCATTATTTTCGAGGCAACCAAGTGAGGCAAACCCTAGGAGTGATCATGTGCATGTGTTTGATTTCAGTTATTTAATCTTTGTACAATTAAGGTGATCTACTTTTTTAATTTCCAGTTAGTCTTTCTATACAATCCTATTACCATTCATCTAAGCAGTTTATAATTTGCGAAAATTAAAATCCGGGAAAGTTTAAAGATCCTAGCTATTACAGGGCTTTTGCAGATACATAATTGTCTTGACTGGAAATAAAAATGCGGAATTTAAACCCTAATCACTATTACAACCTCGAAAAAGTTACAATAATAGAAAAAATAAAATAAAATGTGCGCGACGATTTAAATGCGAGAATTAAAGAACCCTACAAATTTAACTGAAAAATATAATTAGGTTATTATTATTTTTTGAGAAAAAAACTAATTAGGTTATGTACATTAAAACCCTATGTTCTAATTAATTTAAAAAAGGAATTAAATTTGCCCTAATTTTGATTAAACTAATTAATTAATAAAATATTTTATAAGAAAATGATTTTTAATGTTTTTGATTTTTTTGATTTAATGAAAAAAATGATTTTTTTATTATTTAATAAAAAAAGGAATAATTAATAAAATAATTAAAAAGAAATAAAATAGAAAAGAAAGGAGATTGGGCATGTTTGTGAAAGAAATCCATGGGGGGTGTATATCTGAATTTGTTAGCCCATTAGCTGCTGAGCCCAGCCTTACGTGGATCTTGTGTAGCCCCTCTTGGAGGGTGCACCCCAGATTGCCCTTTTGTTGAGCGTTTGATCTGAATTGAGATGAATCCTGTGGTTGGATGATGGAAGCGTATGGTGGGCGTCTGGGGGTGTGATGTATAGAACCTACAATTAAGTGTTTAGAAAATAGCAAAACACTGGGACCTGGGATCGAACCCAGGTCCTCTCCACTTTCAAACGCGCGCTTCACCACTGGGCTACTTTGTTTAGTTGTTAATATAATAACAACAATATATTTTATATAAAATAATGTGAATGACTGAAAAAAAAACAAAAACGCACGCGTTATTCAAATGGACCAGTGATGGTTGGACACGTTATCATCTTCTTCACTGCTACGTCGTCTTAGGCCCCAGACTTTTACCTACGGCCTGGGTCTGTAACTATAACCCTGCATCTTTCAAAAATCTTAAACAAGCATGACAAATTACTGGTGAATACATAGATCAACTCGTTTTGATCTCACGAGTATCATGGTGCTCTTTTCTTGGCCCAATTTAACCTGAAGAATAAAGCCCTAAAATGCAAGAACAAGCCCTAATAATGGAAAATACGCATACATGCGTCAAAATGCAAAATTGATTGAACTAAAATGTTCCAAATGTTGATATAAACACAATGCTATTCTTAAAAGTAATTAATCATGCGTAAATTGTAAAATCAAATTCAAGATTATATGAGCTAAATGTGGGTCTGTAGCTCGTGATTCTGAGCGTGAGGATGCTTGCAATAGATTGAAACACGTTCTGGAGATGTCCAGGAGTCTATTGGTAGTCTTAGAATTCTTTGAATTGGCCTTTAAGCTTGAAATCAATCCACCACTTTTTGAGAATTTTTCAGTTTTGCTTTGTGCTCTCACGACCTGCAATCCTTGTTTTATTGGCTTGGTTATGTTCAACATATATACTAGAACAAATTAGGTCAACAAAAATTCCTTTTATCTTTGAAGATCCTCAAGATTTGATTTGGTTTTTCTCTTGTATGATATGTTTCCAAAATAAGCCTAATCATGCCAATTTAGATTCAATTTGTTTTGAACGTTTTGGATATGATTTGTCAGCCTAATTGGATTTGATTCCTACAAAAGCATCTTCTTTATGTCACTGTTGCATGGCCTATATAAAGAAAATGCATAGAATAATTCAAGTGATGAACTACTATGCATAAAAAGAAGAATAAACGTGAAAGTACAGTAACGCAACAATCATCTTTCATCCTCAAACCTTCATATTCAAACTGTGTAAAACATCACTGTTAGTGATACTGTTTTATTTAGAAACATTATTGTACACATTTATTCAATTGCTGTTTAGGCATTTCCTTGAGAAAATCGGGTTGTGGTTTTGGACTCAAGAAGACTTTGGTAGTTGTCAATGTAGTTTTCTAATCAAGATTTATTAGTGGATTAAGACCTCGTTGGAGAGAGGAGAAATCACCTTGGCGGATGGACTGGAGTAGTTTGAGTTCAAACGAACCAGGATAAAAATCAAAGTGTTCTTTTCATTATATTTTGAGATCCCAATTCAACCCCCCTTCTTGTGTTTTTCCCTTCTTCAATTGGTATCAAAGCACTTGGATCTGGGTTAAAACACTTAACCGTGTCAGAAAAAGATCCAAGGAGGAAAGACACTATGATGGGACCAAGTCAGAACATCAACAGCAGCGCCCCAACATTTGACGGTGAAAATTTTAATTACTGGAAAGATATGATCAGAAGTTTCTTTCTAGCCTATGACTCTGACCTCTGGGATATGGTGACTGATGGATACATACACCCTGTTGATGAAAGCGGTTAGAAGATTGATAGAAAAATAATGACAAATCATCAAAAGTAATACTTCAGAAATCATTACAAGGCCATAACTATTCTCTTGAGTGCCATCTCATACTCAGTATGAGAAGATCACAAATAGAGAGACATCAAAGCACATGTTTTATTCCTTGAGAATGACGCATGAAGGCAACACACAAGTCAAAGAAACCAAAGCCTTTGCACTCACTTAGAAGTACGAAGCCTTCAAAATGGAAGAAGATGAAACTATTGAAATAATGTTTTCTAGATTTCAAATTCTGGTTACTGGGCTAAAGGTGTTGGACAAAGGGTACTCAACTGCTGATCATGTAAAAAAGATCATCAGAAGTTTACCAAGGAAATAAAGACCCATGGTCACTTCTCTCAAACTTGCAAAATATCTGAACAAAATCTCTCTAGAAGAACTTGTCAACTCTCTCAAAAGTCATAAGATAGAGTTAGAAGATGATGAGCCCTATAAGAAAGGTAAGTCTCTCGCTCTGAAATCTATAAATATGAAACCAATATTTTGCAAGCAAAAGCAGGAGCAGAAAACTTTGGTGAATCCCCGTCAGAAGAAGTCGAACTGTTCCTTCTATCCATAAGAGTCAATCAGCTGTGGAAGCAAAGGCAAAGGAAGTTCAGAAATTCCAGAAGAATAGGGAATCAGTCTGAATCATCGTCTGGATACAGAAAGTCTGAATCATCTTCTGGACATGGAATGTCTAGTAACATGGACATTACCTGCTATGAATGAAATAAACAAGGTCACTACAGAAGAAACTGTCCAAATATTCAATTAGAGAAACATAAAAAAAAAGCTCTCTAAGGAAAAGAAGAAAAGTCTTATGGCAACGTGGGATGACTCTGAATCGTCTGAAGATGGAACAAAATCAAAAGATGAATGAGCCAATATAGCTCAAACGGACAACTTATCAAATGTCTCTGAATCATCTGAATCAAAATCAAAATCAGAATCAGACTCAGAGTCAGAAGAGGTATTTTCTAACTTTTCTTGATCTCAATTAGAAGAGAGTCTGTCAGAAATTCTAGAAAGGTATCAGAAACTTCGAGTCATAAACAAGAACCTAAAAAAGTATCTAGTTTCTGACTCTGAAGAAACTAAGACTCTGAGATTGGAAAACTCAGAGTTGAAAGAAAAAATTTCAAAACTTGAAAATGAATTACAAAATACTCAGAAGGAAACCATCTCAGAAGTTCCTAGTAACCCTGATAAGATCATAAAGGAATATGATCATATCTTTCAGAAATTCCTCGCTAAAAACATAGAAAGAATCAAGATGGCTTCAATGATCTATGGAATCAACAGAAATGGTAGAAAAGGTATAAGATACAAAGGTAAGGTATCCCAACCTAAGAAAGTTAAGGATTTGGTTATTAAACGCACTCCTCTTTATTCTCACTTCACTACTGGGCAAACACATGATATAAAATATACCAGCAAAGCGTTTTCTGCTAAACCAAAATTCAAACACAATTTTGGAAACCTTAACAATTCAGGACCCAAAAAGATATGGGTACTGTGATACGGTGGCAGAACCGACTGTTAATACTGGTTTGCGTTTGTATTCGCAAATGTTTCGGTAAGCAAGAGTCGCCATCGACTTTTATTGTATTCAACCAGGAAAAGGAAAAAGAATAGAAAAAACCTTTTTAAAGATGTTTCTGAGTACGGGGGGTTGATTATAGAAAGGGAAGGTGTTAGCACCCTTTCTATCCGTGGTTTTCCACGGGCTCTTAGGTACTTGCTCATTTTGAAATTGCTTGTGTGTTCTTGTTTTGAAATGTTTTGTTTTACTTCGTTTTAACCCTTGTTCTGTCCTCAAGAGTGTTGCGAAGTTGTTTTTGAAAACTTTGTTCGAAAAGTGTTTGGTGTGAAAAGGTTTGTTTGTTTTGAGCAAGTACCTAGGAACTAATCTACCTACTCGAAAAAAGTCTGTTTGTTTTCCTTTTAGACAACGCTATCCCATTAATATGGAATCGGTAGCACCGTCGTTGGAGTTTTAAAGGGACGTTCGAAGGGACGAAATGGTCACTGAAGGCAACAAGTAAGGATACCTTAGCGTTTCAAAGGAACTATCATCATAAGATCAATTCGTAGGAAACACGGGGACAAGTAAGGACTATGATCTTTATGACGACTTTGAATCACGGGTCATGGCTAAGGTATCCCTATGTTCGAGGGACACAACCATTATTTTCGAGGCAACCAAGTGAGGCGAACCCTAGGAGTGAGCATGTGCATGTGTTTGATTTCAGTGATTTAATCTTTGCACAATTAAGGTGATCTACTTTTTTAATTTCCAGTTAGTCTTTCCATACAATCCTATTACCATTCATCTAAGCAGTTTATAATTTGTGAAAATTAAAATGCGGGAAAGTTTAAAGATCCTAGCTATTACAAGGCTTTTGTAGATACACAATTATCTTGATTGGAAATAAAAATGCGGAATTTAAACCCTAATCACTATTACAACCTCGAAACAGTTACAATAATAGAAAAAAAATATTAAAATGTGCGCGACAATTTAAATGCGAGAATTAAAGAACCCTAAAAATTTAACTGAAAAATATGTTTAGGTTATTATTATTTTTTGAGAAAAAAACAAATTAGGTTATGTACAAATTAAAATCCTAAATTCTAATTAATTTAAAAAAAGGAATTAAATTTGCCATAATTTTAATTAAACTAATTAATTAATAAAATATTTTATAAAAAATGATTTTTAATGTTTTGATTTTTTTGGTTTAATGAAAAAAATGATTTTTTTGTTATTTAATAAAAAAAGGAATAATTAATAAAATAATTAAAAAGAAATAAAATAGAAAAGAAAAGAGATTGGGCCTGTTTGTGAAAGCAATCCATGGGGGGTGTATATCTGAATTTGTTATCCCATTAGTTGCTGAACCCAGCCTTGTGTTGATCTTGTGTAGCCCCTCTTGGAGGGTGCACCATGGACTTCCCTTTTGTTGAGCGTTTGATCTGAATAGAGATGAATCTAATGATGGACGTTTAGGGGTGTGATGCATAGAACCTGCAATTAAGTGTTAAGAAAATAGCAAAATGCTGGGACCTGGGATCGAACCCAGGTCCTCTCCACTTTCAAACATGCGCTTCACTACTGGGCTACTTTGTTTAGTTGTTAATATAATAACAACAATATATTTTATATAAAATAATGTGAATTACTGGAAAAAAAAAACGCGCGCGTTATTCAAATGGACCAGTGATGGTTGGACACATTATCGTCTTCTTCACAGCTCCGTCTTCTTATGCCCCATACTTTTACCTAAGGCCTGGGTCTGTAACTATAACCCTGCATCTTTCAAAAATCTTAAAAAGCATGATAAATTACTGGTGAATACATAGATCAACTTGTTTTGATCTCACGAGTATCATGGTGCTCTTTTCTTGGTCCAATTTAACCTGTAGAATAAAGCCCTAAAACACAAGAACAAACCCTAATAATGGAAAATATGCATATAGGCGTCAAAATGCAAAATTGATTGAACCAAAATGTTCCAAATGTTGATACAAAAACAAAGCTATGCTTAAAAGTAATTAATCATGCGTAAATTGTAAAATCAAATTCAAGATTATATGAGCAAACTGTGGGTCTGTAGCTCGCGATTCTGAGCATGAGGATGCTTACAATGGATTGAAACACGTTCTGGAGATGTCTAGTAGTCTATTGGTAGTCTTAGAATGCTTTGAATTGGCCTCTAAGCTTGAAATCGATCCACCACTTTTTGACAATTTTTTCAGTTTTGCTTTGTGCTCTCACGACCTGCAATCCTTGTTTTTTTGGCTTGGTTATGTTCAGCATATATACTAGAACGATTAGGTCAACAAAAATTCCTTGTATCTTTAAAGATAATCAAGATTTGATTTGGTTTTCCTCTTGCATGATATGTTTCCAAAATAAGCCTAATCATGCCAATTTAGATTCAATTTGTTTTGAAGGTTTTGGATATGATTTGTCAGCCTAATTGGATTTGATTCCTACAAAAGCATCTTCTTTATGTCACTGTTGCATGGCCTATATAAAGAAAATTCATAGAATAATTCAAGTAATGAACTACTACGCATAAAAAGAAGAATTCACATGAAAGTACAGTAACGCATCAACCATCTTTCATCCTCAAACCTTCATATTCGAACTGTGTAAAACATCACTGTTAGTGATACTGTTTTATTTAGAAACATTATTGTACACATTTATTCAATTACTGTTTAAGCATTTCCTTGAGAAAACCGGGTTGTGGTTTTGGACTCAAGAAGACTTTGGCAGTTGTCAAAGTAGTTTTTTAATCAAGATTTATTAGTGGATTAAGACCTCGTTGGAGAGAGGCGAAATCACCTTGGCGGATGGACTGAAGTAGTTTGAGTTCAAATGAACCAGGATAAAAATCAAAGTGTTCTTTTCATTATATTTTGAGATCCCAATTCAACCCCACTACTTGTGTTTTTCCCTTCTCCAATTGGTATCAAAGAACTTGGATCTGGGTGCAAACACTTAACCGGGTAAGAAAAAGATCCAAGGAGGAAAGACACTATGATGGGACCAAGTTAAAACATGAACAACAGCGCACCAACATTTGACGGTGAAAATTTTAACTACTGGAAAGATATGATCAGAAGTTTCTTCCTAGCCTATGACTCTGACCTCTGGGATATGGTGACTGATGAATACATACACCCCGTTAATGAAAGAGGTCAGAAGATTGACAAAAAAAGAATGACAAATCATCAAAAGTAATACTTAAGAAATCATAAAAAGTACATAACTATTCTCTTGAGTGCCATCTCATACTCAGAATATGAGAAAATCACAAATAGAGAGACAACAAAGCACATGTTTGATTCCTTGAGAATGACGCATGAAGGCAACACACAAGTCAAAGAAACAAAAGCCCTTGCACTCATTCAGAAGTACGAAGCCTTCAAAATGGAAGAAGATGAAACTATTGAAACAATGTTTTCTAGATTTCAAATCCTGGTTGCTGGGCTAAAGGTGTTGGACAAAGGGTACTCAACTGCTGATCATGTAAATAAGATCATCATAAGTTTACCAAGGAAATGGAGACCCATGGTCACTGCTCTCAAACTTGCAAAATATCTGAACAAAATCTCTCTAGAAGAACTTGTCAACTCTCTCAAAAGTCATGATAGAGTTAGAAGATGATGAGCCCCAGAAGAAAGGTAAGTCTCTCGCTCTGAAATCTATAAATATGAAACCAAATTTTTGCAAAATAAAGCAGGAGCAGAAAACTTTGGTGAATCCTCGTCAGAAGAAGACGAACTGTTCCTTATATCCAGAAGAGTCAATCAGCTGTGGAAGCAAAGGCAAAGGAAGTTCAGAAATTCCAGAAGAACAGGGAATCAGTCTGAATCATCGTCTTGATACAAAAAGTCTAAATTATCTTCTGGACACGAAAAGTCAAGCAAGAGGGACATTACCTGCTATGAATACAATAAACAAGGTCACTACAGAAGCAACTGTCCAAATCTTCAAATAGATAAACCTAAAAAGAAGCTCTCTAAGGAAAAGAAGAAAAGTCTTATGGCAACGTGAAATGACTCTAAATCGTGTGAAGATGGAACAAAATCAGAAGATGAACGAGCAAATATAGCTCAAACGGACAACTTATCTGATGTCTCTGAATCCTCTGAATCAGAATCAAAATCAGAATCAGACTCAAAGTCAGAAGAGGTATTTTCTAACTTTTCTAGATCCCAATTAGAAGAGAGTCTGTCAGAAATTATAGAAAGGTATCAGAAACTTCGAGTCATAAACAAGAACCTGAAAAAGGATCTAGTTTCTGACTCTGAAGAAACTAAGACTCTGAGATTGGAAAACTCTGATTTGAAATAAAAAATTTCAAAACTTGAAAATGAATTACAAAATACTAAGAAGGAAACCATCTCAGAAGTTCCTAGTAACCTTGATAATATCATAAAGGAATATGATCATATCTTTCAGAAATTCCTTGCTAAAAACATAGATAGAAGCAAGATGGCTTCAATGATCTATGGAATCAACAGAAATGGTAGAAAAGGTATAGGATACAAAGGTAAGGTATCCCAACCTAAGAAAGTTAAGGATTTGGTTATTAAACGCACTCCTCTTTATTCTCACTTCACTACTGGGCAAACACATGATATAAAATATACCAGCAAAGCGTTTTCTGCTAAACCAAAATTCAAACACAATTTTGGAAACCTTAACAATTCAGGACCCAAAAAGATATGGGTACTGTGATACGGTGGCAGAACCGACTGTTAATACTGGTTTGCGTTTGTATTCGCAAATGTTTCGGTAAGCAAGAGTCGCCATCGACTTTTATTGTATTCAACCAGGAAAAGGAAAAAGAACAGAAAAAACCTTTTTAAAGATGTTTCTGAGTACGGGGGGTTGATTATAGAAAGGGAAGGTGTTAGCACCCTTTCTATCCGTGGTTTTCCACGGGCTCTTAGGTACTTGCTCATTTTGAAATTGCTTGTGTGTTCTTGTTTTGAAATGTTTTGTTTTACTTCGTTTTAACCCTTGTTCTGTCCTCAAGAGTGTTGCGAAGTTGTTTTTGAAAACTTTGTTCGAAAAGTGTTTGGTGTGAAAAGGTTTGTTTGTTTTGAGCAAGTACCTAGGAACTAATCTACCTACTCGAAAAAAGTCTGTTTGTTTTCCTTTTAGACAACGCTATCCCATTAATATGGAATCGGTAGCACCGTCGTTGGAGTTTTAAAGGGACGTTCGAAGGGACGAAATGGTCACTGAAGGCAACAAGTAAGGATACCTTAGCGTTTCAAAGGAACTATCATCATAAGATCAATTCGTAGGAAACACGGGGACAAGTAAGGACTATGATCTTTATGACGACTTTGAATCACGGGTCATGGCTAAGGTATCCCTATGTTCGAGGGACACAACCATTATTTTCGAGGCAACCAAGTGAGGCGAACCCTAGGAGTGAGCATGTGCATGTGTTTGATTTCAGTGATTTAATCTTTGCACAATTAAGGTGATCTACTTTTTTAATTTCCAGTTAGTCTTTCCATACAATCCTATTACCATTCATCTAAGCAGTTTATAATTTGTGAAAATTAAAATGCGAGAAAGTTTAAAGATCCTAGCTATTACAAGGCTTTTGTAGATACACAATTATCTTGATTGGAAATAAAAATGCGGAATTTAAACCCTAATCACTATTACAACCTCGAAACAGTTACAATAATAGAAAAAAAATATTAAAATGTGCGCGACAATTTAAATGCGAGAATTAAAGAACCCTAAAAATTTAACTGAAAAATATGTTTAGGTTATTATTATTTTTTGAGAAAAAAACAAATTAGGTTATGTACAAATTAAAATCCTAAATTCTAATTAATTTAAAAAAAGGAATTAAATTTGCCATAATTTTAATTAAACTAATTAATTAATAAAATATTTTATAAAAAATGATTTTTAATGTTTTGATTTTTTTGGTTTAATGAAAAAAATGATTTTTTTGTTATTTAATAAAAAAAGGAATAATTAATAAAATAATTAAAAAGAAATAAAATAGAAAAGAAAAGAGATTGGGCCTGTTTGTGAAAGCAATCCACGGGGGGTGTATATCTGAATTTGTTATCCCATTAGTTGCTGAACCCAGCCTTGTGTTGATCTTGTGTAGCCCCTCTTGGAGGGTGCACCATGGACTTCCCTTTTGTTGAGCATTTGATCTGAATAGAGATGAATCTAATGATGGACGTTTAGGGGTGTGATGCATAGAACCTGCAATTAAGTGTTAAGAAAATAGCAAAATGCTGGGACCTGGGATCGAACCCAGGTCCTCTCCACTTTCAAACATGCGCTTCACTACTGGGCTACTTTGTTTAGTTGTTAATATAATAACAACAATATATTTTATATAAAATAATGTGAATTACTGGAAAAAAAAACGCGCGCGTTATTCAAATGGACCAGTGATGGTTGGACACATTATCGTCTTCTTCACAGCTCCGTCTTCTTATGCCCCATACTTTTACCTAAGGCCTGGGTCTGTAACTATAACCCTGCATCTTTCAAAAATCTTAAAAAGCATGATAAATTACTGGTGAATACATAGATCAACTTGTTTTGATCTCACGAGTATCATGGTGCTCTTTTCTTGGTCCAATTTAACCTGTAGAATAAAGCCCTAAAACACAAGAACAAACCCTAATAATGGAAAATATGCATATAGGCGTCAAAATGCAAAATTGATTGAACCAAAATGTTCCAAATGTTGATACAAAAACAAAGCTATGCTTAAAAGTAATTAATCATGCGTAAATTGTAAAATCAAATTCAAGATTATATGAGCAAACTGTGGGTCTGTAGCTCGCGATTCTGAGCATGAGGATGCTTACAATGGATTGAAACACGTTCTGGAGATGTCTAGTAGTCTATTGGTAGTCTTAGAATGCTTTGAATTGGCCTCTAAGCTTGAAATCGATCCACCACTTTTTGACAATTTTTTCAGTTTTGCTTTGTGCTCTCACGACCTGCAATCCTTGTTTTTTTGGCTTGGTTATGTTCAGCATATATACTAGAACGATTAGGTCAACAAAAATTCCTTGTATCTTTAAAGATAATCAAGATTTGATTTGGTTTTCCTCTTGCATGATATGTTTCCAAAATAAGCCTAATCATGCCAATTTAGATTCAATTTGTTTTGAAGGTTTTGGATATGATTTGTCAGCCTAATTGGATTTGATTCCTACAAAAGCATCTTCTTTATGTCACTGTTGCATGGCCTATATAAAGAAAATTCATAGAATAATTCAAGTAATGAACTACTACGCATAAAAAGAAGAATTCACATGAAAGTACAGTAACGCATCAACCATCTTTCATCCTCAAACCTTCATATTCGAACTGTGTAAAACATCACTGTTAGTGATACTGTTTTATTTAGAAACATTATTGTACACATTTATTCAATTACTGTTTAAGCATTTCCTTGAGAAAACCGGGTTGTGGTTTTGGACTCAAGAAGACTTTGGCAGTTGTCAAAGTAGTTTTTTAATCAAGATTTATTAGTGGATTAAGACCTCGTTGGAGAGAGGCGAAATCACCTTGGCGGATGGACTGAAGTAGTTTGAGTTCAAATGAACCAGGATAAAAATCAAAGTGTTCTTTTCATTATATTTTGAGATCCCAATTCAACCCCACTACTTGTGTTTTTCCCTTCTCCAATTGGTATCAAAGAACTTGGATCTGGGTGCAAACACTTAACCGGGTAAGAAAAAGATCCAAGGAGGAAAGACACTATGATGGGACCAAGTTAAAACATGAACAACAGCGCACCAACATTTGACGGTGAAAATTTTAACTACTGGAAAGATATGATCAGAAGTTTCTTCCTAGCCTATGACTCTGACCTCTGGGATATGGTGACTGATGAATACATACACCCCGTTAATGAAAGAGGTCAGAAGATTGACAAAAAAAGAATGACAAATCATCAAAAGTAATACTTAAGAAATCATAAAAAGTACATAACTATTCTCTTGAGTGCCATCTCATACTCAGAATATGAGAAAATCACAAATAGAGAGACAACAAAGCACATGTTTGATTCCTTGAGAATGACGCATGAAGGCAACACACAAGTCAAAGAAACAAAAGCCCTTGCACTCATTCAGAAGTACGAAGCCTTCAAAATGGAAGAAGATGAAACTATTGAAACAATGTTTTCTAGATTTCAAATTCTGGTTGCTGGGCTAAAGGTGTTGGACAAAGGGTACTCAACTGCTGATCATGTAAATAAGATCATCATAAGTTTACCAAGGAAATGGAGACCCATGGTCACTGCTCTCAAACTTGCAAAATATCTGAACAAAATCTCTCTAGAAGAACTTGTCAACTCTCTCAAAAGTCATGATAGAGTTAGAAGATGATGAGCCCCAGAAGAAAGGTAAGTCTCTCGCTCTGAAATCTATAAATATGAAACCAAATTTTTGCAAGAAAAAGAAGGAGCAGAAAACTTTGGTGAATACTCGTCAGAAGAAGACTAACTGTTACTTCTATCCAGAAGAGTCAATCAGATGTGGAAGCAAAGGCAAAGGAAGTTCAGAAATTCCAGAAGAACAGGGAATCAGTCTGAATCATCGTCTTGATACAAAAAGTCTAAATTATCTTCTGGACACGAAAAGTCAAGCAAGAGGGACATTACCTGCTATGAATACAATAAACAAGGTCACTACAGAAGCAACTGTCCAAATCTTCAAATAGATAAACCTAAAAAGAAGCTCTCTAAGGAAAAGAAGAAAAGTCTTATGGCAACGTGAAATGACTCTGAATCGTCTGAAGATGGAACAAAATCAGAAGATGAACGAGCCAATATAGCTCAAATGGACAACTTATCAGATGTCTCTGAATCCTCTGAATTAGAATCAAAATCAGAATCAGATTCAAAGTCAGAAGAGGTATTTTCTAACTTTTCTAGATCTCAATTAGAAGAGAGTCTGTCAGAAATTATAGAAAGGTATCAGAAACTTCGAGTCATAAACAAGAACCTGAAAAAGGATCTAGTTTCTGACTCTGAAGAAACTAAGACTCTGAGATTGGAAAACTCTGATTTGAAATAAAAAATTTCAAAACTTAAAAATGAATTACAAAATACTAAGAAGGAAACCATCTCAGAAGTTCCTAGTAACCTTGATAATATCATAAAGGAATATGATCATATCTTTCAGAAATTCCTTGCTAAAAACATAGATAGAAGCAAGATGGCTTCAATGATCTATGGAGTCAGCAGAAATGGAAGAAAAGGTATAGGATACAAAGGTAAAGTATCCCAACCTAAGAAAGTTAAGGATTTGGTTATTAAACGCACTCCTCTTTATTCTCACTTCACTACTGTGCAAACACATGATATAAAATATACCAGCAAAGCGTTTTCTGCTAAACCAAAATTCAAACACAATTTTGGAAACGTTAACAATTCAGGACCCAAAATGATATGGGTACTGTGATATGGTGGCAGAACCGACTGTTAATACTGGTTTGTGTTTGTATTCACAAATGTTTCAGTAAGCAAGAGTCGCCACCGACTTTTATTGTATTCAATCAGAAAAAGGAAAAAGAACAGAAAAAACCTTTTTTAAGATGTTTCTGAGTACGGGGGGTAGATTATAGAAAGGGAAGGTGTTAGCACCCTTTCTATCCGTGGTTTTCCACGGGCTCTTAGGTACTTGATCATTTTGAAATTGCTTGTGTGTTCTTGTTTTGAAATGTTTTGTTTTACTTTGTTTTAACCCTTGTTTCTGTCCCTAAGAGTGTTGCGAAGTTGTTTTTGAAAACTTTGTTCGAAAAGTGTTTGGTGTGAAAAGGTTTGTTTGTTTTGAGCAAGTACCTAGGAACTAATCTACCTACTCGAAAAAATACTGTTTGTTTTCCTTTTAGACAACACTATCCCATTAATAAGGAATCGGTAGCACCATCATTGGAGTTTTAAAGGGACGTTCAAAGGGACAAAATGGTCACTGAAGGCAACAAGTAAGGATACCTTAGCGTTTCGAAGGAACTATCATCATAAGATCAATTCGTAGGAAACTCGAGGGACAAGTAGGGACTATGATCTTTATGACGACTTTGAATCGCGGGTCATGGCTAAGGTATCCCTATGTTCGAGGGACACGACCATTATTTCCGAGGCAACCAAGTGAGGAGAACCCTAGGAGTGAGCATGTGCATGTGTTTGATTTCAGTTATTTAATCTTCGCACAATTAAGGTGATCTACTGTTCTAATTTCCAGTTAGTCTTTCCATACAATCCTATGGAAGCGTATGGTGGGCGCCTGGGGGTGTGATGCATAAAACCTGCAATTAAGTGTTAAGAAAATAGAAAAACGCTGGGACCTGGGATCAAACCCAGGTCCTCTCCACTTTCAAACGCGCGCTTCACCACTGCGCTACTTTGTTTAGTTGTTAATATAATAACAACAATATATTTTATATAAAATAATGTGAATGACTGTAAAAAAACAAAAACGCGCGCGTTATTCAAACGGACTAGTGATGGTTGTACACGTTATCATCTTCTTCACAGCTCTATCGTCTTAGGTCCCAGACTTTTACCAACGACTTGGGTCTGTAACTATAACCCTGCATCTTTCAAAAATATTAAACACGCATGATAAGTTACTGGTGAATACATAGATCAACTCGTTTTAATCTCACGAGTATCATGGTGCTCTTTTCTTGGCCCAATTTTAATATGTAGAATAAAGCCCTAAAACGCAAGAACAAACCCTAATAATGGAAAATATGCATATAGGCGTCAAAATGCAAAATTGATTGAACCAAAACGTTCCAAATGTTGATACAAACATAATGCTATGCTTAAAAGTAATTAATCATGCGTAAATTGTAAAATCAAATTCAAGATTATATGAGCAAACCGTGGGTCTGTAGCTCGTGATTCTGAGTGTGAGGATGCTTGCAATGGATTGAAACACATTCTGGAGATGTCCATGAGTCTATTGGTAGTCTTAGAATGCTTTGAATTGGCCTCTAAGCTTGAAATCGATCCACCACTTTTTGACAATTATTTCAATTTTGCTTTGTGCTCTCACGACCTGCAATCCTTGTTTTTTGGCTTGAATATGTTCCGCATATATACTAGAACGAATTAGGTCAACAAAAATTCCTTGTATCTTTAAAGATAATTAAGATTTGATTTGGTTTTCCTCTTGCATGATATGTTTCCAAAATAAGCCTAATCATGCCAATTTAGATTCAATTTGTTTTGAATGTTTTGGATATGATTTGTCAGCCTAATTGGATTTGATTACTACAAAAGCATCATCTTTATGTAACTGTTGCATGGCCTATATAAAGAAAATTCATAGAATAATTCAAGTAATTAACTACTACGCACAACAACAAGAATTCACGTGAAAGTACAGTAACGCATCAATCATCTTTCATCCTCAATCCTTCATATTCAAACTGTGTAGAACATCACTGTTAGTGATACTGTTTTATTTAGAAACATTATTGTACACATTTATTCAATTACTGTTTAGGCATTTCCTTGAGAAAACCGGGTTGTGGTTTTGGACTCAAGAAGACTTTGGCAGTTGTCAAAGTAGTTTTGTAATCAAGATTTATTAGTGGATTAAGACCTCGTTGGAGAGAGGCGAAATCACCTTGGCGGATGGACTGCAGTAGTTCGAGTTCAAACAAACCAGGATAAAAATCAAAGTGTTCTTTTCAGTATATTTTGAGATCCCAATTCAACCCCACTACTTGTGTTTTTCCCTTCTTCAATTGGTATCAAAGAACTTGGATCTGGGTGCAAACACTTAACCGGGTAAGAAAAAGATCCAAGGAGGAAAGACACTATGATGGGACCAAGTTAAAACATGAACAGCAGCGCCCCAACATTTGACGGTGAAAATTTTAATTACTGGAAAGATATGATCAGAAGTTTCTTCGTAGCCTATGACTCTGACCTCTGGGATATGGTGACTGATGAATACATACACCCTGTTGATGAAAGAGGTCAGAAGATTGGCAGAAAAAGAATGACAAATCATCAAAAGTTATACTTAAGAAATCATAAAAAGTCCAGAACTATTCTCTTGAGTGCCATCTCATACTTAGAATATGAGAAAATCACAAATAGAGAGACAACAAAGCACATGTTTGATTCCTTGAGAATGACGCATGAAGGCAACACACAAGTCAAAGAAACAAAAGCCCTTTCACTCATTCAGAAGTACGAAGCCTTCAAAATGGAAGAAGATGAAACTATTGAAACAATGTTTTATAGATTTCAAATTCTGGTTGCTGGGCTAAAGGTGTTGGACAAAGGGTACTCAACTGCTGATCATGTAAATAAGATCATTATAAGTTTACCAAGGAAATGGAGACCCATGGTCACTACTCTCAAACTTTCAAAATATCTGAATAAAATCTCTCTAGAAGAACTTGTCAACTCTCTCAAAAGTCATGAGATAGAGTTAGAAGATGATGAGCCCTAGAAGAAAGGTAAGTCTCTCGCTCTGAAATCTATAAATATGAAACCAAATTTTTGCAAAATAAAGCAGGAGCAGAAAACTTTGGTGAATCCTCGTCAGAAGAAGACGAACTGTTCCTTCTATCCAGAAGAGTCAATCAGCTGTGGAAGCAAAGGCAAAGGAAGTTCAGAAATTCCAGAAGAACAGGGAATTAGTCTGAATCATCGTCTTGATACAAAAAGTCTAAATTATCTTCTGGACATGAAAAGTCAAGCAACAGGGATATTACCTACTATGAATGCAATAAACAAGGTCACTACAGAAGCAACTGTCCAAATCTTCAAATAGATAAACCTAAAAAGAAGCTCTCTAAGGAAAAGAAGAAAAGTCTTATGGCAACGTGAAATGACTCTAAATCGTGTGAAGATGGAACAAAATCAGAAGATGAACGAGCAAATATAGCTCAAACGGACAACTTATCTGATGTCTCTGAATCCTCTGAATCAGAATCAAAATCAGAATCAGACTCAAAGTCAGAAGAGGTATTTTCTAACTTTTCTAGATCCCAATTAGAAGAGAGTCTGTCAGAAATTATAGAAAGGTATCAGAAACTTCGAGTCATAAACAAGAACCTGAAAAAGGATCTAGTTTCTGACTTTGAAGAAACTAAGACTCTGAGATTGGAAAACTCTGAGTTGAAAGAAAAAATTTCGAAACTTGAAAATGAATTACAAAATACTCAGAAGTAAACCATCTCAGAAGTTCCTAGTAAACCTGATAAGATCATAAAGGAATATGATCATATCTTTCAGAAATTCCTCGCTAAAAATATAGATAGAAGCAAGATGGCTTCAATGATCTATGGAGTCATCAGAAATGGAAGAAAAGGTATAGGATACAAAGGTAAAGTATCCCAACCTAAGAAAGTTAAGAATTTGGTTATTAAACGCACTCCTCTTTATTCTCACTTTACTACTGCGCAAACACATGATATAAAATATACCAGCAAAGCGTTTTCTGCTAAACCAAAATTCAAATAGAATTTTGGAAACTTTAACAGTCATGGACCCAAAAAGATATGGGTACTATGATACGGTGGCAGAACCGACTGTTAATACTGGTTCGCGTTTGTATTTACAAATGTTGTGGTAAGCAAGAGTCACCACCTAGTTTTATTTTATCCAATCAGGAAAAGGAAAAAGCACATAGAAAACCTTTTTCGATATGTTTCTGAGTACGGGGGGTAGATTATAGAAAGGGAAGGTGTTAGCATCCTTTCTATCTGTGGTTTTCCACGGGCTCTTAGGTACTTGCTCATTTTGAAATTGCTTGTTTGTTCTTGTTTTGAAAAGTTATTTTTTTACTTCGGTTTAACCATTGTTTCTGTCCTCAAGAGTGTTACGAAGTTGTTTTTGAAAACTTTGTTCGAAAAGTGTTTGGTATAAAAAGGTTTGTTTGTTTTGAACAAGTACCTAGGAACTAATCTACCTACTCGAAAGGAGTCTGTTCGTTTTCATTTTAGACAATGCTATCCCATTATTAAGGAATAGGTAGCACCATCGTTGGAGTTTTAAAGGGACGTTCGAAGGGACGAAATGGTCACTGAAGGCAACAAGTAAGGATACCTTAGCGTTTCGAAGGGACTATCGTCATAAGATCAATTTGTAGGCAACTCGAGGGACAAGTAGGGACTATAATTTTTATGAAAAATTTGAATCGTGGGTCATGGCTAAGGTATCCCTACGTTCAAGGGACACGACCATTACTTACGAGGCAACCAAGTGAGGTAAACCCTAGGAGTGAGCATGTTCATGTGTTTGATTTCAGTTATTTAGTCTTTGCACAATTAAGGCGATCTACTGTTTTAATTTCCAGTTAGTCTTTCCATACAATCCTATGGAAGCGTATGGTGGGCTCCTAGGGGTGTGATGCATAGAACCTGCAATTAAGTGTTAAGAAAATAGAAAAACGCTGGGACATGGGATCGAACCCAGGTCCTCTCCACTTTCAAACGCGCGCTTCACCACTACGCTACTTTGTTTAGTTGTTAATATAATAACAACAATATATTTTATATAAAATAATATGGATGAATGTAAAAAAACAAAAACGCGCACGTTATTCAAATGGACCAGTGATGGTTGGACACGTTATCGTCTTCTTCACAACTCTGTCATCTTAGGTCCCAGACTTTTACCTACGACTTGGGTCTGTAACTATAACCCTGCATCTTTCAAAAATATTAAACACGCATGATAAATTACTGGTGAATACATAGATCAACTCGTTTTGATCTCACGAGTATCATGGTGCTCTTTTCTTGGCCCAATTTTAACATGTAGAATAAAGCCCTAAAACGCAAGAACAAACCCTAATAATGGCAAATACGCATACATGCATCAAAATGCAAAATTGATTGAACCAAAACGTTCCAAATGTTGATACAAACATAATTCTATGTTTAAAAGTAATTAATCATGCGTAAATTGTAAAATCAAATTCAAGATAATATGAGCAAACCGTGGGTCTGTAGCTCGCGATTCTGAGCGTGAGGATGCTTGCAATGGATTGAAACACGTTCTGGAGATGCCCATGAGTCTATTGGTAGTCTTTGAATGCTTTGAATTGGCCTCTAAGCTTGAAATAGATCCACCACTTTTTGACAATTATTTCAATTTTGCTTTGTGCTCTCACGACCTGCAATCCTTGTTTTTTAGCTTGGTTATGTTCCGCATATATACTAGAACGAATTAGGTCAACAAAAATTCCTTGTATCTTTGAAGATCATCAAGATTTGATTTGGTTTTTCTCTTGTATGATATGTTTCCAAAATAAGCCTAATCATGCCAATTTAGATTCAATTTGTTTTGAATGTTTTGGATATGATTTATCAGCCTAATTGGATTTGATTCCTACAAAAAATCAGATAAAAAATCAATCTTTTGTATTTTTTGCAATTTATTTGATTTAATTTGAATTTTAAATGATAAAAAATCAAAATAAAATAAATAATGAAGCAAATAAAGTGTAGATGCTGATTTGGGTCGTGTACCATATCACAAGCAAGATTCAATCATGAAAAACTAGGCCCATTTGACAAAAAATGTATTTTTGAGCACATTTGTCTTTTGGCAATTTTGCAAATATGGTCAATTTGACAAGGCATATATCCTCCAATTTTAACCATAGATAGGTGTTATTGGACTTTTTAGAACTCTTAGGATGTCCCATAAACAACCCTTTTGGTTTCATATCAATTGGATCTTGCATGTTCATGTAAGAAGCTTTGACCCAAAAGGTGTTTTTGTTGACTTTTCAAAAGGACCTATAATGTAGAAATTCATATCTTTTGATGAGTGCATATTTTGAACTTGTGGGATGAAGTTGAGTTGTAGGGAATTTCATCCTCTTCAAAATGAGCCTTGGATGGAAAATTTATGATATAAAGTATGAAGAAGTTATGCCTGGTCAAAGTTTGATTGGCTTTTCCTGTGAAACCCTAATTTAGCAACTTTTGGGTTTTGATGAATTTGGGGGCATTCCTTGAGAAATCATGATCAACCCTTTATCAAATGATGGATATTACTTCAAAATGTTTATGTTGACCAAAAAACTTGAAGTTTGACTGTATATGGGCCACAGTTGACTTTTGACCCAATATAGTTGATTTTCAGGCATCTGGGCAGTTGACTGAGCAAACTTCTTATGCAAGGCATGAAACTTGACATGGATGATCTTGATAAAATATTAGGACCATGGAAGGAATTTGGGACCTTTGGAGCTCCCACAGCCTGATGAAAATGGAAACCCTAATTTGAGGTACATTGCTTTAGGAGAGAGTTTGTCTGGTCAACTCTTGGGCATCCTTGAGCAAGTTGAGGACCACAATGGGCATGTGTTGAGTAAAATGAGAGGGAAAATTTTGGGGTACAACAGGTACCAAAATACAAAATCATCTCTGTTGCAGATATTTTTAACAGCAAGGTTGAAACACCTATCCTAACACATGGATTCTGGATGCTCTCTACACATGGAGGGAAGATAGCATATGTTCTAAATCCTGGAATTTAAAGGATTCGCAGGTTTCTGAGGCAATCAGAAATAAAATATTATTGGCTATGGAACTATGGGGAACGGGAATGAGAATACTACATCAGAAGTTCTCTAAAGAATCTCAGTTGAATCCAGAAGACAATTGTCACACCTTCTCAACCAACTTCTTACTTTTTGATTATTGACAAAAAGGGGGAGAATCAGTGATATTTGACTCCTGTCATAAGCAAATCTGCGTTATCAGAAGATCTTTAGGAAAGTATTTTACTTTCTCGATTATCTGAGTATTCTACTCATGGGGAGTTTTTATTCTTTGTTCTTTATACTCCATCAAAATATACAAGTTTTTGTCATCATCAAAAAGGGGGAGATTGTTAGAACATAATTTGGTTCTACATCCCTGCAAGAGTTTTGATGATAACAAACACAAGATATATATATATATATATATATATATATATATATATATATATATATATATATATATATATATAAAGAACAAATATGCTTGCTAATAAATGCATCTTTACTTGCAGGAAGTTCTGATGTAAAAAAGACGTTCTGATGTAAGGAGCATAGACGATCTTCCAAAAGTTCTGGTTATGTGAGCATAGAAGATGAGAGTACTATGCTAGAATCATATGCATCCTTATTAGAAGCAAATCCGTGTGACACACTTATATGAAGAAGTTCTGTTACAACTTTTGAACGTACCAGTGCTGTAAAACAGGATCTCTGATACTCTGATTTGTAAAGTTCTGATACAAGCTGTAAAGGACTCTTAACGGTAACATTCAATCTCTGATGTGAGGAGTTCTGAAGCGTTACATTTTATCAATGCAATATCAAAAGTAACGGCTACAAACAGACAAGGATCTCCTGGTTTGGAAAGTTTATTAACTCGTGTTATGAACATACGAAAAGCATCTTCTTTATGTCACTGTTGCATGGCCTATATAAAGCAAACGCATAGAAGAATTCAAGTGAAGAACTACTGCGCACAAAAAGAAGAATTCACGTGAAAGTACAGTAACACAACAATCATGTTTCATCCTCAAACGTTCATATTTAAACTGTGTAAAACATCACTGTTAGTGATACTGTTTTATTTAGAAACACTATTGTACAAATTTATTCAATTACTGTTTAGGCATTTCCTTGAGAAAACTGGGTTATGGTTTTGGACTCAAGAAGACTTTGGCAGTTGTCAAATTAGTTTTGTAATCAAGATTGATTAGTGGATTAAGACCTCGTTGGAGAGAGGCGAAATCACATTGGCGGGTGGACTGGAGTAGTTTGAGTTTAAACGAACTAGGATAAAAATCAATGTGTTCTTTTCATTATATTTTGAGATCCCAATTCAACCTCCCCTTCTTGCGTTTTTCCCTTCTTCAGATGCATCATGAAACTCTTGAGCTATCAAAAGAGTGTATGAATTTAGTGGAAGAAATTTGTGTTGTTCTGCAAGTTTCCTTTGAATATTCCCTGTAGCAAGTGGAATTTTTCATTCATAGTTCACATTTCTCAAGAGCAAGTTTATCTTGACCAGGAGATGGTGGATAGGAAATCGGTATTTGTTGGTGGCGAGTTGGTTGTGCAGTGTTCCTTTTTCTTTATTTTTCTCCGGGAAGAACCTACCTAGTGTAATAATTGGTATAAATGAATTATGTAATTTCTACTTCGTGGTATTTTTATCATTTTGTTTATTTACCATTTTTACCTATTATGATAATGCTTTAACTCTTTGAGTTCATTTCTTTTGGAATTTGTTGACTTCTGAGGTTGCACCCAGAAGTTATGTTGAAAGTCTCAAGGGACCATGTTCGACCAAGAGTTGGCACCCCTTCCCCGTCCCAAGTTATAATTTTGTTCAATTTTACGGAATGGCTAACTAACAATAGGGATAGCCTTAATTACGATTTTGTGGTATTTTTTTCTTATCCATTTGACTTTTATGCAAGTTTTTTATTTCTTTTTTCCAACTCCTGAGGCGTTTGCAACAACACCCTTGATTTATCATCATGGGGTTTTGATTTCTTTAGTCATACGAATGCGGCATTAGCAACAATAACCATGATTTGTGGCTATTCTTTATGATAATAAAAAGGAGAATTTAGTGAAACTTTATTCATTCATTTTGAAAAAAGAGTATTACAAACACATATGATAAAGGAAAAATTAACCAAGCAATGTGATCTCTGCTTATTCTCATCCACGTGTAATGATAATACATTCCCTGACCAACCTTGTTTTTACTCAGAGTGGTCCCTTGCATCTATCAAGTCAAAATCATTCACATCACACCTGTCTGAATCTCCGTCCTTTATTTTGTGGGTTCAATTTTTATTTCTTCTAAATGCATGGTGAGAAAGGCCACATTGATTCCCCTTACCTTTTTTGCTTCCTTCCCCATCTGGTCGTGTTTCAGGGTTTTATGTGTCATTTATGCTCCATACAGGTGATCACAAATTATTACTAGTTCATCATGAACATTGTGATACTTCAATTTATGGTGGACCAAATAGGCTATCACGTACACCATTGTTGCAAGGGATCTTCCTAGAATGTAGCTGTAGACATTCCTGAAAGGAATTACTAGGAATCGCAGATCATATGTCCTTGTGTCTATCCCTTCATTAATTTAGGAATTATTTTATTTAGGGTTCAAAGTTAAACCCATAAAAAGCTTTTGTTTTTGATGGATTTGGCTGTTAACCCATAAAATTCTCAGCCCATATAAACTATTCACTAGGTTCAAGCTTATCCCAGTGTTAAAATATTTGTAAGGTTCTAGATAAGTCGAGTATTAAAATCTCCTAGGTTCTTGGTTAGCCCGATATTAAACTAAGGTTCTATTCACAAGCAAAACTTGGTCTTAAAAGCTTCCTCAGATTCAAGATTAGCTCGAGTAAAATCCTGGTTTAAAGCTTGAAGACTAACCTCTCCAAGTTTCTATTTAGAAAGAATACTAACCACTTTGATATGTAGTTTGGAAGGAAGAATCTACGCTTCTCTCCTTGTTTGATGTTTGGTTGGAAGTTAGCCTTAAACTTCATTTTCCTTGTAAAAGGGTCTTGAGAGTTTAACCTACTAAAAGCTCTTAATTTTATTGGATAATATCAATATTAAATCTAGGGTTCACGACTAAGTAGTTTTTGGCTGACTTGTATAACTCCTGTCGTGTTTCTCTCTTTTCTTAACTCTTCCGCAATTTATTTTCCGCTGCGTATTTCCAAAAATATTTTCAAACTCTAATTTTGATCCAAAAAATTTTCAAACTCAAGTTTTTCTGAAACACATAATTCACTCCTCTCTTGTGTGTGAAGTCTCATGTCCAACAAGTGACATCAGAGCCTAACTCTTGCTTAAGGACTAATCGTCTCATGAGGAAAATGACATCTATCAAGAGATCTTTTCTAAACAAACCTCCAACTTTTAATATTATAAAGTTTTAACTGTGGAAAGCTAGGTTTATAATTTTTCTTCAAAGTATTAATGTTGAAGTTTTGGAAAATTTAATCAATGGCCCGTTTATCCCTACTCATCAAGTAAATGGTGAAGTAGTAGATAAACTCGAATCTCTTTGTACCACAAAAGAAAAGAGGAAATTTGAAATAGATTTCAAAACAAAGAGTTTAATAATAATTTCTTTATATTATACTAAATCCTTTTATGTTCACCATATCAAAACTGCCAAGGAAATTTGGGATATTTGAAATGATATATGAAGGTTCTCCAAGTATCGACTAAGAGGAGATGAGCACACGAGGCGAAGAAAATGAAGATGTAACTTTAAATCTTATTCAAATTTTATAAATATAAGAAGTTTTATTGGAACGTTTATCAATAACCAATGTATAAGAGTTAAGAATTCGAAATCTAATCCAATCATTAAATCAAAAGATGGGAGTCTTCATGAATTTCAAGAAAAATTCAAGAAGAAGAAAATTATAGAAGAATGGAATGAGCTAATTCAATTACCTAAAGATGAAGATACAAGCTTATAAAATGAAGAATTGTCAACTTCATCATATTCCTATCATACAACTCTGATGGCCTCCTTCAAAAAGACATATTCACTAGTTGAACGATTTTCAGAAGAGTCAATATCGATTTAAGGAACCTCGTGTATAAGAAATTATGAAGAATTACCTTTAAGTGGAATCATTGAAAGAAGAAAATAAGGAGAAACATAAACCTCGGGGAGAACCATAAAATAATCCTCTTCCAACAAAGAAGATGAAGTATGCCTAAGAGCATCCTACGAGGAAGATAATGTTGAGGTAACTAAACCTTACTATAAACAATTGTTTAGAATTGGTTCTAAGTTTGTTAAAGAAAATGATAAGTTTAGAAAATGCTACTCAGACCTCAAGGAATATTCAGGGCTTTTTGAAGAAAGAAACAAATCGTTTAAGTTAGAAATAACTAAAATTAGACATTCTAATAAATCTTGTGAGACTTGTCTCTCCTTGAGAAAGGAAGTAGAAGAATTGTATGAAACCCTAAGTTTACCCAACGTAAAGATAAGCTTGACTTGATCCTATCAAGTCAAAGACCTTCGTTAAATAAGAATGGACTAGACTTCAAAAAGGATGGAAAACCTAGTAAAGGTGTAGATCACGAGAAGAATAATCATATAGTTTATAACTACACACACTGTAAAAGAACAAGCCATCTAGAACCATTTTGTTTTGATAAATTGAAATTTATAAAGGTAATAACCCTAGACCTTTTATAAACTTAAAAATTATTATATGTCCTAAGAAAATACTCAACTTCTTTAGGCTATAACATCTTAGATCTAAAAGGAATAAGTCCCTCTATCTACGTGCATTCCATTATGCTTGAGGAAGACTGTAAGACCTCGAGAGAACATCAGAGAAGAATAAATCCCATTCTGATTGATGTAGTCAAGAAAGAAGTATAAAAGTTATTTGAAGCAGGAATCATATACCCAATATCCGACAGTGAATGGGTTAGCCCAGTACATGTGGTACCAAAGAAGGGAGGTGTTAGAGTTGTCAGCAATGCAAAAGGCGAATCTGTGGTACAACATACTCAAACCGGATGGAAAATGTGCATTGACTATAAGAAATTAAACAAAGTCACTTGAAAAGATCACTCTCCTTTATCTTTTATTGATCAAATGCTCGAATGATTGGTTAAGCATTCTCACATCTGCTCTTCAATTGTTATTCAGGATTCTTTCAAATCCCTTTTCATCCTGAAGACCAAGAAAAGACCACCTTCACTTGTTCATATGGTAAATTTTCCTATCGGTGAATGCCGTTTGGACTATGTAATGCTCCTGAAACATTCCAAAGATGCATGATGTCAATTTTCGCTGATTTTATAGACGACATCATGGAAATATTTATGGACGATTTCTTTGTTTATGGGCAAAGTTTTTAAGGATTCTTATCGAACTTAGAGATGGTACTTGAACGATGCGTAAAAGTAAATCTCATGTTAAATTGGGGAAAATGCCATTTCATGGTCCGACAAGGAATAATGCTTGGACACATAGTTTCTGATAAGGGGATTGAAGTTGAAAAAACTAAAATAAAAGTTATAGAAAACATTCAAATTCCAAAAACTGTAAGAGAAATACGAAGTTTCTTACGACATGCCGGTTTCTACCGACGACTCATTAAAGATTTCTTTGAAATCACCAAACCACTAACTGGCCTATTAATGAAAGACGTTGAATTCATTTTTGATGAAAAATGCTTAAAGCATTCTAACAATTAAAAACAACTCTCATTACTACACCTATTATGAAACCATCTGATTGGAGATTATCATTTGAAATCATGTGTGACACTAGTGATTATTCTGTAGGCGCGGTCTTATGACAAAGAAAGGATAAAAATATTCATGCAACTTATTATGCTAGTAGAACTCTAGATCCTCCATAGATGAACTATGCCACCACAGAAAAGGAACATTTAAGTGTCGTGTTCGCTTTGGATAAATTTCGTTCTTACTTAGTTGGAACAAAGATAATTATCTATACCGATCATGCTGCAATTAGGTACCTATTGAGAAAAAAGGACTCCAAACCAATATTACTTAGGTGGATCTTATTCCTATAAGAGTTTTATTCAAAAATCAAAGACAAGAAAGACACTAAAAATGTAGTAGCTGATTACTTATCTAGAATGGAGGGCATTAAGCCTGAACCAGTGCTTATCAATAATGATTTCCCTTACGAACAACTCATAACCCAGTTGGAAAATAATACAATTGAATGCTCTGTAAGTTATAACAATATCGAAAAAAGTGAAGTTGTGGAGGCAATCTACACTAAAACCACACTGACATGGTATGCTGACTTTGTCAACTACTTAGCAGTTAGAGTGCTTCCACAAGATTTAACTTACCAACAAAAGAAGAAATTCTTCCATGATCTTAAAATATATTACTGGGATGAACCTCTACTTTTCAAGAGAGGCGCCAATGGTATTTTCCATAGGTTTTTCCCAGAAGATGAAGTAGAAAGTATAATTTCCCATTGTCATTCTGCCCCCTATGGTGGACACACAAGCACTTCAAAGACTTGCACTAAGATCTTACAAGCTGGCCTCTTTTGGCCTAACCTATGGAAATATACCCATATCATTGTCATAAATTGTGATCGGTGCCAACACACTGGAAACATCTCTAAACACAAAGAGATGCCACAAAAGGGCATCTTAGAAGTAGAAGTCATTGACGTGTGGGGAATAGATTTCATTGGACCATTCCCATGTTCTTTTGGTAACAAGTACATACTCATTGCTGTTGATTATGTATCGAAATGGATCGAAGCTATTGCTTCTCCAACAAATGACCCACGAGTAGTAATTAAGTTCTTCAAGAATATAATTTTTCCTAGATTCGGTGTGCCGAGACTTATCATTAGTGATGGTGGCTCCCATTTCATTTCAAAGATATTTGAAAAACTATTACTGAAATATGGAGTTCGAAACCGTGTAACAACACCTTATCACCCACAGACAAGTGGACAAGTAGAGATCTCAAATAGAAAAATTAAGAAAATCCTAGAAAAAACTATTGACACCTCTAGGAAAGATTAGTCTTCAAAGTTACACAAAGCTCTGTGGGCATATAGGATAGCCTATAAGACCACAATAAGAACCACATAATTTAAGCTAGTTTATGGTAAATCGTGTCATCTACCGGTAGAATTAGAGTATAAATCTTATTGGGCCATTAATACTATTAATTTAAATTATACTGCCGTAGGCGAGAAGAGTATTTTAGACATTCATGAACTAGAAGAACTTAGATTAGACGCATACGATAATGCCTAGATGTATAAAGAAAAACTAAAAAGTGGCATGACAAGCGTATATCGAGGAAAAATTTTAATGAGGGTGACGTAGTACTCCTGTTTAATTCTCGACTTAAACTTTTCCCGGATAAACTTCGTTCTAGGTGATCTTGTCTATTTGAAATTACCAAAGTTTTTCCAAACGGTGTAATAGAAATAAAGGGTAAATCTAGTGAACCATTTATCGTAAATGGGAAGCGCTTGAAACATTATCATTGTGTTGACAACATAGACTACTGATGTAGTCTAAATCTTATAGAGTTGTCAGGTAACTCCTAGAATTAATCTTTTGATTCAATCGAGCTTATGACATAAAACAAAGCGCTTGGTGGGAGACAATCCACATTTTAACTTTAATTTTAATTTTCTTTTATCATTTCTAACTGTTTTTCTTTTTCTTTTTCTTTGATTTGCGGTATTATTCTTGAGAATTAATCATTACTAACTTAGTATCATCGTCTACTTACTTTCAAGCTAACTTAAATTTAGCTAACTACTAACTCTCAGGATGCAACAAGTAGACTATATGTATATCATTTTCAGAGGCAGAGATCAGAGGCAACGATTTGTAGTTTTGGCTGAGAGAGAGATGGAACTAACTATCTACCCTAATAACCGCACCATGAACTCACTTGGCATTAGAGATAGTGTCATGTTTTTGCTTGACCAAATAGGTTGAAACAATTTTACTGTAGGGAGAAGATTTAGTTCTTACCGTAGGCTAACCCTTGAATTCCTAAGTTCGCTTACTTTCATTCCTGACCATGGATTAGGATTCAACTGAGGCCTAATTATTTTTAGGATGTTTGGTGATGATTTCTGATATAAAAACTGAGAGTTTGCTAACCTTTTAGGAGTCCCTGGTGGCTTACTTATCTTTGCTAGTACCCAAGAAGACCATCTTTTGGACCTTAAGCTTGGATATTTTTGGGGTAGCATAGCTGGTGATAATAACCCTCAGCCTAATAACATGTTTTCTAAAAATATCCATAACCCCACTTTTCGTTATGTTATACGGTGGCAGAACCGACTGTTATACTGGTTTTGCGTTTTTTGTTCGCAAATGTCGCGGTAAGAAAGAGTCGCCACCGACTTTTATTTCATCCAACAAAGGAAAGGAAAAAAAACAGAAAAAACCTTTTTTCGAGAGTTTCTGAGTACGGGGGGTAGATTATAGAAAGGGATGGTGTTAGCACCCTTTCTATCCGTGGTTTTCCATGAGCTCTTAGGTACTTGCTCATTTTTGAAATTGCTTGTGTGTGTTTTGAAAAAAGTTTTGTTTAACTTTGTGATAACTCTTGTATCTGTCCTCAAGAGCGTGATGAAGTGGTTTTTGAAAAACTATTTTGAAAGTGTTTGTGTAAAAGAGTTTTTATGGTTTTGAGCAAGTACTTAAGAGATTCTACGTACTCGAAAAAAAGATTGTTCGTTCTCGTTTCCTTTAGACAGCGCTATCCTACTATTAAGGAGTAGGTAGCCCTATCGTTGGAGTTTTAAGGGACATTCGAAGGGACAAGTACGTTCACAAAAGCAATGGTTAGGAAACCTTAGTAATTATCCTAAAGTCCTAAAGTTCTTTCTGAGGCAACATCCGAACGAGTCATTTTTGATATTTTGGGACTAGAGGACGACCACTAAAATTCCCTATGCTTTATGACCGTTTACCGAAGGCAACCGGAGTGGGGAAAAACCTAGGAGTGAGCATGTGCAAGTGTGCTTTTTCAATTAATTATCTTTGCACAATTAGGGTTATCTACCTTTTAATCATTGATTTGTCTTTTGCATACAATCCTAATATCCATACATCTAGCAGTTTAATAGTTGCGGAATTTAAAGAGTGCGGGAAATTAACGTCCAAGCTATTACAAGGTGTTGTACCCCAAAATTTGCCCTCCCATATTCTTCAAGAAATTGCCAAGCCAAGTCACAAAATTCCCCAAGGGTTGCACAGTACAAAGGTCTCCTATACAGTCAAAACTAGGGTTTATGTGCTGATCAAGAAAATGGAGTGTTCAAAGGTCCAATCAAGTCTCACATGCCTACAAGTATGGTCAAGCATCTTCATATCAAGTTTCAAGGCATTCAGCTCAAAATTGCACAGTAAAAACCCTAAATTGCACTACAGTCAACTGTAGGGGCAAAATGGTCATTTGGCAGTCAAAAGTTCAAATTTTTGGTCAACATATCAGTTTGAAGCCACAAACATCATTTGATCAATGCTTGATCATGATTCTCAAAATTTGGCTCAGAAATCATCAAGATGCAAAAGTTACTATATTTGGACAGTTGAAAAAGTCAACTGAAATTGACCAGGGCATAACTTTCACATGGATTATCAGAAAAATTCCATCCAAAGCTCATTTTGAAGAGAAAGACATTTCCTACAACTCATCTTCATACTTCAAGTCCAAGAAATGCTCTCACAAAAAGTTATCAATTTCAACATTATAGGTCATTTTCAAAAGTCAACAAAAAGGGACTTTAAGTCAAAGGCCATAACTTGAGATTGGTAAATCAAAATGAAATGGGACCAAAGGAATTGGTTAGAGGACTCAAAGACCTTTCCAAAATGTCCAAGAACATGATAAAAGCTTAAAAATTGAGCAAGTTATGCCTTGTGGAAGTTGGGAAATTTTTGGATATTTTGAAAAGTCAACTTTGATCCAAATGACTTAAAATTGCAAATGGGCCCATTTTTCTTCCATGATTCATCATTCTAAGCATATGCACGACCACTTGGCCCAAAGGGAGATATTTTCTCATTTTTTATTTATTTATTTGAATTATTATTTATATTAATTCATTTAAATCATTAAAATATATGAAAAATATCTAATATGCCTTAACAAATCTTTTTATACAGGTTTTGCCATCAAGATTTCGTGCATAGGTTAAAAAGGAAAGAATTGGTTTGATTTGAGCATGATTGAACAAAATACACTTGAAAAAGATATGAAAAGATCTTAAGAAAATCAAATATGCAAAACCATTAATTCATTGGATTTTATTGAGTTTTCTTAACCTAATTGCTTCACTACATAAGCATGATCACAAACCTAACCCTAATGGAAAAAAGGATGCGCTAAAGAGCCATTGAAAGACTTGAAAAAATTGTCAAAAAACACAAAACTGAAATCATTGATAGAGGTTGATTCAAGGCACGAAATTCATTCCAAAAGCTTCCTTGTGGTCCCCTGAATGCATTCCAATCAAAAACAACAACCAAAGCTCCAAGAATCGGTACCTATGACTCGAACTGTAAAGAGAAAAAGTCATAATCGTGCATACCAATTCATGCATTTTTTTATAAATTTTGATATGTGTTTTGCATTCCTCATGATGTTCTGAAGCTAACCCATGCCTTTAATTTGATTATTATGCTGTGTATGCAATTTCGCCATTGTTGCTTTTCTAGGGTTTACGAAGCTCAAAATTAGGGATTCTTAAAAGAGGTAAAATTAGCCCTCAAGACCACCATGGTTGCATTCAGCAAGCCTGGACGAAGAAGACTCAATATTCGCGCTCAATTTATGGAGCCGTGAGACCCAATCGCTATTTTTCCAAAAGCCTTCTAATGAAACGCGTCCAAAACCGTTGCTTTTGTGTTTTTGTTTCAGGGATAGTGGAGATGATGAAGCGTGGCAAACTATGATTCGTTGATTTGAATTTTCGCGCGGGGATCCATTAATGTTGATTGTTTTCTTTATATTATTTGTTTGTTTATTATATAACAAACGCGTTAACATGGCTCAGCTGGCAGGCGCTCATTGCATTGACGTCCAAGACCTGGGTTCGAGTCCCAGGTCTGCATAATATTTCATGTTATTTTTCAATTCAAACTCCTATGCAGCGTCAGTATTGAGGATGCATCATATGCCTCAAAATCCAAAGGTCCACGCGTCCAAGGGATGCAGATCAAGGGCTCAGAATTGAAGAACACCATGAGGACTAGTCAACACGCGCATACGTGGCCTGGAAAAGTCAAACAATCTCAAGTTTAATGGGCCAGAATTTCACACTAAGACCTCCACTTTGGGGCCTGAACCCCCCCTGGTTTGCTTTCTCTATATTTTTCTTATTTTATTTTTAATTGTTATTTTATTTTCTTTATTTGTTTAAATTAATTATTATTTTTTACCAAATATAAAAACTTCATAAAAAATCAGAAAAAGATAAAAAATGCAATAAATATTTTTATTTTAACATTTTCTTGTAAATAAATTGTATATAATAAATTTAGTTTCAAATTAGGTTTAACTTAAATTCTTTTCATAACAAAAATCCAAAAATATAGAATTAGATTTAATAAGCGTTTTATCTTTTTTTTCTTTTTCACAATAATATTATTATTTTATTTATTTTCATAATTAAAATTGTATGTAAAAATTAGGTTATATTTTAATATTTTCATAACAAACTTAAAAACCATTAGAATTAGGGTTAGTTAATTTTAATTAATTCTTTTTTCTGTTAAACCTTAAAAAAAAACATAAAAATACATAAAACGTTTTCCTTTAATTTTAATTTTAATTCCTTATTAATAATATTTTGCAAAAGGGTCCAACGCCCTCGTTCGTAATTTATTTAATTTCGCATATTTATTTTTATTTCATTCAAATAATCATGTACCTCTCCCAAAGCGTTGTAACTTAAACTTCTCGCACTTTTAATTCTTTTACTTTACTTTGCTTTATTTATTCTTTCCGTCAAATCGGGTCCGGTTTAATTTTGGCGATGTGGACCCGCGCCATTTGTAATAGCCTTAGAATTTACTCTTCCGCAGATATTTTTAACTGTTAAATAAACATGCAAGAATGAATGGACATAATAAAATCAAGCGTAGAACGCCAATGAACATGACAAGACAAATATCAATGAACATGACACACAAATCACACACCACCCCTAGGGTACGCCTCACTGTTGCCTTGCCTCGAAAGGTGATCGTCGAGTAGAGGATGTCTTAGTAAGTCCTCATGATCCGGGAACCTGGCATGAGGGTAGCTTCTAAGGTGTCTTCCCATTGCTCTGGTGATCACCATGTCCCGAACCTCGAATTGACCCGAACGCCTCCAACGGTGGTGCTACCTACCTCTCAATGGTGGGATGGCACTACTTTAAAGGACATTTACACAGACGAATTCCTTAGGGTAGGTAGACAACTCATGGATACTTGCTCTCTTCAAAAAACAAACAAAAAAACCTTTTCACACCGACACTTTTTCAAAAGCTTTCAAAACAATTTCTCAAACACTCTGACGCACGAGTCGATCTGAAACTTTCAAAGAAACTTTTTTAAAACCCACAGTTGAAAAGCAAACAAACCATTTTGAAAACACAAATGAGCAAGTATCTAAGAGCCCATGGATAACCATGGATAGAAAGGGTGCTAACACCTTCCCTTTCTATAATCTACCTCCCGAACCGAGAGCAATCTCTATAAGGAATTTTTCTGTGCTTTTGTCCTTTCCATTTGGAGAAAATAAAAGACGGTGGCGACTCTTGCTTACCGCGACATTTCGCGAACCAGCGTTAAACAGTCAGTCCCAGATCCACCGATCACAGAACTGGCGACTCTGCTGGGGACCCTTTATAAAGTGAGGTGTACCTTAGGGCTAGTTCATAACTGTGTTTTCAATTGTCTTCTCTGCTTGCTTTATTATTGTGGGTTGCTTGGGAGTCCTATAGATCCTAACCCGGATCTGGGGGATACCTTTCTTAGAAAGTAGCAACAAGGCTGTGAGGGAACTGTGCGGGGTATACCGACATGGTTGAAACGGTCTGCTACGTTGATGTGGCACTTTGGTGTGTACCGGTAACCCTTGAGTTCAGTCAAGGAGAGTACGGGGCCTCCGCATGGTGTCGTGAAGCATCAACAGACCTTAGGAACCTTAATTGAACTATCTTGGCCTCTTTAGGGTAGTGAGATAATTGACTTTGGTGCAGTCCGAGGTTGGTTGATACTCGATACTACGCTCAATTGAGGGTTGCTTTCCTGGAATATTTCGGTCGCCAGTTCAGTGGCTAAATCGAAACGATGAACAATGAAAGCAATCCCGTGATATTGGGAACCTTAGAACCCGGTTACTTCTAATAGGACAGGTTGAGCCCACCAACTTCAAGAGGGTAATACCTAGACCTCATGCTGGCCTAAACTCTAAGGGCTTCTCTTGTGTGACTTGTGTGCCTTCGTACTTGACTACTTGCATGCTCGTTATCTGACACATGAACTACTTGCAGGTTTTGTTTATAGTCCTTAATTGGGACTCATAACAGGGTTTACTAAGTTTCTTGCAGGTTTTGTTTATAGTCCTTAATTGGGACCCATAACAAAGTATACTGAGTTTCTTGCAGGTTTTGTTTATAGTCCTTAATTGGGACCCATAACAAAGTATACTGAGTTTCTTGCAGGTTTTGTTTATAGTTCTTAATGGGGACTCATAACAGGGTTTATCCACATTACCCCATGCACACCATAACATCATACCATTGCATACATCCTAACCCATTTCAAGGATCTCAAGGGCTTGTGATGCAGGTCAGGATAAATCAAACATCCAGCAAGGGGCAAAGAGGATTTATTTTCCTCTAGCCAGAGTTGTCAGGGGCTATGACCCACTGGATATGGTGAGCCTTTGACCCTTGATGAAGGGCTCTCAACAATATGAAGTTCCTTCAATCAGGCTACCAAACTCAAATGCTAACAATTTTCTTGTTTACCCCGCGAGGTCCTTGAAAACATTGCATGCATATCATACATATCATTGCATTACAGGTACCCGTTCTTTACAGGTCACTTACCCTTCTTCGCTGTTTATTTCAGCCGATCGTCATGAATCCTGAATCATCAGCTGAGCAGTCCATCAAGGCCCTCCAGGCTCAGAACGCCCAGTTCCAAGGTTTGATCATGAACTTGACCCAGGGGCAACAAGATCTGAAGGCTCTGCTCTTGAAGAAAGAAAAGAAGAAGAGGAGGACTGTTTTGTTCAGCCCTAGACGCAGATCTGGGAATGCACCGCAGATTGAAACTGAGAGGACAACTCCATCTGTGAGGGAAGGTAGTCATCAGGGGGAAAGGGTTCCCAGTCCAGTGGTCTCCGACAACGAGACAGAGTTCAACGACGAACAATACCCTCCTGCCGAAGACAAGTACAAACAGTTGGAGGATAAGCTGAATGCTATGGAGATCCAACAGGTACCTGGGCTGGATTTTGGAGATCTGGGTTTGTCAACTGGTGTGATTGTTCCTCGGAAGTTCAAAGCACCATCCTTTACCAAGTATGACGGGGCGTCTTGTCCCAAGTTACATCTCAGGTCCTATGTTCGGAAGATTCAACCATATACGGTGGACAAGAATTTGTGGATCCATTTCTTTCAGGAGAGTCTTTCAGGGACTCATCTCGAATGGTTCTATCAGCTAGATGGGACCAAGGTTCGTAACTGGGAGGAGTTGGCTACTGCTTTCTACAAGCAGTATCAATATAATGCCGACCTTGCTCCTACGCGTACCCAACTCCAGGGTATGTCGTTAGGATCAAGTGAAGGTTTTAAAGAGTACGCGCAGAAATGGAGGGATCTTGCTGGAAGGGTACAACCACCTCTGATTGATCGGGAACTTGTTGATATGTTCTTGGGGACTCTGTCTGGTCCGTTCTACAACCACCTAATTGGGAATTCGTCTGCTGGATTCACAGATCTTATCTTGACTGGAGAGCGAATAGAAGCTGGCATCCGGTCCGGGAAAATTCAAGAGGCTGCACCTTCTGATAAAAAGCCTCATCATGGAAAGAAAGAATTCAATGCTGTGCACGGTAAAAAGAGCCGTCATGAGATAGGGGCAATCCAGATCTCCAACCCTGGACCTGCTCAACAAGGACAGGGGCAACAGCGCAAGGAGAAACGACAGTATACCAAACTCAACATGTCGCTGGATCAAGCACTACAACAAATGTTGAAGGCAGGGCTGATCACCTTAAGGGCTCCCCTTCGGAATCCGAACACTTCGGCTCCTAACTATCATCCCAACGATAGGTGCGCATATCATTCTGATAGCCCGGGGCATACTACGGACAACTGCTGGCCTCTCAAGAACAAAATTCAAGACATGATCGACGCCGGGGAGATTCAGTTTGAAGTGCCTGAGACTCCGAACATGATCACTGCTCCGTTACCCAATCGTTGAAGACCTTTTGTTTATTTGAATTTCTGAGTTGTGTTTTCCTTTGCTTATATAAACAATTAATGTCATAGCAAACTCTTTTATTCTATTAATGCATCGCATATGTCTGTTTTGGGAATTAATACAATTGTTTTCATTATATTCAAAATTCTTTTCATATTTTTTCTGATGATCAACTCTTGATTAATAATTCTGAGCCTCTTGAGGGAGGATGACGAAAACGATACCGCGATCATTACAGTATGCTTTTGAACAGACCCCGCTGATGAGGTACAGGCATTGTTTCAATCCCTAAACACTGGAGTTATAAGGATGATAATCCCTCGTCAACCCCTCTGAGCCAAAGAAGTAGGAGTTTTTTCTTTTCGAAATTCAAAACCCTTCATCATAACCTGGGGCAGGGTAGTTCTCTCAGTTGATCCAAGTGCATAACAAATGGCACCAAAGGAGTCTTTACAAAACAAAAGACAATGATGGTTCTGAATAAATCACAAAGACAGGCAATCATTATCTCAAAAATAAAAAAAACCCAATAAGTCAAAACCTATGAAGGAGACTTACGAAACTGGGGCATCCCGCTGACTGCAATTCCAAAAAGGAAACAACTCAGGCAAAAAAAAGAAAAGGGAAGGGATAACAAAAATCAAGAAAGAGGTCTCACAAATCCTCAACAAAAACAAAAATGACCGCCTATTCAGAATAAATCATCAATATCTGAACCATCATTGGAACATCAGGACAAAAACTCAAAAAAGGTCTAACGTATGATCAACTGAGTTTAGGTTTGGAGAACATCACGAAGAGCGGGTGGGTACAAATAATTTGAGCCTTTATCCTTTGTTTCTTAAACCGTGAACCAGGCCACGTTATAACCCTCAAAAGTCCTAGCTGAAGCATGGGTTAGTTCGAAAGCATACTGTTACAAAAGGTATCCTGACTCCTTAAGGCCTACGATAAATACGGAGTTGACATCACGTTTTACAAACATTCACTTGTTTTATGAAAAAGAATGCATTTTTAAAATCTTCAAGACAGACATGAGCTTTTCATTTTTAACATAACTTTGTTTGCATATGACCTTTTGTTTGAACAGCATAGAAATTCGCACGACGAATGCCTAATGAACAGAAGTACTTCCAATCAAGGGGCATGGCATGACTATTGTCTATTATCTGGGGCAATTCAGTCAAGATTCGGAGAATCTTTCAAAATGCCAAGATAACCAGGGGCAAATCTCCACCTGAGTCACTTAGGGCACTCCAACAACGAATCTTGCCTGATCAAACATCTTTTGGTGGCGTGGCAAAATACTTCCAACAGGGGCAACTCCCCACATTCCCTGAACGTGGACATAGTCGAAAAAATACTACGCATAATCAAAGACCCGCTAGGTTGACATACCTAGGCAAAAATTAGGGCTTCCCGGCGAACCAAAAGGGTTCGGGCAAAATGAAGGGATGAAATGAAAAATCTGTACACCCGGCAAGTCGAAAACCTGAAAAGGCGGCTTGGGCAAAAATGGGTATCCCGGTGGACTGAAAACCCGAAAGGGCGGTCCAGGAAAAAGTTAGGGATTAAAGTGTACGACTATGTCCCATCTTCTTGTCACTTGCCTACTAGAAGAAGGTTTGTCCATCAACAACTATCAGCACCCCACAAGTGCCTCCCCCATAGAAACAGGGGCAATAATGGGTGGTCTAAGCAATCTGATTGTTCTGTCCTCCAGGGTATCAAGGTAGGTTCCGTTGAAGAACATAACCAATACAGTTCAATACTCCCCCAGAAGAGTCCAATCTAGTTCCCCAGGAAGGTTGGAATTCATATCCCCAAGCAGTAAGCTCATCCCCAGTAGATTCTGGAAGCTTACCCTCGCAGAACACGAACGCGTCGTCCGGCTTGATTTAAAGAGTTATTTCCTTAACAGGATATCACTGGGTTATCCTCAGCCAAAAGCCACGGAAAGAGCGTCCTCGACAAAGTCTTCCTATCCCCAGCAAATTATTATCAACACTCAGCAAGGTATCCCTCTTCCCACAGAGTATTGCTTCTCAGCATGGTCACTGGAGTATCTTTTCTCCCCGCAGAATCTTCCATTTGCCAAGTTCATCCCCCAACGGAGTCATCTTCTCCTACTGGTATTCTTGCAGTTATCATCCCCAGTGGAAGCAAAATCTATTCCTCAACATCAGCCCAGGATACGACTTCCCGGCACCCGTCAAGGATTTATTTTCTTAGACAAATAAACATCACATCTTCATACATTATAGCATGCATAGGCATCATACTACACGAATCTCATTGATTTTGAAGACATACAGTTCATGCATCATGAGTTTGCATACAATTATGTTTTGCCTTTTCAGGAAAAAGATCAATACAAAAATGACTACTATCAACTATCGCAACTCATTCTAGATATAGTTTCAGATATGACCCAGATATGGTGACGTTCTGATGCTGCTTCCAGATATCCTTCTAGATATAGTTTCAGATATGACCCAGATACAGTGACGTTCTGATGCTGCTTCCAGATCTCCTTCTAGATATAGTTTCAGATATGACCCAGATACGGTGACGTTCTGATGCTGCTTCCAGATCTCCTTCTAGATATAGTTTCAGATATGACCCAGATATGGTGACGTTCTGATACTGCTTCCAGATTTCCAATACTTGACTGAAAATAAAGATGCGGAAATAAAAATCCTAATTAATCTATTACAAACTTGAAATATTTATAATAATTTTAATTAAAAGAAAATAAAGGCGTGCATGACAAATTAAATACGAGAATAAATGAGAAGCCTAAAAGAACCTAATTAATTAAAAAAATATTTTTGTGTATTTTTTTATTGAGAAAATAATTTAATTACAAACTAGACCTAATTTTCTAATTAATTTTAATTAAAAAAAATCAAATGAATTTAATTAATCTAATTTATTTTCCATAAAATCAATTTAGAAAAAACCTAATTCTATATTTTTTGTGATTTTATATTTTTAGTAAAAAAATGATTTTTGTTGTTTTTTTGATTTAATAAAAAGAAGATTTTTTTTTGTAAAAAATGATTAAATAAATAAATAAAAAAAGAAAAAGAAATTAAAAAGAATGATTTGGGCCTGGTATTGCTGAGTAACCAGGGGGGTGAATTACTGATTTTTGTTGGGCCCAAGATGCCAGCCCAAACAAATGTTTGGATCCAGTGTTGGCCATGTTTGAGGGTGCACCATGGACTTTGCCTACGTGAGACCTTAGATCTGTGATGGAGATGATCTAATGGATGGATCAAGGGCGCATGCTAGGTTCTTGGAATGTGAGACATATAGGATCTGAAATCAAATAGTTAGAAAATGTAAACATTTCAAACCTGTGTATCGAACCCAGGACTCTCACCTCACATGCATTCCTCCTTACCACCAGACCAACCTGTTATTCATTTACATAAATGACAAAATAATAATATAATGGAAATACACGCCTTATGCCCAGAACATGCGCGAAATTCAAACCGACCAGTGGGAGTCAGCCACATGATCACCTTCTTCCTCAAGAATGTTATTTTAGGTATCAACCTTTTACCTACGGACACCAGCTGTAACTATAACCCCGCAAATCTCAAAAGTCAATGCCAGGCATGATAAATCCATTCCAAGCATACAGATCAAATCATTTTGATCTCACGAGTATGATGGCGTCCTTCTTTTTCCCTGATTTTACCTACATCAAAAAGCCCTCAACACAACCTCAAACCCTAACAATGGAAACTATCCATACATGCGCTAAAACTCTTAATTAACCATACCAATACGTTTTAAATGATGATATAAACATGAAGGCATGCTTAGAAATTATTTATGATGCATAAATTTACAGAACCAAATTCAAAAAAGATGGCAAACCGCGACGCTGTAAAGTGATGATTTCTGGAACTTTCACGCGTGCAAACAATGCTGCTAGCCTCAGGAAACGTCCATGAGTGGATTGGTGGCCTTGAATCACCTTGAATTGTACTCCAACTTAGAATTCAAACCCCACTTTTTTGTCCAAAATTTTGAGTTTTATTCTTCTTATGGAGGCATTTTTTCGTCCTCTTTAGGTCTGGCCTCCTTGTGTATATGTATTAGAACATATTAGGTTAACAAAAACAACTTGAATCTTGAATAATTATGGAGAAAAGATCTTGATTGTTCAATGCATTATTTGTTTCCAAAATAAGCCAAATCATTCCATTCTTACTCCAATCATCCTTGGTATGATTTAATCCTTATATACCAACATATATCATCTTCATTCAATGTCAAAATCATTCCAAAAGCAATTTACATGATTTATTTTGATTTTATTTGAATTTTAAATGAATAAAATCACAATAAATCAAATAAATAATTTAATGAGGCATGGAGTGGTTTGTGGGTTGTGGACCATGTAAGGAACAAGATACAAGCATAAAAAGTTGGGCCCATTTGAAAAAAATGCATTTTGGGCATGGTTGACTTTGTGCAAATTTCCAAAAATGGCCAACTTTGACAATGCACATCTCTCTAAATTTTGACCCTAAGAGTGTGTTCTTGGAATTTTTAGAAATCTTAGAATGTCCTCTAAATAACCCTTTTGGTTTCATTTCAATTGGATCTTCCATGTTCATGTAAGAAGCTTTGACCCAAAAGGTGTTTTTGTTGACTTTTTGAAATGATCTGTAATGTCTGAATTCATATCTTTTCATGAGTGCAAGTGATGAAGATGAGGTGTATGGAATTTCATCCTCTTCAAAATGACCATTGGATGGGGAATTTCTGACAAAGTATGAGAAAGTTATGCCTCGTCAAAGTTTGGTTGACTTTTCCTATAGAAACCCTAATTTAGCAACTTTTGAGTTTTGATGAATTTGGGGCATTACTTGAGGAATCATGATCAAACCTTGATAAAATGATGGATTTTACTTCAAAATGTTGATTTTGACCAAAAATCTTGAAGTTTGACTGTATGTGGGTCACATTTGACTTTTGACCCAACACAGTTGATTTTCAGGCATTTGAGTAGTTGACTGAGTAAACTTCTTGTGAAAGGTATGAGACTTGACATGGATGTTATTGAGAACATATTAGGACCATGGAAAAGATTTAATACCTTTGGAGTTCACCCATCTTGATGAAAATGGAAACCCTAGTTTGAGGTTCATTGTCCTAGGAGAGCATTTGCCTGATCAATCCTTGGGCAAGTTGAGGATTTCAATGAGTATGTTTGGAGTAAAGTGAGAGGGATAATTTTGGGGTACAACAGATGCCCCTGTTCAGTCTTCTTAAACCTGAGGATGTAGATTGGTTGTTCTACCTTTCGTGATCTGAAGGTGGAAGATGATTGAACACTAGAGTGTCCAGAAATCTGCACTCGCATGAAGTAATACTGATTGGTGATATCGGGAATGGGCTTACAGATGCCATTTTGAAGTCGACAGAGCATCATCAAATATGGGCTTAAAGATGCCATCCAGAAAAGACATCAGTTGCATAAGAGATTTCTTTACGAGAATTCCTGTACCTGCCATTGGGAGGGACTTCATCGAGGAATGTTGGTTTATGTCATGGGAGATAGAGTATAGGAGCTTAGGTTATCCACTACTCTACTGGGGAATTAACTCATGATTGAGGAAGTGGAAGTAAACTGCATATCTGGTCAGGGTCCAGGCTGCACAGCGACTTACTGGGGAAATGTGAGATCAACTGTATCTGGTCGGGTCTAGGTCTTGCAGTGTTGTAAACTGTTGTCTGGAGATAAGAGAAGGAACCTGGGTCGTAGGGTTACTTCGAGATGAACGCCTGGATAGTAGGGCTATGAGAAGGAACCTGTGTCGTAGGGTTACTTCGAAATGAAAGCCTGGATAATAGCGCTTATGAGAAGGAACCTGGATAGTAGGGTTACTTCAAGATGAAAGCCTGGATAGTAGGTCTTATAGGAAGGAACCTGTATAGTAGGGTTACTTCAAGTTGGAAGCCTGGATATTAGGGCTTATGGGAAGGAACCTGGATAGTAGGGTTACTTCTAGGCGGAAGCCTGGATAGTAGGGCTTATGTGAAGGAACCTGGATAGTAGGGTTACTTCAAGGTGGAATCCTGGATAGTAGGGCTTATGGGAAGGACCTTGGATAGTAGGGTTACTTCAAGGAGAAAGCTTGGATAGTAGGGCTTATGGGAAGGAACCTGGATAGTAGGGTTACCTCAAGATGAAATCCTGGATGGTAGGGCTTACGGGAAGGAACCTGGATAGTAGGGTTACTTCAAGATGAAAGCCTGGACGATAGGGATTATGGGAAGTAATCTGGATAGTAGGGTTACTTCAAGATGAAAGCCTCGATAGTAGGGCTTATGGGAAGGAATCTGGATAGTAGGGTTACATCAAGATGAAAGCCTGGATAGTAGGGCTTATGGGAAGGAACCTGGATGGTAGGGTTACTTCAAGATGAAAGCCTGGATAGTACGGCTTATGGGAAGGAACCTGGATAGTAGGGTTACTTCAAGATGAAAGCCTGTATAGTAGGGCTTATGGGAAGGAACCTGGATAGTAGGGTTACCTCAAGATGAAAGCCTGGATAGTAGGGCTTATGGGAAGGAACCTGGATAGTAGGGTTACTTCAAGATGAAAGCCTGGATAATAGGGCTCATGGGAAGGAGCCTGGATAGTAGGGTTACCTCAAGATGAAAGCCTGGATATTAGGGCTTATAGGAAGGAGCCTGGATATTAGGGTTACCTCAAGATGAAAGCCTGGATAGTAGGGCTTATGGGAAGGAACCTGGATAGTAGGGTTACCTCAAGATGAAAGTCTGGATAGTAGGGCTTATGGGAAGGAACGTGGATAGTAGGGTTACTTCAATATGAAAGCCTGGATAGTAGGGCTTGTGGGAAGGAACCTGGATAGTATGGTTACCTCAATATGAAAGCCTGGATAGTATGGCTTATGGGAAGGAACCTGGATAGTAGGGTTACCTCAAGATGAAAGCCTGGATAGCAGGGCTTATGGGAAGGAACCTGGATAGTAGGGTTACTTCAAGATAAAAGCCTGGATAATAGGGCTCGTGGGAAGGAACCTGGATAGTAGGGTTACCTAAAGATGAAAGCTTGGATAGTATGGCTTATGGGAAGGAACCTGGATAGTAGGGTTACCTCAAGATGAAAGCCTGAATAATAGGGCTTATGGGAAGGAACCTGGATAATAGGCTTACTTCAAGATGAAAGCCTGGATAGTAGGGCTCGTGGGAAGGAGCCTGGATAGTAGGGTTACCTCAAGATGAAAGCCTGGATAGTAGAGCTTATGGGAAGGAACCTGGATGGTAGGGTTACTTCAAGATGAAAGCCTGGATAGTAAGGCTTATGGGAAGGAACCCGAGTAAGGCTGCTTCGTGAGGAGTTTGGGTAAAACTGTATCTGAACCGAGAAAGAACCTAGGTAAGGTTACTTCGTTTAATCACGTGGGTTGGCTAATGATAATTGTCTTTCCTGAAAAGGTAACATGGTTAATTATATGCGATGCATGAAATGCATCGTGAGATGATGCTCTCAAAATAAATGAGATTATGCTGTATGTGATATGTATGTGCGTGTCATGATGTATGAGCATGAGATGCTATTGTGACATATCCGAGTCTGGGAAAATAAATCCCTGACTGCTGCTGGAGAGTATTGAAAATAGCACTCCTGACTATTGTAGGAAATCGTTGTTCTTCTACTTCCGCTGGGGATAGTGAACAGAGATGACCATGTTGGAGATTTACTCCTTGTTGTTTGTGAATATGCTGCCAGGGAGAGACTCTGTTTGAGAATAACTCTGTGGGGGAATAATTCTGTTGGAAAGTGAACTTCCGTAACTGGAAGGGTAAACTTTTCCAGAGATTGAGTTTCTGCGTTCAGGGAAATAAACTCTGCTTGGGAGACAAATTTTATGACCCGCTTGTGATTATGAAATTCTGCTGGGGAAGGTACTTCCTGTTTTGGTGGAGGCTGGTATCAATGCTTTGATTCCCTTTACTCTGTGGGGAGTATAGATGTCACGAGGTCGTATGCACTGATGAATATGTTTCAAAGCTATCTCTCCCCTGGTACCTGCTGGACAGAGTAACTGTCGGGTTTGACATTTTTAGTTTTTGTCCCTGTTTCTTAAGTTACGAGCAATTGTCTTTCTGTTTCCTATGCAAATGTTTGTGAACTGCAATCATATTTAAATGCATATGTTAAGAATAAACCATTGGACGTTCTTGCAAAACAAAATAGAAAAAGAAAAAAAAATAGTTTTGTAAAAATGACTTATATTAATTTCGAAATTGGCCTATAACATGCGCTTTTGTACAAGGAAGCTGACGCTCTTAGTAAGAGAACGCCGCCGTAAAAATGGAAGCTATACAATATTGTGTAAAAAAAGAAAACAACTATGTAAAATAATCCCATTGGGTTCCAAGCCTGCTATTTCCGCTATGTCTTCGAGCGTATCATCACTTTGCTGCTTGTCTGAAGCTGATTAGATTGATTGGTGTCGTTCGAGCTTGACAGTTGATACTGAGGTCTGATTGCAAGGTGATCCAATGGGACATAGTGATACGCTTTACATCCCTAACTTTTTCCTGGACTGTCCTTTCGGGTTTTTAGTCCACCGAGATACCCTTTTTTGCCCAAGCCGCCTTTTCAGGTTTTCGACTGGCCAGGTGTACAATTTTTTTTATTTTCATCCCTTATTTTTTCCCGAACGCTTTTGGCTCGCCGGGAAGCCCTTATTTTTTCCTAGGCCAGTCAACCTAGCGGGTCTTTTATCATGCGTAGTATCTTTTCACTATGCCCGCATTGAAAGGGTGAGGAATGTCGTCACCGTCCATGGTGGTTAGAATCATGGCTCCACCCGAGAAGATGTTTTTAATCACAAATGGCCCTTTATATGTGAGAGTCCATTTGCCCCTTGATCATCCGCTTTTGATACGTTTGACCATGACAGACAGCAGTAAGTCTCTTCTTATCGATCAAATTCAGTAGGTAAGTCGAGTCTGGATCTAGTCGTCTTCATTCAAACCTGTGTCTTTCATAATCCTTAAAGAAGGAATCTGGAACTCAATGGGTAGGACTGCCTCCATGCCATATACCAGAGAGTAGGGTGTTGCCCTTGATGACGTCCGTGCTGAGGTACAATACCTATGAAGAGCAAATGGTAATATCTCATGCCAGTCTTTGTATGTCACCGTCATCTTTTGTATAATCTTCTTGATGTTCCTGTTAGCCGCTTCAACAACGCCATTCATCTTCGGCCGGTAGGGAGAAGAGTTATTACGCTGTATCTTGAATTGTTTACAGAGTTCGGTGATCATCGTATTGTTGAGATACGTACCATTGTCAATGATAATTCTTTCTGGCACACCAGACCGACAAATCAGGTTATGCCTGATAAATCGCGCCACAACGTTCTTGGTCACAGTAGCAAAAGAGGCCCCCTCAACCCATTTTGTGAAGTAATCAATGGCCACCAGGATGAAGCGATGCCCATTGGAAGCGGTAGGTCTGATTTCTCCGATCATATCAATGCCCACATTGCAAAGGGCCAAGGAGCCGTCAATATATTCAAAGGAACCGGAGGCACATGCACCTTATCAGCATATATTTGGCAATTATGACAAGTTTGGGAGTGCTGATAATAATCTTCTTCCATAGTGGACCAGTAGTATTCTGCCCGTAGGACCTTCTTAGCCATGGTATGTCCACTTGAATGGGTTCCGAAGGTACCTTCATGTAGATATGCCATAATCCTCTCTGCTTCGCTCTTGTCTACACACCGCAGTAAGGTAGAGTCATGATTGAGCTTGTAAAGGATTCCATTACTCAGGAAGAATTTTGCAGCGAACCTTCTCAGAAACTTCTTATCATTGACAAATGCCCCGTCAGGATATTCTTGAGCCTCGAGATACCTTTTTACTTCGTGAAACCAAGGTTTAACTGCTACCTCTTCAGTATCAATCTTGCAGCAGTGCGCTGGTTCATCCAACCTTTCAATGGTGATTCGGGGAGCTTCGTTGTCCCACCTGCTTTGAACATAGAAGACATGGTAGCTAGTGCGTCAGCTAACTGATTCTCCTCTCGTGGGAAATGTTTAAAGGTTACCTCCTCAAAGTGAGGGAGCAATGTCAGTACATTCTCTTTGTATGGGATGAGATTCGGATGCTTCATATCCCATTCTCCTTTGATCTGGCTTATCACCAAGGCTGAATCCCCGAAGACATCTAAGAACTCGATTCTAAGGTCGATAGAAGCTTTGAGACCCATGATACAGGCTTCATACTCCGCCATGTTATTAGCGCAGTTGAAACATAGTCGGGCAGTGAAAGGAGTATGACAACCCTCAAGAGATATGATTACAGTGCCAATGCCATTATCGAGTGTGTTTGAAGCTCCGTCAAAAACCATGGTCCATCAGGATCCCTCCTTAGGTCCTTCATCCGGTCCAGGTTCTTCATAATCAGTCACCAGCATAATATTCTCGTCCGAGAATTCAAAATTCATGGACTGGTAGTCATCCACGGCCTGATGAGCCAAATGATCAGCCAATACACTTACCTTGATTGCTTTCTGGGTTGTATATTGTATATCGTATTCAGCTAAGATCATCTGCCATCTCGCTATTCTTCTGGAGAGTGCGGGCTTCTCGAAGATGTATTTGATTTGATCCATCTTAGATATCAACAAAGTAGTGTGGGTCAACATATACTGTCTTAGTCGGCGATCAGCCCATGCCAAAGCGTAACAAGTTTTCTAGAGCACTGAGTATCTTGTCTCACAGTCGGTAAACTTTTTGCTAAGGTAGTATATTGCATGCTCTTTTCGACCAGACTCGTCATGCTGCCCCAACACACATCCCATTGAATTGTCTAGCACTGTTAAGTATAATATCAAAGGTCTTCCTTCAACTGGAGGCATCAGAATTGGTGGTTCTTGAAGGTATTCTTTGATCCTTTCGAAAGTAGTCTGGCATTCGTCATTCCACTTTACCACTTGATCTTTCTTCAGAAGCATGAAGATGGGCTCACAAGTAGCAGTCAGATGTGAAATGAACCTGACGATATAGTTCAGGCGTCCCAAGAAGCCTCTAACTTCCTTCTCAGTACATGGAGCCGGTATCTCTTGCATAGCCTTTACCTTTGCAGGGTCTACCTGAATACCTTTGTCACTGACGATGAACCCCATAAGCTTACAAGACCTTACCTCGAAGGTGCACTTGTTCGGATTCAGTCTCAACTTATATGTCTTCAACCTGTCAAACAACTTTTGTAGATGGTCGAGGTGCTCCTCTTCGGTTTGAGACCTGGCTATCATGTCATCAACATAAACCTCTATCTCATGGTGAACCATATAGTGGAACAAGGCGACCATGGCTCGCTGATAAGTTTCCTTAACATTCTTCAACCCAAAAAGGCATCACTTTGTAACAGAAGGTGCCCCACTATGTGATGAAGGTTGTCTTCTCAATGTCTTCAGGAGCCATCTTGATCTGGTTGTAGCCAGAGAAACCATCCATGAAGGAGAAGATTTTTTGTTGCGCGGTGTTGTCAACCAGAACATCAATATGGGGAAGCGGGAATTCATCCTTAGGGCTTGCCCTGTTTAGGTCTCTGTATTCCACACACATCCGTACCTTACTATCCTTCTTTGGCACCGGAACAACGTTAGCAACCCACTTCGGATAGGAGGTGACAGCTAAGAACCCTGTGTTAAACTACTTCATAACCTCTGCTTTGATCTTCTCTGACATTTCAGGGCGCATACGACGGACCCTCTGTTTAACCGGGGGACAATCTTCTTTAGTCGGCATACGATGTACCATAATATCAGTGTCTAAACCAGGCATGTCTTCATATGACCATGCGAAGATCTCAACATATTCGTGCAACATCTGTATCAACCGTTGTTTGACATTAGTCTCTAGATTTGCACCGGTCTTGACTTATTTTCTGTCCACCTCTGTGCCCAAGTTTATCGTCTCAACTGGCTCTTCATGAGGTTGTATAGCACTCTCTTCCTATTGTAAAAGTCTAGCAAGTTCTCCGGGAACCTCACAATCTTCCTCGCCTTCTTCCTCGGCTTGGTTGATCGGATTTTCGAAGTTATAACTGGCAATAGCAGAACTGTTATCAATGGGGTCCATGGTGGATATGGATCTGCAATTGGATATGTGAGTGTGTGTAAGAGCATAGCTGTATTGATAAAGTAAAAGCAGAAAAGAAAAACAGAGAGCACAAGATTTGTATGTAAGGAACGTCGAATGTTTTATTGATGATATATGAAATGACATATAATAACCCTCACAGATAGAACCATTGTGCCTCGGGTAAGACACAATGCCATAAAGTTTAAATTTTTTATTACAAACACGGAAAACAAGTAAGACAATTACTGCGGAATAAAAGAAACTGGTATAAAATCTATGGCCGTCCAATTACCCGATCCACCATTGGTATTCGGGTAGATCCAGTGTCAATATCATAATCTTCCTCACTGTCTTCAATAGCATTGACCCCGCGATTACTAATGCGTCTGTTGTACCCCAAAATTTTCCCTCCCATATTTCTCAATACATGTTAAGTGAGGTCCTCAAATTGCTCAAGGAAGTTCAAAAGTTGACCAGAAAAACTCTCTCCTAAGGCAGTCTACTTCAAATTAGGGTTTCATTTTGCATCAATATGCTTGAGTCCAAAGGATCCCAAATGCTCACCATTGTCCTAATATGTTCTCAATATCTTCCATGTCAAGTTTCAAGACTTGCAGAAGAAGTTTGCTCAGTCAATTGCTCAAAGGCCTGAAAATCGACAGTGCTAGGTCAAAAGTCAACTGTGGCTCACATACAGTCAAACTTCAAGATTTTTGGTCAACATCCTCATTTTAAAGTATCATTCATCATTTGATCAAGGTTTGATCATTATTCATCAAGGATTGCTTACAATTCATCAAAATCCAAAAGTTGCTAAATTAGGGTTTTGCAGGAAAAGTCAACTCAACTTTGACCAAGCATAACTTTCTCATACTTTATCAGAAATGACCCATCCAAAGCTCATTTTTAAGAGGATGCAATTACCTACAATTCATATTCATCTCCAAAGTTAAAAATATTCACTCACAAAAATATATGAATTTTGACATTGTAGGTCATTTTGAAAAGTCAACAAAAACACCTTTTGGGTCAAAGCTTCATACATGAACATGGAAGATTCAATTGAGATGAGAACAAAAGGTTTGCTTAGAGTACATCCTAAGATTTCTAAAGAGTCCAAGAACACCTATCTAGGGTCAAACTTGAGAGAGTTATCGATTGGCTAAATTGACCTTTTTTGCAAAATTGCCAAAAGTCAACATTGGTTAAAATTGCATTTTTTCCACATGGGCCCATCTTTTCAAGATTGCATCTCATTCCTATCATAGTCCACGACCTATGGTACCCTCCATGCTTTATTTATTTAATTTATTTTGATTTTTATTCATTTAAAATTCAAATAAAATCAAATAAATCCAAATAATCATATAATGTGTTTTAGGGATGATTTTTGCATTGAAGGAAGATCTTATGTGCTGTCAAATGAGAACCAATTCGTGCAAGACTGATTTGGGTTGAAAAATATTGGATTGAAGAAAATTTATAAAGATATCATATGCCATGAAAGACCAAATCAAATCTTCATAATGGGCAAGATTCAAGTCGTTTTTGTTGACCTAATATGTTGTACTACATATACAGATGGTGTCCAAGGCAAGAGAAGAGGTTGAACAGTCGTGCAGAGCAAGAACAAAATTGAAAAAATTCAAGAGAAAGTGGTGATCCAATTTCCATCCTAGAGGCCAATCCAAGCCATTCTAACATTGCCAATAGATTGCTGGACATCCAAGGAACATATCCCAATCAATTTTAAGCCTTTTCACGCCTGGAATTGTAAGTTACATGTACCACAGTTTGCCTCCAAACTCAATTTCGATTTCATTGATTTACTCATCATGCGCATGTTTTGATTATATATTCATGTTCATTTTTGAGTTTGAAAACTATTGGTACCACTTAATTGGATTTCTAACACATGTATAGGATATTGCCATAGCTAGGGTTTTACATTCTTGTTTAGGACTTTGCAGTATAGGCTAAATTGAGTTTGGATTCTGGTGCCATGATACTCGTGAGGATGAGACAAGTTGATTGGCACTTTTGAATGTCATTTATATTGCTTGTAGAGAATTTTTGTGATGAACATGCTTGTAGCTACAACGAGGCAATCGTAGGTAAAAATGCTGTTACCTAAAATTACGGTTGGGAGGAAGAAGATGATGCGTGGCACTCCCTGGTTGGGAAGTTTGAACTTTAGCGCATTTTTGTCCATTAACTATTAGTTTTACTATATTATATTTTGTTTTCATCATATATACAAACTAGTCAGATAGCTCAATTGGCAAGCGTGCATTGGGAATAGGCATAAGGACCTGGGTTCGATCCCCAGGTCCCATATTTGTTTCATATTGTTTTTTAACAGGTAATCAAGCGTGTTGCATTAATGTACATCCACCATGTGCCATAAATATCCAACCATCAATGATGTCTCTAGCCCAGATCCAAGGCTTCTCCCTTGAAGGTCCACCATACGCCTCAGGTCAATGCATGCACTGAAACAGGCAAAGTCAAAAGGGCTGAGTTTGATTTGGGCCCAAAATTTCCTTAGCACACCCTCCCAATTGCTAAATAGCATCAGGCCCATCTCTAACCTTTTATTTTATTTTATTTATTTCTTTCCTTTAATTCTTTTAATTTTCTTTTAATCATTTTAATTGGCAAATTAATTATTTTTTATAAAAGTCATAAAATCAATAATTCACAAAAAATTAGGTTTAGTTTTTTTTATTATTATCAAAATTAATTTAATTTAGTTTAACTTAGGAAATTGTAATTTGTTTTCACAAATAAAATCAAATAGAAAATTAGGCTATCAATTGATTTAATTTTATTTTCTCTTTTTTTTTCTCAAATAAATAAAAATACAAAAAATAGGTTTTAGAGTAAATTAATTTATTTTTCTTAATTTAAAATTAAGTAGAATTAGGATTTTTCTTTTTTAGTTTAATGATTTCTTTATTTTCTTAAAACAACAGAACATGAAAAAAACATTTTTTAATCAATCGCAATTAGGTTTAGGCAAGGGTCAAAACCCTATTTGTCTCGTATTCGATTCATCGCGCGCGTGTTATTTATTTTTGCCAATATTGCTGTAACTGCTCATGGTTTGTAATAGTTTAATCTAGGACTTTTTACTTATCGCTTTTCCCCGGGTTTTTTTGGCTATGTAATTAATCCCCCTCCCCGAAGCCTTGTAATAGCGTAGATTTATTTTCTCGCATTTTTTCCTGCAAATATTTAACTGTTTAGATGTATGTTAATAGGATTGTGTGACAAGAATGCATGACGAATTTAATACAGTTAGAAAACCCTAATGTGCAAAGATAAATAATTGAAATAAACCACTCGCACATATCACTCTTAGGGTATGCCCTCACTTCGGTTGCCTTCGGTAAATGATCATTAAGCATAGGGTGTCTTAGTGGTTGCCCTCCTTTCTAAAAAAGATCAAACGTCCCGTTCGAATGTTGCCTCGGAATGTTGCCTCAGAAAGGTTTCCTCGGAAATGTTGCCTTGAATATGATCTTAAGACTCTAAGGTTATTACTAAGACGTCCTAACATTGCTTTAGTGGTTTTACGTCCCTTTCGAATTGACCCTTACAATTCCAATGACGGTGCTACCTATTTCTCAATAGTAGGATGGTGCTGTCTAAAGGAAACAAGAACAAAAACAATCTTTTTTTTTTTGCGTAGGTAGATGCTAGTAGGTACTTGCTCAAAATAAAAACTTTTCACACCTACACTTTTCAAACAAAACTTTCAAAACAACTTCGTCACACCTTTGAGGACTGATACAAGGGTTATCACGAAGTCAAACTTTTCAAAATAAAGCACATCCATAAGCAATTTTAAAAAGATGAGAAAGTACCTAAGAGCCCATGGAAAACCATGGATAGAAAGGGTGCTAACACCTTTCCTTTCTATAATCTACCCCCCGTACTCAGAATATCTCGAAAAAGGATTTTTTTTGTACTTTTTCCTTTCCGGTTGGATGAAATAAAAGTCGGTGGTGACTCTTACTTACCACGACATTTTGCGAACACAAAACGCAAAACGCAAAACGTAAACCAGTATTAACAGTCGGTTCTGCCACTGTATCACAGCGTCAAACAATCCTTTGAGCTCCTGAAGTAAACCCCAAACCAAATTTGTCAATTTTGTGAGTAAAATCAAGGAGCTGTCCCCAATTGATACACCCACCTTCTTTAACTACTGCTCTGGCGTCCTTGAGAGAAGCCATCTTCAGAGGAGGTTTGGTGCTGGTAGTAGTCTCGGTTGATGCCAAAATCTAGGGAACCTCTTCAAAATTTTGACAAGGAGTCTCTATGAATTCCCTGTCCATCTCCACATACCTGAAGGAGTTCAGGTGGCTCACCATATACTCCTCTTCGCCATACACTGTGACAATCTTCCATTTCACCAGATATTTCAGCATTTGGTGCATCATAGAAGTAACAACCCCAACTTCATGGATCCAAGGATGACCCAACAAACAAGAGTATGATGGCCTGATATCCATCACGTAGAAGGTGGACCCAAAGGTCTGAGAGCCCACTTTGACAGGGATGTCCACCTTCCCATGCACCAATCTCTTTGACCCGTCAAAAGCCTTCACCACAATGTTACTGGGCTTTAGGGTCAAGCCCTCACAATCTAGCCGATCGAGAGCCTTCTTAGGCAGAACATTCAATGGAGATCCAGTGTCCACCATCACATGAGCCATAATAGTTCCCCTGCATTCAATTGAGACATGTAGAGCATCATTATGTTTCCTCCCCTTTGGTGTCAAGTCGACATCTGAAAAGCCCAACCCATTATCAGAAGTTAGAATGGCCATACAGTCTTTGAATTGATCGGTTGAGGTTTCTTACGGCACATGCACAATCTTGAGGAATGCAATCAAAGCCTTTGCATGGGCCTCAAAATATAACAACAGAGACAACATCGATGTTTTCTAAGGGGTCTGCCCCAGCTGCTCAACCATATTGTAGTCGCTCTTCTTGATTATTTTTAAGATTTCCTCTATCTCTTGCTTAGAGGATTCCACAACAACTTTTCTAGGTGCCTCCGTCCGGGCAGGCTCACCTACAGCTTCTTTGCCCCGAGTCCCAGATGACTCAACTACAGGAGTAACAATTGGAGTAAGAATGAGAGTAGTATCGGAAGTACCGGTAGGAACAATAGATGAAATAACAACAGGCTTAGTGACAGTCTTCGGGGAGATCTCAGGAGAGAAAACCCTTCCACTTCTGGTGATCTTATTGGTCCCGACAATGTTACTGACATCGGGATCAGCTTCTTCAGCCTTCAAATCTTGTTTAACACCATGGTAGTAAACATCAGCGCCATAATTCCAAGGGACAACTTTGTCTGAGGAGTATGGGACATGACCAGGAAAAGTGATTATTAACAGAGAAATTCTTGGGGCAGGTGTAATCCTAACAGTACTTTTAGAGGAGACCTTGGAAGGATTGGCGGAAATGGTTATAATGGCAATATCTTCACACGGAACAGTTGGAATCAAAGTCTTTTCGAACAAAATTTCTCTGCTGTCCATCAGGCGTTGAACACATGCAATCAACAAATAGCAACCAGTGGGTAGAGATGAACACATGTGGCAACCTTCATCAGAACCCAGAAATAAACCGACAAACAACAAATTCTTCTTAATAGTCATAAGAGGAGTAGAAACTTCATCAATAGAGGTAACAAACAGATCAGTACCAATGGCATTAACTCCACGGTTGTGCTTAGGCATGGGAACAATTATGACATTAGGATTCTCTAGAGCATCAAACTCAATCTCCTTGGCTTCAATTAGATCTTGTACTTTATTTCTCAGAGCCCAACAGTCATTTGTATCATTGCCAAGACTCTTAGAATGGTATGCACACCGAGCGTTTGGATTGTACTGAGGAGATGTGGTGTTAGGATTCTTGGGAGCTTCTTTCAAGGTTGCCAAGTTGGATCTTAGAAGATGGGGTAGAACCTCAGTCAATGTCATGTTAATCCGGGTAAACTGCCTTTGCGGTCTTTCTACCTTTTGCTGATTATTTCGTTGTGGGGTAGCTGCGGGCCTAGATATCATCACAGCACCTACCGTTGGACGGTGCTTAGCTCTGTTATGACCTCTTGGGCTATAAATAACACCGACTTCCTTCTTATCTGCAAAGGGCTTCTTCACCGAGCTCGAAGAGGCGTCTTTATGGATCTTGCACTATGGATCCCAACTTCTACCCTCTCTCCTGTTAATATCAGCTCGGTGAAACCAGCTGAGGAGCTACCAATCAAATGATTGAAGAATGGACTAGAAAGCGTCCCAAGAAACATGTCAACAACTCCCTATCAGACAAAAGGGGTTGGACTCTCCCAGCCAAATCTCTCCACTTCTGTGCATAGTCCTTAAAGCCTTCACCTGCACCCATGAACATAATCTGGAGTTGAGTACGAGTAGGAGAAAACTCAGCATTTTATTGATACTGCTTATAAAAATTAGCAACCAAATCCTCCCAGTTACGGATAGTGGTTCCCTCCAGTTGATAGAACCATTCGAGCTGAGTCCCTGACAGATTGTCTTGAAAGAAGTGAACCCACAAGTTCCTATTAGCAGTGTTGTTGTACCCCAATTTTTTCCCCTAAGATCCCTTCATCATACCATATTGTTTCAATTACCACAAAATCATATTAGGGATTTTGGTTCTTCTCCCTATCTTTAGCCTTGCTCTTTGAGGAGTTACCAAGCACCTTGACTTGTTTTCTTTGGTGATCATGGATATTTTTCTTTGATTTTCTCTCTAAATTAACAAAATACAATATTGGTTTGTCTTACTTGTTAATAATGTAGGTAAAGGCAATGAGGTTTAGCAAGTTGTATCATGGGTTCATGAGTCTATTTCCATGCCCTAGTCAAAGTCTTAAGAGATTCAAACCTCACCATTGAAGTTGATTTGAAGTTGGTATAGAAGTAGTTTTGGTGGCCATGAGTCCTCATCATCATCCTCAACAAATTCTATTCACAAAGGAAGAAAATTGGCACAAAAAGTTTGTTTAAACTTTGCAAAGTTCCACCAAGCATTCTCTTGATCTAGAGGCTAGGGTTTTGGACTTCAGAGGGGCATATCTTGCTCATCTTTTGGTATTTTTGAGTGATTCCAAAAACATTCTTATCTTCAAAGAGTTACCAACAAATCACTTCAAAAGTTACAAGGAGTTTTCATGTGGAAGGAACTTGGTGAAGAAGAAATATTACAAGTCATCCAGATGAATCCCTTATTTTGCCTATGTGACTTCAAATGGTCATAACTTGGTCAATTTTTATAACCTTGAGCCCATTATTTTTTCATGATGACCCTAAGGATGTGTACTTCATGCCTTCTTTTATGTTCAAAGTAAGAAAATGGATGGAAGTTGCCTTAAGAATGCAAGAGATTATAGGTCATTTCATGATTTTTGGCCAACTTCAACAAGTCATAACATGCTCAATTTTTGGAGATTTTGAGTTGTTCAAATTTAAAAATGTCATTCAAGAGATCTACTTCATTCCATATTTTTTGGTCAAGAGAAAATTCCAAGTGGAAGGCCATGTTTGAATGCAAGAGATTATAGGTCATTTTTTAAGAAGAATTTAAAATATTTCTAAGTATGGAAAGTCAACTCTTTTTCTTCAACTTTGACTCCATGTAGTTTTCATCTCAAGCATCCATTTGGTTCCATTCTTTTTCCATTGCAAAGCTTGTTACCTCATCTTTCTAAAGCATCAAGAATTTGGCCCTAAGACCCCCCTGAGGTGGAAATGCCATTGGATTGAACTTGGTAACTTGGAACTGAAGTTTCCCCATAAGTCAGAATTTGAAATCCATGTTTTGGCCTTTAAACATCAAATTAGCACGCGTTTATGATCTAAACATGTTTAACCAAGTTGCCAAAGTGGATTTGAGCCTTGAAACAGAAGGATTTGATGAGTTTTGATGTAAATCAGATCACACTTTGCTCGTTTATCAGGTTCACACGATTTCCCTCCAATTTGCATCATTCCACACGCTTGAACATTCCATTTGATTCCCTATAAATAGAGGGTCATCCCCCATTCAATTTCCCAAGCTTAGATATCCAGAATCACCCTGCCAAACTTGCTTCACAACTCAGAATTCAGCTACTTCGAATCCTATTCTTAAGCTTTTTTCAATCCATTTTTTTCATCAATTCACCTTCCTTGATATTCCTTGAAGCTAACCATATAATCACATTTAAGAATCGTGCCCTATATTGCTCCATAGAAGTCCAGTTTCAGAGCTCTGCAACTCAACTTTAATAGGTAGATTCCTTCATCAATTCTTCAAAACATTGGTATCATTGTGTTGCTCTCATTTCCCTAGTTCTAGTCGCAACACTTACTTTTATCTGGAAGCACGTTTTGACCATGAATTTTAAAATCCCTTTTCAAAACTTTCTTTCCAAATTGCTTGAGTTACAGTTCATATAAATTTGACGCGAGGGTGTGGTTGTCTTCGTCTTGAATAGACGAAGCGAATAACATAGGTCTGAGCTTCTGATTTTACAGTTTGAAAGACCTGCAATTCGTGAAGGCTGGAGGTTGAAGATGACCAACGTTTCATCTTCTAACCAATGAAAGCGTGACATTTGTTATTTTCAATTTTTGATTTTATTAATGATTTTGTACATTATTCATTAAAGACCATGATATGCACAGCGCGCCAGATCCTTTGGATTTGATTACTAACGTGTTTTGACTCTCATCCAATGGTCCACATCTTTTTCTTTTATTTTCTTTTTCTGATTTTTATATTTTAATTGTTTTAAATTTCAAAAAATCATAGAAAATTCATTTTTAGTCCAAAAAATCTAAAAAAGTTATGAAAAATATTTTTGATTATTCTATTTCAGATTTTTATTTTTTCAAAATTTAATTTTGTGTTTTGATATTTTTTTATGAATTTTACACTTATTTGATTTGTTTAAAATGTTTAAAAATACTTTTACACGTTTTTAAATAATGAAAAAATTATGGAATGATCTAATGATATTGTGACAAATATTGGTGACCTTATTTTATTTTTGTTTATGACTATTCTATTTTTTTACTATTTTTGTTTATTTTACCCATTTATTTTAATTTTTAAAAATAGTTTCTAACTTTTAAAAATTCCCAAAAATTTGTAAAATTACTTGGCCTCTTTTCTGATTTTTCTATGGTCTTATTTTTGATTTCTTGATTAATTTGAATATAATTAGCATTTTCTTCATTATTTTCCATTTTTTAAAACATTTTTAAACCCTTTAATGAACATATTAATTATATTATTATTTTGTGAATATTTTCTGGCTGTCTTGGTTTGATTTTTTTGTCATGGCTTTATTAACATCATTGGATCCATGGTGTTGAGTTTAACTCCACAAAAAATGGATGAATGATTTTAATAATAGTTTGATTAAATATTAATTCAAATGTGGTTTTTCTTTTTATCCTAATTCCTCTTCATCTCATCCCCTTATTATTGCACTAAATGTTGTTAGAGCATGATCTCTATATCATGTCTCAAAACAAATTGTGCATAGATTGCCATTGACCGACCTCAAAATAGGTGCGACTTCAATATAAGTCAACTTACGATTGCTTAACATAGCGCTAAATTTTATCTCGATTCGAATAAATGATCATTCGTGGCCCAAACATATGATTGCAAGCCCAAGTATGTTAATTTGATCTCTTTGATCCAATAACCTTGAGATTTATTGTGTGGAGGCTTTGGTTCTACCAATCCTCTAATGGATCTACAAAACCTTTGGTCAACGCGGATCACTTAAACATCGTTGATAATTAAATGGTACTTGTGAGAATTCCAAATGGATGATATACTTGACAAAAATTAAATGCAACTTGTTGTGTGGAGGCTTTGGTTCTACCAATCCTCTAATGAGTTCCAAATGCAAGTTTTAAGATGGTCATCGAACCAACCACTAATTATTGACTTGTTTTATTTTATGCTTTTATTCTTTTATGCTTTATGTATTATTTATTTTTTAGCATTTTACATTTCATGCCATTTTCATCTTTTCTCATTTGAGCATTTATTTTCTTGTCATTTTTACTTTGCTCACTTGAGCTTTTCTTTTTTCCTTTTTCTATGATACTTAATAACCAACTTAAACCATAAAAAACTCTTAATGGTACTTGGACTATTTAGTTACTATCCTTGGCATGATGGAGCAGTGGACTTTTTCTTGGACTTAGGATTAGAAACTTTGGCCTATCTTGGATACCTTGAGATCTTATCTGATTATTTGTCTAGAGCTCTTGAGGTTTACCTCAAGACATTGGGTTGCTTGTTTGTTTTTGTGTACAAGTTTTTGTGATTACACTCTTTGTTTGTAATATGGAATTCACCCGCATACAGCCGTTACTCTGCCCAATTTTTTGTGAAGACTTAATACATTTGAAGAGGTCTAGTATCTTTGCTTGCTTGGTTTCACTCCAAAAAATGGGAATTCTATCTTGTCTCATAATGTCAAGTTTTGGCTTCTTGTTTGTTAGATGGTCCTTATCCTTAGCTTTTACCTTATGCTTTAGGATAGCCTCTTCTTCTCCTCCCATCTTCTTTAATTTCAAAAATCTTCTCCCTCCTTTTGAAAACCCTTCTTGTTATGAAACTTAAACACTTTCATAATAAACTTGGGCTTATTGTCATGTATTTTCAAAAAACATTTTCATAAATAAACTTCAATCAACTTAATAATATCTTGACATTTTATGTGAGAAGACTAAAAGTCAATCAATCTCATTCAAACCATTTTGCCACTTTGGCTTTTACCTTTAAACTTTTCTAAAACATTAGGCTCTTGTCAATCCTTGTAGTGATGCAAACATCTATACTTCTACAATATGTAGTGAAGTGAGATATTTTCCACTTGGGTGTTGAGTGAGGCATTGTTGATGTTAAAATCCAAGCCATATCCTCCACTTTGAGATGATGCAAATTCTCCTTTCTCATGATTGTGGGTAGTAAGTATGTTTTCCACACGGACAATGACGATGACGTCTTATCTCATAAAATTAACCAACACACTCGTGTTTCAAATTTTTAAAAGAGGAACTACGGGTACCCTGATCCCCTATTGCACGAAAGGTGGTACGTAGGCACTAAAGGTTCGCAACCGCGGCGGGTGCAAAAATCATAAAAAAATACTTCTTTTCTCACCTCCACTATCCATTTTATATACAACACATTTTTATAGCCAAAATATACATATTTTACAAAGAGGTTCCTGTGAATTACCGTAGATGTTTAAGGTGCTAATACCTTCCCTATGCATAACCAAGCTCCTTACCTTGAATCTTCCCCCCTCTTTTTGGGTTATTCGCTCTTTTCCCATTCCTTTGGAAACAATAAAGGGCGGTGGTGATTTTTATTTTGATTTGTATAAAGTCTAGTTAATCCAATGGCTTAGTCTTTAACATATCTACCGCTACAAGTGTGAGGCCGAATCTTCCTCACATAGGAAAGAAGATGAAGCTTGGGACAAGACACCACATCATACTTTGCGAAAACCGGAGCTTTAAACTTTTGTGGGATGACTACCCCAGACACCAACCCCAACTCTTCAAAATCCAAACCTGGTATTCTCTAGATCTCCATAGCCCTCAACCGATCCTCTAACTGTTTATATCTATCCTCAGTAGGAGGATACTGCTCATCATTGTAGTCTGTGTCATCATCAGAAACCTCAGGGCTAAGGTCCTTCTCCCTTGTCTCTATATCTTGATTCTCCCCTTCTTTGGACGAGGAGGTTAGATCAACTGATTGCTTTAATGGCCCCCTGAACCTTCTTCCCAGATTTAGAACACCAGAGATCTTCTTCTTCTTCTTCTTCTTCTTCTTCTTTTCCTTCAGGATGAGGGCCTTCATATCTTCTTGCCCTTTTTCCAAAGCTATGAACATTTGTTGAAAATGGGCATTTTGTGCCTGAATATCTTTGATGCTTTGTTCAGAAGACATTTTTGCTGAAATAAACAACGAAGAAGATGAGAAACCTGTAATGGTACCTGTTTATGCAATGTCATGGATGGTATACGTATGCAATGATTTCAAGGACTTTTAAAGGCTCAAATTTGTTTAACCAAAATAAACACACGTTAGTTGTATTAATAAGTCCAGGTTGTTACAAAGACTTCACTTTAGGCTTACAATTAAACAAAACTTAAAGCAAAAGAAAACTAGGTCTCCTAGGAACGCATCCTCTTTGGCGCAATATAGGCGTTGATGTTCCTTTCTTCATGAAGTAGCCTAGTGAGCTCCAGGACCTTCTTCTCACTGGCATAGAATTGAGCTTCAAACGTGTCCCGCTCCTCTTTAAGTTGAGCCCAGGATTTCTGTAACTCCTCGTGATCAATTGGCATGTCAGGATGATGAACAAGAGAAGAAGTGTCTCCTTCAGCAACTGGTTCCATAATCATTGGTAGGACAACAGGGTAAGGCATCATAAGACTTTGGGCACTGGCTCGTACCCATCTGAGATAAGGCTCAAGACGGATGGAATTCTTGTGCCCCAGTGTCTTGCTATCAATTTTATATACTATGCCCCAAGCTCTCATGAACCTTTTGCAGTAACCCTGAGTATCATTCTCATAGTTGGAGGTGATTCCTTGGATAAGCCTATCGTGAGGACCATCCCTTCTCGCATAACCAAATTTACGCAGTGCCAAACAAGGGTTATAAGTGATTCCTCCCCTAATGCCTAAGAGAGGGACATTAGGGAATTCACCACAGCGATCGATGATGGTAACATCTTATGAGAACCATGAACACCAATGAATGTCTGAATGTGTAAGGGACATCAGCCTATGGGACCATTTCATACCCTGCTCATTCTTCAAAATAGACTTGAGTAGGTGCGAAATAAACCACCTAGCCAATAGAGGGGTGCAACACAGGAAGGTCCCCCTTCTCTTTAGAGTGCAAGCATACAGAGAGTGTAGAACATCCCCAAGTAATGTAGGCACCATATTATGAGACAGAAAAACCTTAATAGTATTCACATCTACGAGTTGGTCTACATTAGGGAAAAGTACCATCGCGTAGATGAGGAGTGCCAATACCTTTTCAAAAGCTTGTAAATCCAGGGTATCCCAAAAATAGTAAGCCTTCTCGAATAGAAATTTAATCGGGATTCCTTGGACACCTCCTCTAGATTCCCAATTTATCACTACATCGGACCGTTGTAAGGATAGAGCTCGAGCAATCTATTCAGGATTTGGATGTTCTTCCGTACCGTTGAAAGGTAACTGATCAAGAACAGGTACCCCTAACAACCAAGAAAATTCCTCCATAGTAGGCACTAGCTGGTAATCCGGGAAGGTGAAGCAATGGTGCAAAGGATCAAAGAACTGAAATAGCACTTTTAACAATTCTTCATTTGGTTTTAAAGTGACCAAGTTGAGAAAAAGACCATGTTTTTCAGTGAAGGGAGAGATTTCGGGGATCCTTAATGCCAAATCCTTTAGTTGAACAGGAACTTTCACAAGGTTAATCTGGATAGTGTTTCTGCGGGTGGATGCCATGTCCTATAAAACAAAGCAAATATGAGCCTTAGAAAATCCTTGAAATGGTTAGTATGATATGCCATGCTTATGATGTCATGATTATGATAAAAAATCACATGTATAGAAAGCAACAAACAAGTCACACCAAGTCCTTTGGTTTAAGGCCTGCATGGGTTTTAAGGTCATACCCTCTTGAAGCTGGATTGGTTCAACCTGTCCTATAAATAGTAACCGGGTTTTAAGGGATCTCAATATCAACGATATTTCCCCCAAGCTTCGTTCCATAGGCGATTGACTCACAACCAAACAAAACTCAAGAGTCAAACCTCAATGAGTTTAGCATCGAGTATCTGTCGACCTTGGGAATACACCAAAGCTGGCCATCTCTCTACGTCCTACTGACCAAGTTGTGCAATTAAAGGTTCTAAGGTCAGTTGATACTTTATGACACCAAACAGTGGTCCCGTACTCTCCTTGATTGACTCAAGGGTTATCGGTACCAACCAAAGTGTCACATCAACGTAGCTACCACTTCAACCGTGTCGGTATACCCCACACAGTTCCCTCACAGTTTATTGCTACTTACCTAAAATGTGTCCCCAGATCCTGGTGTAGGATCTATATAACCCCAACCAAACCTTTGATTATAAAGCAGGCAAAGCAAAACAAGAAAACAATTTTAGAAATGACCTAGATCCTAAGGTATACCCCACTTATCAATCTCCAGTAGAGTTGCCAGTTCTGTGATACGGTGGCAGAACTGACTGTTATACTGATTTTGCATTTTTGTTCGCAAATGTCGCGGTAAGCAAGAGTCGCCACCGACTTTTATTTCATCCAATAAAGGAAAGGAAAAAGAACAGAAAAAACCTTTTTTTTGAGAGTTTCTGAGCACGGGGGGTAGATTATAGAAAGGGAAGGTGTTAGCACCCTTTCTATCTGTGGTTTTCCACGGGCTCTTAGGTACTTGCTCATTTTTGAAATTTCTTGTGTGTGTTTTGTAAAATGTTTTTCTTAACTTCGTGATAACTCTTGTATCTGTCCTCAAGAGCGTGACGAAGTGGTTTTTGAAAAACTATTTTGAAAGTGTTTGTGTAAAAGAGTTTTTATGGTTTTGAGCAAGTACTTAAGATATTCTACCTACTCGAAAAAAATATTGTTCGTTCTCGTTTCCTTTAGACAAATGTATCCTACTATTAAGGAGTAGGTAGCCCTACCGTTGGAGTTTTAAGGGACATTCGAAGGGACAAGTACGGTCACAAAAGCAATGGTTAGGAAACTTTAGTAATTATCCTAAAGTCATAAAGATCTTTCCGAGGAAACATCCGAACGGGTCATTTTTTATCTTTTGGGACTAGAGGATGACCACTAAAATTCCCTATGATTTACGACTGTTTACCGAAGGCAACCGGAGTGGGGCAAACCCTAGGAGTGAGCATGTGCAAGTGTGCTTTTTCAATTAATTATCTTTGCACAATTAAGGTTATCTACCTTTTAATCATTGATTTGTCTTTCGCATGCAATCCTAATATCTATACATCTAGCCGTTTAATAGTTGCAAAATTTAATGAGTGCAAGAAATTAACGTCCTAGCTATTACAAGGCTTTTGGGAAGATACACCAATATTTGACTGAAAATAAAGATGCGGAAATAAAAATCCTAATTAATCTATTACAAACTTTAAATAGTTACAATAATTTAAATTAAAATAAAATAAAGGTGCGCGCGACGAATTAAATACGAGAATAAATCAGAAGCCTAAAAGAACCTAATTAACTAAAAAAATATTTTTGTGTATTTTTTTATTGAGAAAATAATTTAATTACAAACTAGACCTAATTTTCTAATTAATTTTAATTAAAAAAAACAATCAAATGAATCAAATGAATCTAATTTATTTTCCATAAAATTAATTTAAAAAAACCTAATTCTATATTTTTTGTGATTTTATATTTTTAATAAAAATGATTTTTGTTGTTTTTTTGATTTAATAAAAAGAAGATTTTTGTTGTAAAAAATGATTAAATAAATAAATAAAACAAGAAAAAAAATTAAAAAGAATGATTTGGGCATGGTATTGCTGAGTAACCAGGGGGGTGAATTACTGATTTTCGTTGGGCCCAAGATGCCAACCCAAACAAATGCTTGGATCCATTGTTGGCCACGTTTGAGGGTGCAGCATGGACTTTGCCTACATGAGACCTTGGATATGTGATGGAGATGATCCAATGGATGGATCTGGGGCGCATGCTAGGTGCTTGGAATGTGAGACATATAGGATCTGAAATCAAATAGTTAGTGTAGCGGTAGAAATGTTTAAGACTAAGCCATTGGATTGACTAGACTTTATACAAATCAAAATCAAAATCGCCATCACGCTTTACTGTTTCCAAAGGAATGGGAAAAGAGCGAATAACCCAAAAAGAAGGGGAAAGATTTAAGGTAAGGGGGTTGATTATGCAAAGGGAAGGTATTAGTACCCTAAACATCTACGGTACTCCACAAGAGCCTCTTTGTAAAAATCTGTATATTTTTGCTATAAAAAATGTTGTATAGAAAAAAATGGATGGTGAAGGTGAGGAAATAAATATATTTATTTTATAATTTTTGCACCCCCCGCAGTTGTGAACCTTTAGTGCCTACGTACCACCTTTTCGTGCAATAGGGGATCAGGGTACACGTAGTTCCTCTTTTAAAAAATTTAAGACACAAATGTGTTGGTTAGTTTTATGAGATAAAACATCATCGTCATTATCCATGTGGAAAACATACTTACTACCCGCAATTATGAGAAAGGAGAATTTGCATCAACTCAAAGTGGAGGATATGGCTTGGATTTTAAAACCAACAATGCCTCACTCAACACCCTAGTGGAAAATATCTCTCTTCACTACATATTATAGAAGTATAGTTGTTTGAATAACTACAAGGATTGACAAGAGTTCAATCTTTTTTTGAGAAAAGTTTAAAAATAAAAGCCAAAGTGGCAAAATGGTTTGAAATGAGATTGATTGACTTTTAGCCTTCTCACAAAAATGTCAAGGTATTATTAAGTTGATTGGAGTTTATTTATAAAAATGTTTTGAAAATGCATGGACATGGGTCCAAGTTTGTTATGAAAGTGGTTCAAGTTCAAAAACAAGAAGAGTTTTCAAAAGGGGGAAGAAGATTTTTGAAATTAAAGAGGATGGAAGGAGAAGAAGGGACTATCCTAAAGCATAAGGTAAAAGCTAGGGATATGAACCATCTAACAAACAAGAAGCCAATACTTGACATTATGAACCAAGATAGAATTCCCATTCCTTGGGTTGAAACCAATGAAGCAAAAAAACCATACCTTTTGAGAGAACCAAACTTCAAGTGTATTAAGTCTTCACAAAAATTGGGCAGAGTAACGGCTGTATACAGGTGAATTCCAGATTACAAACAAAGGGTGTAATCAAAAAACCCTGCACACAAAAACAAACAAGAAACCCAATGTCTTGAGGTAAACCTCAAGAACTCCAGACAGAATAATCATATAAGATCAAAAGGTCTCCAAGATAGGCCAAGGATTCTAATCCTAAGTCCAAGAAAAGTCCCATGCTCCATAATGCCAAGGATAGTAACCAAATAGTCCAAGTACCATTAAAGATTTTTTAGGGTTTATGTTGATTATTAAGTATCTTAAGAAAGGGAAAGAAAAGCTCAAGTGAGCAAAGTAAAAATGGCAAGAGAGTAAATGCTCAAATGAGCAAAGATGAAAATGGCATGAAATGTAAATGCTAAAAGTAAATGGTCCATAAAGCATAAAAAGAATAAAAGCATAAGGTAAGACAAGTCAATAATTAGTGGTTAGTTGGATGACCATCTTGAAGCTTGCATTTGGAACTCATTAAAGGATTGGTAGAACCAAAGCCTCCACACAACAAGTTGCATTTGCTTTTTGTCAAGTATATCATCCATTTGGAATTCTCACAAATACCATTTAATGATCAACGATGTTTAAGTGATCCGCGTTGACCAAAGGTGTTGTAGATCCATTAGAGGATTGGTAGAACCAAAGCCTCCACACAATGAATCTCAAGGTTATTGGATCAAAGAGATCAAATTAACATACTTGGGCTTGCAATATTAAGTTTGGGCCACAAATGATCATTTATTCGAATCAGGACAAAATTTAGCGCTATGTTAAGCAATCGTAAGTGGACTTATATAGAACTCACACCTATTTTGAGGCCGGTCAATAGAAATCTATGCACCATTTATTTTGAGACATGATATAGAGATCATGCTCCAACAACATTTAGTGTAATAAGAAACAGATGAGATGAAGAGGGATGTGGAAAAATATACAAACCATATTTGAATTAAATTTTAATCAAACTATTATTAAAATCATTCATCCATTTTTGTGGAGTTAAACTCAACACTATGGATCTAATGATGTTAATAAAGTTCATGATCCAAAATCTAACCCAAGATCAGCCAGAAAATAGTCACAAAATAATATCACATTTTAATATACACAAAAGGGTTTAAAATAATGTTTAAAAATAGAAAATAAAGAGAAAAACATCAACTATGTTCAAATTAATCAAGAAATAAAAAGTAAGACCATAGAAAAATCAGAAAAAGGCTCAAATAATTTTACAAATTTTTTGGTAATTTTTTAAAGTCAGAAACTATTTTTAAAATTAAAATAAATGGGTAAAATAAACAAAATATGATAAAAAATAGTAAAGGCAGAAACAAAAATAAAATAAGGTCACCAATATTTGTCACAATATCATTGGATCATTCCATGATTTTTTTCAGAATTTAAAAATGTATAAAAGTATTTTTAAACATTTAAAGCAATTCCAATAAAGTGTAAATTTATAAAAAATGCCAAAACACAAAATTAAATTGTGAAAAAAAAATCAGAAAGAGAATAATCAAAAATATTTTTCATAATTTTTTCAGATGTTTTGGACTGAAAATGAATTTTCTATGATTTTTTGAAATTTAAAACAATTAAAATATAAAAATCAGAAAAAGAAAATAAAAGTAAAATATGTGGACCATTGGATGAGACTCAAAACGCGTTAGTAATCAAATCCAAGGGATCTGGCGCGCTGTGCATATCATGGTCATTAGTGAATAATGTACAGAATCATTAATTAAATCAGAATTTGAAAAAAATAGATGGTGCGCCTTCATTGGATGGAAGATGACACGTTGGTCATCTTCAACCTCCAGCCATCACGAATTGTAGGTCTCTCAAACTGTAAAATCAGAAGCTCAGACCTATGCCATTCGCTTCGTCTCTTCAAGACGAAGACAACCACACCCTCGCGCCAAATTTATATAAACTGTAGCTCAAGCAATTTGGAAGGAAAGTTTTGAAAAGGGATTTTAAATTTCATGGTCAAAACGTGTTTCCAGTAAAAGGTAAGTGTTACGACTAGAACCAAGGCAATGAGAGCAACACAATTATAACAGAGTTTTGAAGAATTGATGAAGGAATCTACCTATTGAAATTGAATTACAGAGCTCTGAAACTGGACTTCTATGGAGCAGTATAGGGCACGATTCTTGAATGTAATTATGTGGTTAGCTTCAGGGAAGATCAAGGACGGTGAATTGATGGAAAAATTGGATTGAAAAAGGCTCGAGAATGGATTTTGAAGTTACTGAATTCTGAGTTATGAAACAAGTTTGGCAGGGTGATTCTGGCTATCCAAGCTTGGGAAAATGAATGGGATAGTTCATGTATTTATAGTAGAAGCAAATGGGATCAAAAAGGAAGAGTGAATGATGCGTTTTGGAGGGAATTCGTGCAAGCTTGATGCACGAGTGAAGTGTTATCCAAACATCACCAAAACTCATCCAATTCTTGCATTTTGATGCATTAATCCACTTGTGAAAGTTGGCTAATCATGTTTAGACCCAAAACGCGTGCTAATTGGAGGTTTAGAGGTTGTAACATGAAATTCAAATTTTGACTTGCAATGAAACTTCAATTCCAAGTTAGCACTTTTGAAACAATGGCATTCTTAGATCAAGGGGTCTTAAGGCATGATTCTTGATACTTTAGAAAGATGAGGTTACAAACTTTGCAATGGAAAAAGAATGGATTTAAATGGATGCTTGAGCTGAAAGTTGTATTGAGTCAAAGTTGAAGAAAAATGGTTGACTTTCCATACTTAGAAATGTTCCAAATTCTTCTTAAAAATGACCTATAATGTCTTGCATCCAAACATGGCTTTCCACTTGGAATTTGCTCTTGACCGAAAAAGATGGCATGAAGTAGATCTCTTGAATGAAATTTTGAAACTTGAATCATTCAAAATCTCCAAAATTTGAGAGAGTTATGAATTGTTGAAGTTGGCAAAAAATCATGAAATCACCTATAATCTTTTGCATCTTTAAGGCAACTTCCATCCATTTTCTCACTTTTCACATAAAAGAAGACATAAAATTCACATCTTCAATATCATTATGGAAAAATAATGGACTCAAGGTGATAAAAATTGACCAAGTTATGACCATTTGAATTCACACATAGAAAATTGGGGATTCATCTGGAGGACTTGTAATCTTGCTTCCTCATCAAGTCTCTTCCTCATGAAAACTCCTTGGAACTTTTGAAGTGATTTGTTAATAAACCTTTGAAGAGAATGGTTTATTTGGAATCACTCTAAAATACCAAAAGGTTAGTAAGATATACTCCTTTGAAATCCAAAACCCTAGCTCCTAGATCAAGAAAATGCTTTGAGGAACATTGACAAGCTTGAACAAACTTCTTGTACCAACATTCTTGATTTGTGAATAGAAGTTGTTAAGTATGATAATGAGAACTCTTAGCCACCAAAACCACTTCCATATCATGAAATTTGAGAGAAATATACTCTTGTGACCAATAGGAACAAGGCCTTGTCCAAACATGACAACTTCTTCAATCAACCCTTTATACTTTTGAGTCAAATCTAATAACCTTGAAATGTGATGAACCAAAACAACCTTGCCATGCCAATTCTTCCAAAACCAATCCAATGGTGAGGTTTGAACTTCTCCAGCTTTATTGACTAGGGCATGGACATAAACTCATGAACCCATGGGGTAACTTGTTAAATCTCATTGCCTTTACCTACATGGATAATAAGCAAGACAAACCAAAATTTCATTTTATTAGTTAAATGAAGAAATCAAAACAATATTCATGATCATAAAAGGAACATAAGTCAAGGTGCTTGGTAATCCCTCAAAAGGGAAAAACTAAATGTAGGGAGGAGAACCAAGAATCCTAGTGTGATCTTGTTGTGAATGAATCAACATGGTATGATGAAGGGATCTTAGGGGAAAAAATTGGGGTACAACAGTTAGAAAATGTAAAAATTCCAAACCTGGGTATCCAACCCAGGACTCTCACCTCACATGCATTCCTCCTTACCACCAGGCCAACCTGTTATTCATTTACATAAATGACAAAATAATAATATAATGGAAATACACGCCTTATGCCCAAAACACGCACAAAATTCAAACCGGCCAGTGGGAGTCAGCCACATGATCACCTTCTTCCTTAGGACTGTTGTTTTAGGTATCAACCTTTTACCTACAGACACCAGCTGTAACTATAACCATGCGAATCTCAAAAATCAATGTCAGGCATGATAAATCAATTCCAAGCATACATATCAACTCGTTTTGATCTCACGAGTATGATGGCATCCCTCTTTTGCCCTGATTTTACCTACATCAAAAAGCCCTAAAACACAACCTCAAACCCTAACAATGGAAACTATCCATACATTCGCTAAAACTCTTAATTAACCATACCAATACGTTTTAAATGATGATATAAACATGAAGGCATGCTTAGAAATTATTTATGATGCGTAAATTTACAGAACCAAATTAAAAAAAGATGGCAAATCGTGACACTGTAAAGTGATGGTTTCTTGATCTTTCACGCATGCAAACAATGTTGCTAGCCTCAAGAAACGTCCAGTAGTGGATTAGTGGCCTTGAATACCCTTGAGTCGTCCTCCAACTTAGAATTCAAACCCCACTTTTTTGTCAAAAAAATTGAGTTTTATTCTTCTTATGGAGGCAGTTTTTTCGTCCTCTTTAGGTCTGGCCTCCTTGTGTATATGTATTAGAACATATTAGGTTAACAAAAACAACTTGAATCTTGAATAATTATGGAGAAAAGATCTTGATTGTTTAATGCATTATTTATTTCCAAAATAAGACAAATCATGCCATTCTTGCTCCAATCATCCTTGGTACGATTTGATCCTGATATGCCAGCATATATCATCTTCATTCAATGCCAAAATCATTCCAAAAGCAATTTACTTTATTTTGATTTTATTTGATTTTATTTGAATTTTAAATGAATAAAATCACAATAAATCAAATAAATAATTTAATGAGGCCTGGAGTGGTTCATGGGTCGTGGACCATGTTAGGAAAAAGATACAAGCATAAAACGTTGGGCCCATTTGAAAAAAAATGCATTTTGGGCATGGTTGACTTTGTGCAAATTTCCAAAAATGGACAACTTTGACAATGCACATCTCTCTCAATTTTGAACCTAAGAGGGTGTTCTTGGACTTTTTAGAAATCTTTGGATATCCTCTAAACGAACTTTTGGTTTCATTTCAATTGGATATTCCATGTTCATGTAAGAAGCTTTGACCCAAAAGGTGTTTTTGTTGACTTTTTGAAATGACCTATAATGTCTGAATTCATATCTTTTCATGAGTGCATTTTTTGAACTTGAGGGCTGAAGATGAGTTGTAGGGAATTGCATCCTCTTCAAAATGAGCTTTGGATGGGGAATTTATGATAAAGTATGAGAAATGTATGCCTGGTTAAAGTTTGATTGACTTTTCCAATAGAAACCCTAATTTAGCAACTTTTGAGTTTTGCTGAATTTGGGGCATTCCTTGAGGAATCATGATCAACCCTTGATAAAATGATGGATGTTACTTCAATATGTTGATGTTGACCAAAAATATTGAAGTTTGACTGTATGTGGGTCACAATTGACTTTTGACCTAACACATTTGATTTTCAGGCATTTGAGCAATTGACTGAGCAAACTTCTTGTGCAAGGCATGAGACTTGACATGGATGTTCTTGAGAACATATTAGGACCATGGAAAATATTTAAGACCTTTTGAGTTCACCCATCTTGATAAAAATGGAAACCCTAGTTTGAGGTTCATTGTCTTAGGAGAGCATTTGCCTGATGAATCCTTGGGCAAGTTGAGGATTTCAATGAGTTTGTTTGGAGTAAAACGAGAAGGAAAATTTTGGGGTACAACACGTTACTTTCATAAGATCCTTGCTCACTCCCTATTTGGAAAATAAGTAAACATAACCTCTGCATCCGAAGATGAACTTTTCATCATGTACCGTGTTTCCCAAAATTGTCCCGTTAATGCTGCTACTTTTATGTTAGCCAATTTTACTCGTCTTGCACAAGCTGACCATGAACCAATCTTAATAGGAGGCTTAGTAATCATAATTGCAAATTCTATTTGGTTGAAATAACCACTTGTCAGCGTTGACCCTCTAGGAGGAATCCGTCCCATGAAAATTCAATTATATTTCAATACCGGCTTCATTAGAAACCTAGGCTGAAATGAGTTTGAACTTTTTATCAATAATCAAGTTCTGCACCTTTTTACCTTTCCAAATCCTAGGACTAGTGTACATGATAGAAATAACTGGTTGTTTGATTTTTATGTACCTCAAAATGACCCACCAACTCCTCCTAAGACACCTCAAGTTTATGACCACTTTGATAACTATGTCTTTAATGTTGCAACCGACCCTATGACCCCTCTATTCTACCATCATTTTCCATCCCCAGACCATACCAACCCTCCGGTTACCTCTAAAATCATTGCACCACCCCTAAATGAAGGCCATATCCCTGATACAGCTTCTTGTACCTCTACTGCTCCATTTGCTCCACCTCCTGATCACACTGCTACCATCAACGCACTCCAAACTAGCATTGATAACATTAGAGGCGAGCAAACATCTTTGCGTGTCAATTTTTACGGGTTTATGGACATAGTGACAGAGCAATTTGATAACATATATGATCATATTTATTCTGTTGCTCTTTATTGTCGATGTAGTGGCTAATGCTTATGGAAATTACTGCATTTCCGACTCTCATACTCAAATGGTGAGGACTGTTTTCAGTGTGGGGGGAAAGACTACCTCTTAATTTAGGATTTCCATTACTTTCTTAAGTTAGGATTTACATTGTTTTCTAGATTGGATTTAATGTTTTCATACTAATATGTAATTTTTTTCCTGCATTCTTATTGATATAGTAGAAATGTTCAATATTTAATTTGATTATGGAATTTTATTTAATTCATATATTTCCTCTATAATTTTTCTGCTTTTTGCATGAAGAATGGGTCAAATTAGAAGAATGTTTTTCTAATTTTTAAACATGTGGCCCTCGCCATAGATCCATGGCCCTCACCATGGTATCCATCTTGTGTGGCCCCAACCATAGGAGTGTGTGGCCCTCGCCACACTCCTAACAGATAGAAATATGAGTGTTTTATATGAAACTCCTCGTTTTTCTCTTATTCCTTTTCCATTTGATCCACTCTCTTCCTCTTCCAATCCCTTCCAACTTCCCATTAACACTCACTCACATCTCACATTCCAGTTTCCTTTTCCCCTATAAATTACGTGAATTGCTAAACCCTAAGTATCAGAATTCACCTCTCTAATCACAAAGACCTAAGAGAAACCCTTCATTTTCAAAGTAGTGTGTTAATCATGTCTCAACGAACTCAACAACCAAACAGAAGGGCACAACCATCACTTGTCAACAATAGTCTTCTGCACTGAGGACTCCAGCTTACAGAAATAGAAGTACCTTAAGTTTTACCAACGTTTTTTCATCCCCACAAGGTACATTGATAAATCCTGTCTTCTTGAATTAGGGATGTTAGATAGTGTTCATTGGATGCTGAATAATTTGAGTATAACACACCTCTGTACGTTGAACCACCCCACATATGAACCTTTAACCTTAGAATTTTTGAGTTCGTTTATCTATGACACCCCTATGGTAGAACCATATCTCACATGAACTTCTAGGTTTAGAATGTTCAACAAAGAATACTCCTTGAGCCAAGATACCCTGGGGGAAATGTTACATTTCCCGCACGGAGAAGATGTCGCCTGTAGAGTTCCTTTAGAAGCAGAATGGCAGACAATAGCATTTTGCCTTTGGGAAAATTTAACAGGTGAGAAGAATCTAAATTTGGAAGGACTTAATGTCTCACTTATTCATGATCCTACCATACGCTATATTGATCGTGTTCTGGCAAGCATAATTTTTGGAAGGATAAACAACCACAATGTGAATTCTAAAGAGTTGTTCTTTATGCACTGTATCTTTGAACAGACTAGAATCAAAGCCACTCCATTTTTGTTTGCATATATTCATTCAATTTGTGCACGAGGAACCAATCATTTATGTATATGGGGGATAATAACATCCATAATACTTTCTGATTTACACTAATACCAACCCTGTTCCTTGGCATTGAAAATTGTCGATCAACACACTAGATTAAGGTTATAGAAGATGAAAAATATAATCTGGTGGTACAAAATAAAGCGGTTAAGAGTGTCATTTTTGATTGTCGTAATCATACTAATGCATAAAATATGGAAAATTGGCTTTATGATCTAGTTTCCCCTGAGCCCAATGCGTCTACCCAAGGTGAACAAGGTGGCCAACATGATAAATTTGAGTACCTATTATGCCGAGACCTTAAATTTGAGTTTTAAAGTAGCCTCAAGTAGTTTATATTAGCAGTCAACACCATATTAAACATAAACAACACAGGGAGTCGATGAATATAAGTGAATGATCCCAAAATTCTAAAATTTCATGCCTTATCATAATAAAAATAGGGAATGCACCTATTAAGTTAGCTGACACTTACCCAGTCACTTAACCCAACAGTTGTGGAACCTACAAAAATATAATAACAATCTGTTGTTAGTTGGTTTACAGGTGTCTATTGTTGAACTTGGTAGGGAGGACTACGGTCCGATCCCCCGCAACTTGCAATTTGGTAAATAAAAGGGGTCACCAAACTCCTGTACCAGAACCCCGTGTTTAAGGATCAGAATCACTAACCGACTACTCTACTATGTGCATCCATAAATAAAGGGTTTAATATGATTGTTCTCGAATGCAAGTGGGTGAAATAAAACAAAAGAAATAGGTTAAGATATAATAGAATGATTCGAACTAGTTTTGAAAAAGGCGGGAGTTTTTGATCGTGTTTTGAAGTTTCATGTCATTACGGTATCCTTAGTTTTGAAATTCAATATCTATCATTATAACAAAATGCCTCGCTACCACGCACGATTTGAGATGTGTCGAACATGTGTTTAAATTGATTTTCATGCTGATTATTTGCTTGAGGAAAAGCAAAGGTTCAAGTGTAGGGGAGTTTGATAACACGAAATCACATTGTATATTCGACTCGACTCTCATGAATTATTTTACTGTTTTTAGTTATTTATGTCATATTATGCTGATAGTGCTATTGTATTTCAGGTATTTTCATCCACAAAGCTTGCATGAGAAAAGAAGAGAAATTGGCAAAGAAAATGAAGAGAAACAAAAAGTAGTAGAACAAATAAGGGAAAATTGCACACAGAAGGTTGTGGCCCTCACCACATCTTCTGTGGCCACCGCAACAAGTCTCTAAATTGCCACACCATATATTCTGTTGGTTCTTTCCCACATAAAGAGCCACAAAAACAATTTGTCCCTATTTTTTCGCTACAAGACTTGCCTCCCTGAAGATTCTTCATGAAACTAGGCACTCCTTATTCTTCTCGAGGGAAGTTTCGAGAATCTGGGGAGGAATCATTAAAAGTCAGCAAGGCTTGACAGTTGAAGAGGAGAGAATTTTTACTTGAGTTTAGAGCACCTTTATTTTAGATTTTAAGCAGTAAACTCACAATTAAAGTGATAGTTTTCCACATCGGGGAGCTATTGCAATATTAGTTTTAGATTTATATTTCGTATTCATTCTGTATTTTCGAAGAATCAAAATCTGTCCGACATCTGTGGAGGATTGCACACTTGAAGTTTCAGTATAAATTCCAATTTTCGCATTTAATTCCATGTTTCAATTGAGTTTATTTTTATTGTCTCTATTTTCAGTAATCATGCTTAGGTTTATAATTTACTACTGGTATTGTATGTTTATGTTTAAAAGCATGTCCGACTAATTTCTTTCGATACCGGTATTTAAAAGTAATCTAACCGAAGGGATTTGGAAATCTATTGGCATAAATATTTACTAACTACTTTTCTGGTTTTGGTTTCTAATTGAAATATTAAAACAGTTTTGTTACGAGATTAAAAGACAAACAAAGGTTAATATCAATAAAACAGGAGTTTGAGATTTTTAATCGGATAGTAGAAACTAAACATTAATTCTAAACACAACGAGAGCACCTTACGGTTAATTAGAATCTGTTGATTTCCAAAAATTATTTCTAAATTCAAATGAGACAGCGAGAGAAAAACATTCTAATTTAGGAATTTAGTCAGAGTCAATAAACACAAGAGTGTGAGACAAAGACTTTTAAATTGATATTTTCTACTGAGGAGTATTTTAACATTTAAAAACTATAGTTTATCGAATCTCTGAAGTTTTACTAATTGCATATCGGTGTCCTGTTATCGAATATTTTAATTAAACCTGAATTTATTCCCCGTTTCTCTCAAGAACCTAAGATTAATCACCAACCTTAGATTTGTATAGTATAATTAGATAACATTAGTTTGATTATCAGTCCATGTGGGTTCAATATCTTTAAAAACTACGCGATTAGATTGTGCACTTGCAGTAAGTAATTCTGACAGACTCATAAAGTCACGATCACCTATTATGGATGCATGAAGATGCATGAGGTGCATAAGTGGATGAAATTCTATGTTTAATCACTTCCAAGGAGTCTACGTGCCTTGATTAGGATTTTGAGCAAGTAAGAGATGGAGAATCTCAAAAAAAGGTTCACAGGTATGATTCCTTGGAAAAGGAAAGAACATGCGTGTTAAAATGATGTTAACATGTTATGTATGTAGTGGAATCAAATCAATGGTCCATCAATTCAGAATAATTGTTATGTTGATTTTCTCAACAAAATTTAAACCAAGCAGGTTCAAAAGTTCGACGTTGTTTTAAAATATGAGAAAATCAGGCATGATAGAAGCATGTTTTCTTGTAAAAATCCCACCCCCTCACATGTAGGTTCTACTCTTGGACATGACAAAGGCTCCTAGTGGCAAACAAGAGTCTTGAGTCCTTTATTCAAACACCTTGGCTTTTGCATGAGGGGTGCAGGACAAAGGCATTGTCAAGAGAACCTCGTCTGAGAGTGGTCTCTTATGTCACCTCATACGAGTCAAGGGCCAAAAGATTTAACATGAGTATCCACTCTAATCCTAGGTGTATATTCGCCTTGGTAGTGGGCCTTTTACCTCAAGTAACAACCCTCCCACCAAGAAAACATAGAAGATCCAACACAACAACAATATCTAGTATATGGAAAGCAATAAAATGCAATGCATACAAACACACACACATATATATATATAGATGATCATATATACAAATGAACAAACCATAAAGCTAAAAAGAAATAAACACCCAAAGACACAATAAACAAGATCTAGGACTGACTCACTTAGACATCCCCAGTGAATTCACGAGCTGAAGCAACTAGGAAAATGATAAACAATGAAGTCGCCATTGAATGTCATTTATCCCACAGAAGGGAAAGGAAAATATCGAGTAAACCTGAGAAAGGTGAAATAAAGCTCTTTCAACCAAGAGAAAGGTACGGGAGTCGATTATACAAGGGGAAGGTATTGGCATCCCTCACATCCGTGGTACTCCATGGGATCCACTCTTGTTGTTATAATTAAAGGGTGTATCTATCTAAACTTACAAGCTAAAGGAATGTATGCATGCAAAAGAAAAATACAGGGAAAACAAAAGTTTTGAATAGTTGTGCTCGCTTAGGCCCTGCAACCCAATGCCTACGTATCCCTTTTAAGGAATCATAGCATCGTAGTTTGGCTCGAAAGTTTTTGTTTGTTTTGTGGTTTTTATGAACGATGCTAATTTTGCATTCTACTGCAGCTCGACTTTAGAGACTCAGGCATTGTCGTCGAAAGGAATTAACATGTTCTTACCTGAAAAGGTTTTCTTAAAAGAAAATCCCGGAGGAGGCGCGGAGGAAAAATGTTTGAATTGGTTTAGTCTTTTTGGTAGGAGAATACATTAGATGGTCCCTTAGAAGGTGAGAGCATCTAAGTACTTCTCCTTTATTTTTGAAAGTGTTTGAGTAATGTTAGATGTTTTTGGATTTTTAATTAAGATAAATTTTAGTTTTAAGGATGAAAAAGGGGAATGAAAAATCAAAGGGAATATCAATTCCTAATGTTGTCATGCAATGGTGGTCCTAAAGTTAGTATTAACAAAGAGAAAGCTACCTAATGTTAGCATGCATGGTTTAAAAGCCTAATGCATACCTTGATTCAAAGATGAACCAAGTGAAACTAAGGGAGCATGGCATCTCATAAACAAATGGAATGTACAAGTAATACCAAGAAGGCCTAAACAAGCAATAGGCAAGCAGTCACACAAACATGGAGAGTGTACAAGTACCACACAGGAGGCCTAAACAAGCAATAGGCATGTACATGTTATCATGACAAACATAGAAGAGAAGCAAGATATGCTAAACATGCAATATAATGCGAATTCTATCAGGACAAGCATATAAGACATCAAACAAACATATGAACAAGCAATAGATGTATATGCTATCATGACAAGCATATATGAGATATGTCATACCAACAAGCAAGGTAACATGCTATCAGGACAAGCAAGAAGACATGTTATCAGGACAAACATGTTAAAATATATCAACAAACATCCATATATGAATCAGGATATCACAATAATAGTTATCTAAACATGCATTAGGCTAAGGTGAATAAGGACATCACAATAATGGTTATCTAAACATGCATTAGGTTAAGGTGAATCAGAACATCAAAACAAAGGTTACCTAAACATGTAATAGGCTAAGGTGAATTAGGACATCACAACAAAGGTTACCTAAACATGTATTAGGCTAAGGTGAATCAAGACATCACAACAAAGGTTACCTAAACATGCATTAGGCTAAAGTGAATTAGAACATCACAATAAAGGTTACCTAAACATGCATTAGGTTAAAGTGAATCAAGGCATCACAACTAGTATTAAACATGAATCTAAAGAAAGTGAACACGCGTCACGTTGAACAAGTATCCAAAGATCAGAAGTGAACATGCATAACAATATGAAAAAGTATCATGAGATAAGAAGTGAACATGCATCACAAAAATATTGATCCCGAATCAAACAGAAAGTGAACATGTATCACAATAAACATTGAACCTGAATCAAACAGAAAGGAAACATGTATCACCATTTAGGAACATCCAAATTAATTTCTAGCTACTCAGAAAACATAACCTACAACGGTAGGACTTCCAGTCATGCATCTCTATCCTACTTATGGTTGTCTGATCCCGAATGTCCTAAGAGATGTCAAGACACCAAATTCAACTTCAACAGACAAAAACAAGATGAATGGAAAAAACAAACAGTGCTAAAAGTAAATACCACAGGATATGTTTACCCAGTTCGAAACAACCTTCCTACTCTAGGGCTACCAAGTCAGGGACGAAATTAACTAGATAGTATCAATTTATAGACCTCATAGAAAACATCCCAGTTTACAGCCTACACACTTAATCACTACCCTTTACTTAAATTCTACCTAAGACACACCTAAGTATGAGGCCCTCCTCAAATCCTTCTTCAATTATACTCAACAATTGGAGTAACTCTAAACACATGTAGAGAAAAAAAACCGGAAGTCACTTATCCAAGGCACACAAAACTCAATACTTAAATGCTTATGAGAATTGACACACAAATGCTCAACACTTAACAACTTATGAGCATCTGACACACATATGTTCTATGCTTAAAAGCTTAAGAACATCTGATCCAGAACTTACAACCCACAATAAGGATTCTAAAAACCCTAACAAAAATACACACGTAAGTTCCACCTAATACTAGGTATACACCAGTCTCTTTATAACTTTATTCTGGACTGGGTTGGGTTTCAAAATTGCAGCAAAGAGGCTGCACAAAGTCTTCATATTCTTCTTTAAGATTATAGGTCTTCAATCATTAGTTTCCTAAAATGTATCCATATTTAGAAACTATGCAATCTTTGAAAACTAACATAAAATATTCGAATATGTCAATCTTGTTAAGTGAAGGTACCTTCATCATGCACGTCTGTGTTGCGATGATTTTACTTTCAGGAAGACCCGCGATTTTTGAGTTACCATTTCCTTGCCCTGACTTAGTCTTCAACCGTGAGTAGGAGGGATGACTTCTTACAGGTACAATTAATGACTTTGATGGTATTGGTAACTCTAGTTCTGAAGGTGACTTTCGTACAGTGGGTGTCTTTGTTTGTGTTGGTGGCTCTCTTTCTAGTGGTAACTTTGGTTGGTAACTATTATTGGTGACTGTCTTGAACCTTTGAACCTACGACTCTATACAGTAAAACAACAGTGTCTAGTATATTAGAAACCCTAGTCCTATCATGTTACATCATAGCATATTTACATTTAACAAAAATACATATGTTGTACAAAAAATATTAACCTGCATATGCATTGTCATTTCCAGGATTTTCTAGAGTTTTCTTTTCCTCTAAGAATGGCAAACAACACTGATATCATCATGAAGACCAGGAGGGATAACTTGAGCTACCAGTTTCCCCCAAGTGTTTAGCCCTTTCTTGAAGAGCTCAGAGATCTCATAAATTATCAACAAATGGGTGTTTTTGACGAAATATATGGGAATCTCCTATCTTTGTTGGATGCTCGGGTTGATGATAAGGCTGTTCATACTTTGCTACAGTTTTATGATCCGGAGTTGCGTTATTTCACATTTCAGGATTATCATTTGGCACCCACTCTTGAGGAGTATTCTCATCTTCTCCACATCAGAGTTACTAATCACATTCTATTTATCCAGGTCCATGTTAAACCTGACTTTGAGGCTATTACTAAGGTTCTTTATTTGAGCCTTAGTGATGTAAAAGGAAAGTGGAGATGTAATAAAGTCACTTGTGGTCTTCTGGTAGATTTCATGGTAGAAAAGATTAAAGAAATGTCATAAAGGGATATTGGGATGCTTATTATGCATTGTTGGCTGCTACCATTTATGGGATTATCCTCTTCCTTGAAATTAAAGAGATAATGGACTTGGCTGCTTTGTGCGTCTTCATAAATAAAAATATGATACCTACCTTGTTAGTTGACACTTATCATGCCATTCACTCTAGGTATGGGAAGAAAGAAGTAGTGGTATGTTGTGTGCCAATGCTTTACAAATGGTTCATGGCACAATTATCTACAAAGGGACCATTAAAGGAAGACCCTCGTTCTTCGGCATCTAAAGTGATATCACTCAACTCTTTTGATATTTAGTGGTACAAACTCAAGGTTGATAATATTGAAGTAATCTATAACTGTGAGAGTTTCTCTAATATTCCACTCATAGGAACAAAAGGGATTATCAATTACAATCTTGTACTTGCCCTTCGCCAGTTAGGATATGCTATGAGGCGTCCACCCACAACTAAAGAGGTTGAACCTGTGTATTGCAAAAAGGGGGAAGACCTTGAATTGTTGAAAAAAGAAGAAGTAGCTTGGGCACACATCGGTAGGAAAGGAAAAGAGTTCTTTGGATTAAAGGAGGTGTTAGATTTTGATCCTTATGTGGATTGGGTGAAAGAAAGAGTAAAAACTCTTATGTTGCCTTTTGAAAAGGAGACATCTGTGTATCCTCAACCCACTGAGCTATAACACGATGTACCTAAAGAACGCTTCTATCAAGTGCAGTTGGAAAACAGGGACCTTCATCAAAATCTTGAAGACAAGGAAATGGAAATATACTTCCTGACAGAAAAGAAGAGAGAATTAGCCCATCAGCTAAAAGAATGTGAAGGTGAAGGTAGTTCTAAAGGTAGGAAGAACAAAAGAATACCTGAGACAAAAAACTTTTTTATATCTTCAGAAGAGTATCAGATGGCCCTTGCCGATGCAGAGAAGAAGCATCAAGAAACATTGAAGTTCCAAACGACCAACAATAGAAACAAGGCAAGAGCCAAAGAGTTGGGAAACCAGTTTAAAAGTGATATGTTAGAACTGGAAGAAAAAGAAGCTCAAATGACCGAAGTGGTGAAAGAAAATGACAGACTCCGAGAAAAAATAAAAGAAATGGAAGACGCGCCCGTACCCATTCCTTTGTTAGAATGCAAGGAGTGTGACCGCTTCCTAGAGAAATGTGTGTACCTGGAAGGATAAATATTTCGGAAGGATATGGTGATTGATAGCTTCGCACGTAGACGAGATCGTGAAAAGACAAGGAAGTTATTCGCAGAAACCAACGAGTGGAGTAAAGGGTACTTCCGGCAGGGGGACCATTATACTACACGGAGATTAAATATCCACCACATTGATTATCGTTTTTCTTTGTTCTTTAATGTCATTTGATCATCATAAGTCTTGTTGGATGGGATCATTTATATTTTCATTATGTATTTTGGATCATTCTTGTAAGAATTCACCATTGATCATATGGATCATTTTATTTTAATGAAGCCAATTGTCGTTGATTATATCTCTTGTCGATTGCTGATTATATCCCTTATCATGTTTGTTTAATGTTCCTAGAGGTTGACAAAACTTTTGGATACCCTGGAAATGATAAAACATTTGATGCATGGTCATTCATTCATGCATATCATATCATGGCAGGTGCTTCCCACATGTTTCTCATCTTCCATTTGGGTTTTCTTTTCAGAAATTGCTACTACAAACTCACACCGCTACAACACTAGGAGTACTTCCAGAAAGCAAATGGAACAAATTCAGGCATATGTTGTTGCTATTGGTACCATAATAGATACTCAGGTTGACCAGTTGATGGAGATTATTCAAAAAATGGCTCGTCGGCAAGAGGAAATGAGAGCCAAGATTATGAGGCCTGCTGAAACTTTGAATAATAGTGGTGGAACTTTTAATGCAAGTCTGCAAGGGGTCGTCGTCAACAATACTAATGATACTTTGGGTACTCAGAATGTAGTTGAGAATCCGGGAGGCGCTCGGAATAGGAACCTGGATTCGAATGTCGATCTGAATATTCAGAATGGTCAGCCTGCAAATCTTGGCGGTCCTGCAAACAACTAAGGTATCCTTGTGGTTCAAGTTGTATGGAATCCTCCTCCACCTACTCATGTTCGTTAAAATGTTGAACAAATAGCTATACCACCAAGGCGTATTTGTATTCCTGCTAGGATAGTGGAAGAAGATAGCGGGGAAGACTGTATGTCTATGTGAGGGCAAGGTTCCTTCAATAAGGGTTTCAATGATGTCAACACTTTCCACTATATGTTGGAAATATGGCTAGATGATATGGTGGACAAGGAAGCATGAAAAGTATTCAAAATTTGGTATTTTTGGAAATCTCTATGCTTTGAGTCGACTCAAAGAAAGCTCCGGTCGATGCATGATTGAAAGTTTCTCCTTGGGGAATTCTCGAGTTTTCTCATGTTGACTGTGTGGTCGACTCAGCCTGGAAGTTATTTTTAGGAACTATGCATCAATGCATAGCCCTGGAGCAGTTGACACGTGGATTGAAAATTGCGCCTTGGGAAAGTCTCAGGTTTGCTAACATCGACTGTGTGGTCGACTCAACCTGGAAGTAATTTTTAGGAACTACGCATTGACGCACAACCCTGGAGTGGTCGACGCATGGATCACACACTTTGACTTCTAGCACTCTCAGGAATGCTCGGGACGAGTCCTCCTTTTGGCATAGGTCGACCGTTCACTCGTTAAATCTGTTTTTCAGCTTGACTGTTTGGGTTTTGACTTGAGATAACATATATAATCTTGTAAGTATCTATCATTTGGTTTTCAACAAGAAAAGTGAAATATATATACATAAGGTACTCATCATCTTCAACCTCTCACTCATCCATTGACAACTACACATAATATTTTTTGTCAATCAAGGTGCGGAGCATGGGTTGATAAGGTCTGAAGTAGAAGATTGCGATCTTGTTCGGGTTGAGTAACTATGGGTTTTTCTTGAATAAAATCTGAGGGTTTTGTCCTCCAAGATCATTGGGATTTTAGGGTGTTGACAATTCTTTACTTCAAATTCATCCATGCTTAAGTGATTGGGGAACCGTCGGTTCGCTTGACAAGGTATCTAGGATCAGAGGATTGTGACTGAAGAATTGGGGTCACCATCTTGTGATCAAATCAGTTGAGCAGAGGGTTTGAGAAATGGTTCAGGTTCTCAATAAGGTAGCTACAACCGGAGGTTTATCTAAGATTAGTGAGATACTTAGTTCAAATCGAATCAAGGGAAGAGAGGAACTTAGTTTTCAATTCAACATATTAGGTTTGAATTGTGGTGACTACTTTCTATCTCTTGTACAAACTTTGCAATCATAATAGCAATTATCCTAATTCTACATTCTAGAATTATGGGCAGAGTACCCCACATGAGGACAACAGGGGGAACTGCCTAAACAAATCACGTGTCATTTTTCTTTCTCGTCTTTTACTGTTTATTTGCTATAATTTATGAATTTACACTTGTGGTTCTAATTGTCTAGATTTGTAGTGTGACATAACTATTTCTAAGGACTATAGTAATCACTTTGATTGCTATAATTGGTTTTAACACTACAATTTAAGATAAATTGGACTTCGTGTGATTACGCACACCAACTGTTCGATAAAAGTCTAAAAGTGAAAATTTATGGGTTTTCTTCTCAATAATTCATTGGGAGTAATTGACTACAGTTAAAAAGTATAAGTGATATATTATATTTGAATTAAGTGTTAATATTTCTCATTGATTCCATTCGGTTTTACGCATATCCGATCTTTTCAATAGAGGCTCGCTTTTAGACGAGTGTATCCAGCTAGCTTTTGTTGTGTTTTAAGATTTTATTAAAAACTTATTTTTAAAAATCACGGTATCTATTCAACCCCACTTCTAGATGCGTCCTATCGTCTAACAAGTGGTATTAGAGTGCCATTTTATCTAGTGTTTCACATATAACTCTTTAGACAATGGACAACGATCCAAAAGGGGCATACAATAAAACTTCTATTTTCACCGGTGAAAACTATAGCTATTGGAAAGATTGTATGTGTGTGCATATCAATTATGTTGATAGAAAAATTTGGAAAGTCATAGAAGAAGGTCCTATGGCCATAACTATGTTAACCAATGCGGGTGCCGTTGTGCTTAAAGCGGAAGCATAATGGGAATAAAAAAGATGAGAAAACCATGCTTATGACTGAAAAGCTAAAAATATGCTCATATCAGCTCTTGGAGTTGATGAATAATTTCGTATATCACATTGTGCTACCACTAAGGCAATGTGGGATGCTTTATAAGTTACCCATGAGGGTACAAACGATGTCAAATTAGAAAGGATTAACACATTAACTCAAGAGTTTGATCTCTTTCACATGAAGCATGGTGAAACCATTGCGGACATGAAAAATAGATTTTCTCACATAATAAATCGCTTACATACAATTGGTCATATTACTTCCAATGTTGTTTCCATTAACAAGATTTTTAGATGTCTTAAAAGGGAGGCAACCTAAGGTCACGACAATCAAGGAAGCAAATGATCTAACTACATTGGAACTTACAACATTGTTTGGTAAGCTTCAAGAACATGAGCAAGAGCTCACAAATCTAAATAAGCATGAAAAGAAAGATAAGAAAGAAAATTTGAGGGACACAGAGAAGAATTCCATCGTCTTAAGGGCTTTAAGTTCCAAGTCTTCCACCATAGAGTCGTGTGGAAGTAACTCAAGTGATGGAGATGTGAGTCCGGATGAAGATTGGGGTTTTATTCGTAAGGAAGTACAATTGATATATTCATAAGAATGAAATCCAACATTCGGATAAGAATCTCATTGACTATAGAAGGTAAGCTAAGCCAAATAAACCTTTTGAAAGCAAGAGAGATAAGTCAAAAGGATCTTGTTACAATTGTGTGAAACCCGGTCGTTCTAAACCATATTGTCCCTTGTTCAAGAAAGACAAAGTAAGAGACAAGTTTCAAAAGAAGCCAAACAAAGCTTGAAGAGCTTACATTGCTTGGGATAATGATAGTGATTCATCAAGAAAATATGACTCTAGTGATGAAGAGGAAAATGGAAAACTTGTGTCTTATGGCGCATCACAAAAAGAAAAAGAATGCAAGTCATTCTAAATATGATTATGTTGATGATATGTCTTATATTGAATTACTAAATTCCTTTAATACTCTACATCACGAGGCTAAGGGAGCTTTCAAACACTTATCCTCAAATAAAAAGATTTTGAAATACCTTGAGTATAAAGTTTCCAAATCCTAAAAGGAGTTGGAAACTATCAAGGCATCCATGATAGAGAGTATCAAAGACAAAGATGAATTTGACAAGACCTCTTGGCAAAATTGGCATGGATGTGAAACTTGTCACATTTGGCAAAGAGAGACTAGAATTCTTAAAGCCAAATTAGGCAAGGATTTACAACCCAAATTTACATTTGCTATTGATCGATCAAACTTTAGAAAAAGTATGATTAATCCTTATAAAAATATTCTTATCAAATAAGAGATCAATCAAGAAAAAGTAACTCCTATCAAGACTAAGCTTGTCTGTAATGTTGCAAGGAGGGACACACCATTAAAAATGTCCATTTAGAAGATTCTTGGTACCTAAAGGAATTTTCAAATGGTCTCCCAAAGGCAACCCATGTTTCACTCACACACAAGGACCCAATAAAAATTAGGTACCTATTTCCCTTGTTTGATTTTGTAGGTGGAATGTCTTGAGACTACAGAGAGAAGATGGTTTTTCGACTATAGGTGCTCAAGACATATGACGAGTGACATTTTCCCATTCTTTGACTTTGTGGCTAAGAAGAAGGGCTTTGTAACCTATGGTGATAACAACAAGGGAGCTATACTCAGAAAAGGTAGTGTAGGTAATCCCTCTTCTACTACTATCTCAGATGTCCTTTTAGTTGAGGGTCTTAAACACAGTCTCATTAGTATTAGTCAATTATGCGGCAAAGGATATAAAGTTTATTTTTAAAAATATTGTTGCTTAACTGAAAATAGTGATACGGAAATTGTGTTTAAAGGATTGAGGGTTAATAATGTATATATGCTTGACTTAAATGAAGTATCTTTGACCGACACTAAATGTCTTGTCTCCATGAGTGAAGACCCATGGCTTTGGCATATGAGATTAGCTCATGTCAAATTTGACTTGCTAAACAAAATTGTATCAAAAGATCTAGTTGTTGGTTTACCCAAAATAAAGTTTTCTAAGAGTCACTTATATGATGCATGTCAAATGGGCAAACAAACAAAAATTTCTTTTAAATCTAAAATGAATTATCTCTATAACTAAACCACTTGAACTTCTGCACATGGATCTTTTTGGACCATGTAAAATAAAAAGTCTAGGTGGTAATCATTATGGTTTTGTTATAGTAGATGACTTCTCTAGATTTTGTTGGACAATTTTCTTGGCTAGCAAAAGTGACACTTTTTCCGCGTATGAAAAATTTGCTAAGATGTTCCAAAATAAGTTAAAAACTAACATTGTTACAATCCGAAGCGATCACGGGGGTGAATTTTAAAACCATCTCTTTGAGGAATTTTGTGAAAAACATGGCATTGATCATAATTTTTCCGCACCACGTACTCCACAATAAAATGGAGTAGTGGAATGCAAGAACCGTGTTTTAGAAGAACTCGGAAGAACTATGATCAATGAACATGCCCTTCCTAAGTATTCTTTGGAAGATTCCATAAGTACGGCTTGTTATGTTTTGAATAGGATCCTAATCCATCCAATTCTAAATAAAACTCCGTATGAACTACTAAAAGGAAGAAAGCCTAATATTTCACACCTTCACGTTTTTGGATGTAAATGTTTTGTATTGAACAATGGAAAGGAAAATATTGGTAAGTTTCATTCAAAAGCAGATGAAGGTATCTTTCTATGATACTCTCAGTCTAGTAAAGGTTATATGGTATTTAATAAAAGATTAAAAATTGTTGAGGAGTTCGTGCATGTGTCTTTTGATGAATCTTGTCCGAGATCGGTCGAAAAAGGTATTGTTCTTGATGGTATAGGTGTATCTTTAGAGAGTATACTTAAAGATCCGGATGTTAAAAGTGATGAAACTGATCTTCCATTAGAATGGAAATCTATCAAGGATAAAGATCCATATGTTAAAAGCGATGAAAATATCTCCCATTGGAATGGAAATCTATCAAGGATCATCCCATCAATAATATCCTTGGAGATATCACAAAAGGAGTCACTACACGGTCCAATATAAGTAACTTTTGTTATCATTTTGCTTCCGTCTCACAAGTTGAGCCTAAAAACTCCAAAGATGCTTTACTCGATGAACATTGGTTTTTAGCTATGCAAGATGAGATAAACAAATTCAAGATAAATGAGGTTTCGAACCTTGTCCCTCCTCCGTGAGACTATAGTGTAATTGGCACTAAATGGGTATTTAGGAACAAATTGGACGCAAACGGAATAATAACTCGCAACAAGGATCGCCTTGTTGCTCAGGGTATAACCAAGAGGAGGGAATCGACTATGAGGAAACTTATGCACCGGTCTCCCGAATCGAGGCTATACGCCTTTTTCTTGCCTTTGCATGTTCACAGGATTTCAAGTTATATCAAATGGATGTTAAGAGTGCTTTTGTAAGTGGTTGTACTAATGTAGAGGTTTATGTATCTCAACCTCCAAGATTTGAAAACTTTGAGTATCCTAATCATGTTTACAAACTAAAATGTGCCTTATATGGTCTCAAACAAGCCCCTAGGGCTTGGTATGAACTCCTTAGCATGTTTTTGTTAGAAGAAGGATTCTCAAGAGGAAAGGTCGATACAACTCTTTTCATTAAGCGCCGAGGAAAATTTTAAATTTTAGTACAAGTTTATGTAAATGATATCATATTTGGATCTACTAATATATCCTTGGTCAAGGAGTTCTCTAAGTTGATGCAGGGATAATTTGAAATGAGTATGATGGGTGAATTAATGTACTTCCTTGTGCTTCAAGTTAATCAACTCGAGGAAGGAACTTTTGTGAGTTAATCCAAGTATTGTCAAGATCTATTAAAGCGCTTTGATATGGAAAAATCAAAGGTCATTGACACTCCAATTCCTACCGCGGTTAATCTTGATCGTGACGAACATGGTAAACGGATTGATGTAAAATAGTATAGAGGTATGATCGGTTCCCTTCTTTACATTACCGCTTCTCGTCCCGACATTATGTTTAGTGTATATTTATGTGCTAGGTATCAGTCATACCCCAAGGAGTCACATTTAAAAGCCGTTAAGCGCATACTTAGGTATCTTTTTGGTACGACTAAGTATGGGTTATAGTTCTCTAAGGGTAGTGATTGCTCGTTGGTTGGTTATTCCGATTCCGACTTTTCCAGTTGCAAGTTGGATAGGAAAAGTACTAGTGGTACATGTCACTTATTTTCAAATTCCTTAGTAAGTTGGCATAGCAAGAAATAAGTTTCCGTTGCTTTGTCAACTTCCGAGGCGGAACATGTCACAACCGGTAATTGTTGTGCCCAAATTTTGTGGCTCAAACAAAAACTACTTGATTTTAATGTCAAACTTGTTCATATTTTGACAACACAAGTGGCATAAACCTAACCAAAAAACCGGTTTTACATTCACGCAAAAAACATATTGAGATTAGGCATCACTTCCTTAGGGATCATGTAGAAAAAGGTGACCTCATATTTGAGCATGTTGATCGCATAAATCAACTTGCATATATTTTCATAAAACCTCTTGTGACCGAGCCTTTCTTCCGCATCCGTAGGGAACTTGGTGTTCTCGACATTTCAGATAGGTTGCAACTACATTAGTTGCATTTCTCTTATATAGACTTGTACTCTCATAAATTGCCTACACTCTTGTATCAAGATATTTGTGAGGGAAAAATGTTATCCTGCATCATATAAGTAATATCATTCTAACTCTAACTCTACTCTTGATAACTCAAAGTAGTAAACTTGAAAAAAACAATTTCTTGTGATATGCGCTTTTCAATCTTTATGATGTGTGATCTATGCTTAGGTGGTTATTTATGTTTTATTGTGTCTTAAAATTCATAAATATTTGCAAAATTGAAAAACAGGCCTGCTTGGGTCGACCTATGGCCGAGGACGGTCGACAGATACTGGAACCTGTGTTTCTCAAAATTAAGGCCCTATGCATCGACACATGACCTGTGTAAATCGATGCATCGCGCGATATTTTAACCAATTACTTTAGAAATTCTCGTGACAAGTGTGCTTTTATCTTATCATCTCCACTCATTCACTCTCATTACTCTATTTTCCCCAAATCTTCTCAAAAAACCTAAGAGCATATTTTACCCATAAGTCTCAAACTCTTCAAGCTTCCTTCCATGGCTTCATCAAGACCTACAAAGAGAAGATTAGTAAAAGGAAGTTCCTCTTCTCAACAAAACCCCAATCTGGTAACTGCTATGTCTCTACTTTCTGATGATTTGGTTGAGTCTTATTCAAATGACTTTAGTAAGAGAAAAATTGTTAAGCAATTTGTAGTATACAAGCAAACCCTAGGTCGGTTGAATCTACCACATGTTGTTGAGTTGTTGATATTTCAATGCATGATTGAAAGTTTCTCCTTGGTGAAGTCTCGGGTTTTCTCACGTTGATTGTGTGGTCGACTCAACCTGGAAGTAATTTTTAGGAACTATGCATCGACGCATAGCCCTGGAGCGGTCGACGCATGGATTGAAAGTTATGCCTTGGGAAGTATCGGGTTTTCTCACGTCGACTGTATGGTCAAATCAACTTGGAAGTAATTTTAGGAACTCTGCATCGACAGACAGCCCTGGAGCAGTCGACGCATGGATCGCACACTTTTTCTTATGGCACTTTCGAGAATTCTCAGGTCGAGTCCCCCTATTGGCATAGGTCAACCATTCGCTCGTTAAATCTGTTTTTCAGCTTGACAATTTGGGTTTTGACTTGAGATAATATATATAATCTTGTAAGGTTTTATAATTTGGTTTTCAACAAGAAAAGTGAAATAGATACACAAGGTACTCATCATTTTCAACCTCTCACTCATCCATTGACAACTACACATAATGATTTTTGTCGATCAAGGTGCGGAGCGTATGTTGATAACGTCTGAAGTAGAAGATTGCGATCTTGTTCGGGTTGAGTAATTATGGGTTTTTATTGAATAAAATCTAAGGGTTTTGTCCTCCAATATCATTGGGATTTGGGGGTTATTTGCCAATTCTTTACTTCAAATTCAGCCGTGCTTAAGGGATTGAGGAACCGTGGGTTCGCTCGAAAAGGTAGCTAGAATTGGAGGATTGTGAAGGAAGAATTGGGGTCACCATCTTGTGATCAAATCATCCGAGCAGAGGGTTTGAGAAACGGTTTGGGTTCTCAACAAGGTAGCTACAACCGGAGGTTTATCGAAGATTAGTGACATACTTGGTTCAAATCGAATCAAGGGAAGAAAGGAGCTTAGTTTTCAATTCAACATATTGGGTTTGAATTGTGGTGACTATTTTCTATCTCTTGTATAAACTTTGCAATCATAATAGCAATTATCCTAATTCTACATTCTAGAATTAGGGGCAGAGTACCCCACGCGAGGACGACAGGGGGAACTGCCTAAACAAATCGCGTGTCATTTTTCATTCTCATCTTTGACCGTTTATTTGCTATAATTTGTGAATTTGCACATGTGGTTCCAATTGTATGGATTTGTAGTGTAATAAAACTATTTCTAAGGACTATAATAATCACTTTTATTTCTATAATTGGTTTCAACACTACAATTTAAGATAGATTGGACTTGGTGTGATTACGCACACCAAGTGTTGGATAAAAGTCCAAAAGTGCAAATTTGTTGGTTTTCTTCTTAACAATTCATTTGGAGTAATTGACTATAGTTAAAAAGTATAAGTGATCTATTATATTTGTGTGATACAGTGGCAGAACCGACTGTTAATACTTGTTTTGCATTTTGTATTCACAAGTGTTGCGGTAAGCAAGAGTCGCCACCGACTTTTCTTTTATCCAACAAAGGAAATGGTGAAAAGAATAGAAAAAGATCTTTTCGAGAGTTTTCTGAGTAAGGGGGGTAGATTATGGAAAGGGAAGGTGTTAGCACCCTTTCCATCCGTAGTTTTCTACGGGCTCTTAGAGGTTTGCTCATTTTGAAATACCTTTGTGCTTTGTGTTTTGAAAATGTTTTGAAAATGCCTTAGTACGACGAGCTTTGTAATGTTTCTCGGGATAGTGGAGAAAGTATATAAAGTGTTTTGAAATTGTTTTTGAAAAGCAGTTTTTGTGTAAGTGCAAAATGTTTGAGCAAACTTCTAAAAGCTATCTACTTTATTACTCGAAAAGGGTCGTTCTATTCCTCTTTTCCTTTAGGAAATGCTTTCCTACTATTAGTGAGTAGGTAGCTTTGTTTTGTTTTTATTTTAAGAAAATATAACCTATGTCTATTTAACTTTAATTTCAAGAAAGAGGTTAAAATAATTAATTTATTTATTTACAAAATTAATTTAATTAGAAAAGACACTAGCCTAATGTTTTTTTGTGATTTTGATTTAAAGTCAATTTAAATAAAAGGATAAAAAAAATAAAAAAAATAAAAAGGACATCCTTCGATCCAAGGAGAAAAGAGAAGCTTCGATCCAGAGAGAGTCATGCCCTTTAGGTTCATAAAGGATGTTGACTTTCGATTCTGTGAAGGGGATGGGATTTTTAATCCAGGAGGGATGTTGCATTTTTCGATTCAAGGAGGGAGTTGTTCTTCGAATTGAACCTGCAAGGCAAATGCTGGAAAAAAATAAAGATGCAGGACCTAGGTATCAAACCCAAGTCCTTATCCCTAATTTGAATCTTCTGTCCTCAGGCCTAAGCTCATTTTGACTTGAAACAGGCTATGCCATGAGTTTCGAAAGGTAGATCATGTCATGCCTTTCGATGGCTTGATTTTATTCCTGCATGTTATCTCGCGTATGATATGCTCATATAAACACAAATGGTATTAGCATCACAAATATACCAATAATATGTATTTAGTAGGCTTAAAAATGCAGTTTTGATTTGGGTAGATCTTTACCAAATTGAGATGCTTCGATTTATGAATCTGGGCGTGGCATGGCTTGGAATAGATTCATGGGAATATCAGGAACACAAAATATAGCCTTCGTCTGGATTGAGGGTGCCTGCAAAGAAAACTAGTTAGAATTTTGATCCTTTCTATGGTGGTGTGAGTATTCTCTTTTTCTAGGCAATCTGTCTGTGTGTGATGCAACACTTGTGATCTCTTTATATCGAGGGGGTAGAGGGGAAAAGAAGGAAAAGGTTTAAAAAACTTTGATTATGTCTTTGAAAGCCATGAATGAGAATTTGTAACATTGGCCAAAAATATGGGATCTTGTCCTCTTTTGAAATTTGAATGTGTGTGGACATTTTGGCTCCTTCCAGTGCCTTCAGTTTTCATCCTTCGACTGGGCCTTAAATTTCCTTTTTTAGAATGAACCTCATGTTTCCTTTTTTAGAATGGACCTCATGTTGTATCTTTTTGAATGGACCTCATGTTGTCTCTTTTCGACTGGGCCTCCTGTGTAGCCTTCAAATGGGCCTTATGAATCCTCCTTCGAATGGCTATCAATAAGTGTCCTTCGAATGGACTTTTGGAAAGCCATAATGTAGAAATTGGGCTGTCAAAGCTTATCATGAGGGAAGTTCCTGCATTGTACAGGCATGCATGTAGCAGGTGTTTGCCTTATAGGCGTGAAGAAAATTCCTGCCTTGTGCAGGCAGGCATGCAGGCCATTTGACCCAATGGGGGCCTGTGTGAAAGAAACCAAAGGTGCTTAAAACGAAGGAGGCCCATAGATAGTTCCAAACGAAAGAAGCCAGAGGTGCTTCAAACGAAGGAAGTCAAAAGGAACTCCCCTTCTTTCTGAATCGAAGGGAGCCATTTCAAAGGAAAACAAAGCTCAGCGAAGACTTGCGGACCAAGGCTTGATCGAATGGTGTTATATGCCCAATCAAAGACTAGTGAGTCAAGCTTGTATCAAAGGTTTTCAAGGTCTAAGTCGAAACTTGTTGTTATTCCAATCGAAAGGCATTGTTTAACTGCCAATAGAAAGGCACTTTGCTAATATTAAAAAATTTCCTCTTTCTTTAACCAAGTGTTAGTAACCACCATGCGAAGGAAAAATCTTGGGAAAATATGAGAGGGAAAATTTTGGGGTACAACAATTTGAATTAAATGTTAATATTTCTCATTGATTCATTCCATTCGGTTTTACACATATCTAGTCTTTTCAATAGAGGATCGTTTTTAGACGAGTGTATCCGGGTAGCTTTCACTGTGTTTTAAGATTTCATTAAAAACTTCTTTTTAAAAATCATGGTATCTATTCCACCCCCTTCTAGTTACGTCCTATCGTCTAATATTTTAATATTGATGAACCAACATAATTTGATAAGAAACGACATATGCTTGAAGAGTGGATGTGCAGGTTTGAAAGTCAAGGTGTGATAGGCTTTGGCATGTCTGATTTGGGCTTAGTGCCTGGGGTGAAGATTCTCCCAAAGTTTAAGGTGCCTGATTTCGTGAAATACAAAGGCACTTCCTGTCCAAAGACCCATGTTAAGTCTTTCTACCGGAAGATGTCTGCATATTCTAATGATGAAAGGCTATTGATGCACTTCTTTCAAGACAACTTGACAGGTGGCCCACTCGAGTGGTAGATGCAGTTGGAAAGCAGTCACATCTGTACATGGAGTGAATTGGTAGAGGCTTTTGTCATGCACTATCAATATAACACTAACATGGCTCCCACAAGAACCCAATTGCAGAATCTGTGAAAAAAACGAGATGAGTCTTTTAAAGAGTATGCCCAAAGGTGGCGAGAGATGGCTGCAAAGGTTCAACCGCCTGTGTTGGAGGGGGAGATAGTGGAAATGTTTAGTAGTGCATTGCAGGGCCAATACTACACAACTTGCAGTACATAAGGTACTTTTGCCGAGATGATAACACACGGAGAGCGAATTGAAATCGAAATTAAGTTAGGAAAAATCCAAGATATTGCTGCTGGAAATGATGCTGGTAATACTATGAAGTATTTTGGTGGTCACAAAAAGAAAAAAGAGGGTGAATCCAGCACAGTCTATTCTCGAAAAGGGAAAGGAAGCTATCAAGGTTCAGATCATCATATTGTTGCTGTAGCGATACCAGCTACTGTGCCTTAGAGGCAAGCTTATGTACCTAATAAAGGCAATCAACAAGGCCAAAGGTGTCCTCCCAGGAAACTTGACGCATTTCTGATGTCTTTTGTCGAGTTTTTACCTCATTTGCTCGAGTTGAAGCTAATTGAGTCACGCCCTTGGAAGATTGATCCGGAAAGGTTTCCATACAACTTTGACGCCAATGCTCGATGTGATTTCCGTTATGGCGGACAGGGGCATACTATTGAGAATTACTATTCTTTCAAGCATAAATTCCAAGACCTATTGGATTCTCAGGCCATTAACTTTGTACCAACGCCCAATATTACAAACCAGCCTTTGCCACCTCATGGTGGTGCCATTGTTTGCTCCATCATGGAAGAAGAAAATTTGAATTTTATTATGGATGTTAATCAATTGACTACACCTCTCTCATTTGTAAAAGCACAATTGTCAAATGAATGTGTGTTCTTGGGCTGTAGGATGGACTATGCAGTTTGCTTGAAACAACTAGAGGGTTGTTCATTGTTGAAAGACGCAATCTAGGATTTGATTACCCAGGGAGTTCTGCAATTTGATCGCGTAGTGGCTGAGACTAAAGTGGGTAAGGATGAAGTTGATGTGATAATTATTCCTGTCAAGGAAAAAACCACTCAAGTACCTATTACAATTTCGGTTCCTGCCAGAAAGCCACCTATACCCATCACTATGCCCGAACTAATACTGTATCTCAGTGACAAAGCAATTCCTTTGTATTATGGTGGTGAATGTTATCAACAAGGGCAGAAACTTGTTACTCAGAAATTTGAAAAGGGCAAGATAGAATAGAGGAGTCTGAGATTCATGATATCATTGGTGAAAGTAGGATTACCCGCAGCGGTCAGATTTTTTCTCCTCCAGAACAGCCTGAAAGTAGCACATGTACCACAACTAAGGCCAGGGTCAAGCAGATTATGGTCAATGGTGATAAACTGGGGAAAATCCCCTTATTCTTGCTTTGGATGATAAAATGGATAAGGATGTAGCCGAGTTGATGAGGTACATCAAGAAAAGTTACTACAAGATCATTGACCAATTGGGGTAGAAACCCTCGAAGATATCAATTCTTGATTTACTCAGAGATTCAGAATCCCACAGAAATGCATTGATGAAGTTGTTGGGGACTTTTTTCCTTCCTTAAGAGATATCAGTGAATCAATTTGAATGAATCATGAATATTATTTCTGCGAGTAATGGGCTGGGTTTTACAGACTTGGATTTACCCCCTGAGGGGAGGAAGCACAATAAAGCAATACACATCTCCATGGAAATTGCAAAAACTACCTTAACCCATTTTCTAGTTGATACATGTTCCTCTCTCAATGTATTGCCCAAGTCCACTCTCTTGAAGCTTGATTACGATGGGCTTTTGTTGAGGCCAAGCGATCTAATTGTCAAAGCTTTTTATGGGTCAAAAAGGAAAGTGTTCGGGGAGGTCGACTTGCCGATCAAGATAGGTCCCAGGTGTTTGAAGTCACTTTCTTTATCATGGACATTAATCCTTCCTATTGTTTTTTGTTGGGCCGTCCATGGATCCATGGAGCTGGTGATGTCACTTCCACTTTGCACCAAAAGTTGAAGTTTCAGTTGAATGGGAAGTTAGTCACCGTTTGATGTGAAGAGGATTATATCATCAGTCATCTGAGTTCCTTTAAATATGTTGAGGTGGAGGGAGAAATCCATGAGACTCCGTGTCAAGCTTTTGAAACTCTGCAAGTTTTCAGAGCTCCTCACCAGGAGGTTAAGAAGTTGGAGGTCTCCACGTCATCTTATCGTCAGACACAAATTATTGTTCAATCTGGTCACCCCGAAGGTTAGGGAAGAGTGTTGAATCTCCCTACTCAGACATATAAGAAAGGTTTAGGCTTTATGACTGATCGAAGCCTTTCAACTACTCCTCCTCCCAATGTTCAAGGTATTCCCTCGCCAATTCAGTTTGTCAGTGATGGGGTTATCCATGAAGAAACTCATGCTGTGAGTGAGAATGGTGACAGTGATTGCGAGATGGAAAGGTGGGTTCGTCCTACCATGCCGGGTAAAAAGCTTGCTAAATGGTTTGTTGAGGACGTCATTGAAGTCACCCGTTATAAAGATTAATCTTTCTTTTATTTTTTATCATGCAATAATCCCTACGTCCTGCCTAAGACGTAATGGACATGCTGTAAGGCTGCAATGTTTTTTATTGAAAATTTATCATCAATAAAGAACGTCTTTTGCATTCAAATATTTTGCACCTTGTCCTTCTTTTTAATTTTTGGAAAATATGAGTTTTTCTTTTTCTTTTTTAATCTAAAACTAAAAATGAAAATAAAAATAATCATGCGGATTATGTTCCTCATTAATCCAGGAAATGTCGAGAATGATTCTGCTATGGCTCTTTATGACTTTGAAAACCCGATATATCAAGCTAAAGAAGAAGCTGAGGGAGATTGTGAACTTGCTGGAGAGTTGGCTAGATTGTTGAGGCAAGAATAAAAGGTCATTCAACCGCACCAAGAGACTACATGGTTGATCAACTTGGGTATCGAAGAGGTCCAAAGAGAAGTCAAGATTGGGGCCGCTTTAGAAGACAATGTCAAGAGAAGAATGATTAAAATGCTCAGTGAGTATGCGGATATCTTTGCTTGGTCTTATGAGCATATGCCTGGGCTGTATACAAATATTGTTTTGCACAAACTGCCTCTTAAAGAAGAGTATCCTCCTGTTAAACAAAATCTTCGTATAACTCATCCAGAGATGTCTAAGAAGATTAAAGAGGAGGTTCAGAAACAGTTTGATGCTGGTTTTTTGAAAGAAACTTCTTACCCTCTGTGGATCGTGAATATTGTACCGACGCTGAAAAAAAATGGTAAAGCCAGATAGGGTGTGGACTATAGGGACTTGAACAGAGCAAGCCCTAAAGATCATTTCCATTTACCACATATTGATATTCTAGTTGACAATATTGCTCGAGCACAAAATGTTTTCCTTCATGGATGGTTCTTCTTGCTATAATCAGATCAAGGTGGCACCAGAAGACATGGAGAAAACTACTTTCATTACACCTTGAGGAACATTTTGTTACAAAGTGATGTCCTTTGGTATGAAAAAAGCAGGGACAACTTATCAACGTGCAATGATTACTCTTTCATGATATGATACATAAAGAGATTTAAGTATATATTTGTGATATGATTTTCGAGTCCCAAACAGAAGAGGAACATCTTGTCCACTTGTTGAAATTATTTGAAAGATTAAGGAATTTCAGACTGAGGTTGAATCATAATAAATGCACCTTCGGGGTGAGGTCAGGAAAATTACTGGGCTTCATCGTAAGCGAAAAAGGAATTGAGGTTGATCCTAGCAAGGTAAAAGATATATAAGAAATGTTTGTGCTGAATACAGAGAAAGAAGTTCTTGGTTTTCTCGGGAGATTGAACTACATTGCTAGATTCATTTCTCACCTTACGGCCACTTGTGAACCAATTTTCAAATTGTTGAAAAAAGATCAAACAGACAGGTGGAATGACAATTTCTAGGAGGAATTTGATAGAATTAAAGAATATTTGCTGGAACCTCCAATTCTTTCACCTCTAGTGGAAGGTAGGCCCCTGATAATGTATCTGACGGTGTTAGAGAATTCAATAGGGTGTGCATTGGGGAAACATGATGAGTCTGGTCGAAAAGAGCATGCAATATACCACCTTAGCAAAAAGTTTACCCATTGTGAAATAATATACTCACTTCTCAAGAAAACATGATGCGCTTTGGCATGGACTGCCCACCGACTAAGACAATATATATCAACTCATACTACTTTGTTGATCTCTAAGATGGATCCAATCAAGTACATATTTAAAAAGCCAGCTCTCACGAGAAGAATAGCCCGTTGGAAGATGATTTTAACTTAATATGAAATCCAGTATACTACCCAAAAGGCTATCAAAGGTAGTGTGTTGGATGATCATCTTGCTCATCATCCAATGGAAGACGACTAAAAACCGATGAAGTTTGAATTTCCTAATGAAGACATCATGTACATACGAGATTGTAACATCCCAGGCCTAGATAAAGAACCCGAACCAGGATCATGATGGATGATGGTGTTCGATGGTGCCTCTAATGCGTTGGATAATGGTGTCGGTGATGTGATTACTTCTCTTGAAGGTTTCCATACTCCTTTTACCACCGTAATTTGCTTTGATTGTACAAACTATATGGGTGAGTATGAGGCTTGTATCTTTGGGTTAGAAGCTGCTATTGATTTTAGAATCAAGATCCTTGAAGTATATGGGGACTCTGCTCTTATGATTAATCAAATCAATCGAGATTAGGAAACTCGTCACCCAAATTTGATTCCATATCGAGAGCATGTGTTGAAACTGACCCCTTATTTTGATGAGATTACTTTCAATCATATTCCAAGGGAAGAGAATAACTTGGCAGACGCCTTGGATACTCTATCATCCATGTTTAAAGTAAGAAGGGCAAACGAAGCCTCCTCTATCACCATTTTAAGGTTGGATGAGCCAGCGTTTTTATTATAAAATAAAAGAGGATGTTGTTGATGAAAAACCATGGTTTTATGATACCAAGAGATATCATAAGACAAAAGAATAACCAGAGGATGCTTCTGTCATTGATAAGAAGACTCTGCGAAAATATGCAGCTAAGTCTTTCCTTGATGGGAATGTTTTGTACAAGAGGAACTATGATTCTTTTTTGCTCAGATGCATGGATAGACACGAAGCAAATAAGATCATAGAATAAATTCACGAAGGTTCCTTTGGAACGCATTCCAGTGGGCATACTATGGCCAAGAAAATATTGAGAGCATGTTATTATTGGTCAACAATGGAAAACGATTGCTACCATCATTCCAGGATCTATTATAAGTGTCAGATCTATGCCGATAAGATACATGTTCTGCCCAATCCTCTGCATGTCTTAACTTCACCTTGGCCCCTCACAATGTGGGGTATTAATATGATTCGACGGATTGAGCCGACTGCTTCCAATGGGCACCGCTTCATTCTGGCGACGATCGACTACTTCACTAAATGGGTCAAAGCAGCATCTTATGCCAACGTCACCAAACAGGTGGTTGCTCGTTTCATCAAGCATAATATCATTTGTCGATACGGGGTTCCCGAGAAGATTATTACTGACAATGAGTCAAATCTCAATAATAAGATGATGAAAGAGCTGTGTGAGATCTTTAAAATAAATCATCACAATTCTTATCCTTACTGTCCTAAGATGAATGACGCAGTTGAGGCAGCTAATAAGAATATTAAGAAGATTGTGCAGAAAATGGTTGTCCCCTATAAGGATTGACACAAGATGTTACCATTTTATTTACATGGTTATCATAATACTACATATACTTCGACTCGGGAAACCCCCTTCTCGCTTGTTTATGGCATGGAAGTGGTCATTCCTATGGAAGTGGAGATTCCTTCTTTGAGGATAATGACAGATTCACAGTTGGATGAGGATGAGTGGGTTCAGATAGATTTGATTAGCTGAATATCATTGACGAGAAAATATTGACGACTATATTCCACGAGCAGTTATACCAGAGAAGGATGAAGAATGTTTTCGACAAGAAGGTACGTCCACGAAATTTTCAAGCTGGTGATCTCGTGCTGAAGAGAAGCTTGCCTCCCAATATACATATTCTAGGGGTAAATGGGATTCTAATTATGAAGGACCATATGTTGTAAAGAAAGTATTTTCTGGAGGATCTATGATGCTCACAACTATGGATGCAGAGGATTTCCCTCAACCCGTCAATGCAGATGTAGTGAAAAAGTACTTCGCGTAAAATGACCACTGAGTTGATTGGCTCAGGCCAAAAAGGCATCCCGACGAACCTAAGTGAGCATAGGTTTGGGAAAAAGTTATGGATAAAAGAAAGAGTGAATAAGTGAACAATAATTGTACACCTTCTAAGTTGAACCTGTCAAAGGCAATTTAGGAAAAAAAAGGGTATCCCGGTGGATTGAAAACCCGAAAGGGCAATCCAGGTAAAAGTTAGGGACTAAAAGCGAATACTATAGTCTGCATTGTATTTGTAATATCAACTTACATTACTATTGGGTTAGCTTGGGAAGTATCAATCCAATCAGTTATATAGAAGGCAAGATACTAAGGAGCTTTGAGGTCATAAAAGTTGTAGCAGAGTTGTACTTGATGAATCCACACACATTTCCATCATTGTTTTCCCCTCTGTATGCTTTGTATGCAATTGCCTCTTTTTAGGAATTGCTTATTGATGTAAATGCCGATTTACAGGCCAATCAATCAATAAAAAAATATTTTTCAAATTGTGCCAATTTGTTTTTTATTTTACTGTTTTGATTGCAAAAGACGTTCAAATTTTTTGATAAGCTTCACATTTATAAATGTTAAAAGCTTTACAACACATGATACTGGTAAATGAAATTGCTTAGAGTTTCAGGTGTCTGATGTGACAGTTAAGGAAAACATCTAATACTGGGGGATGTTGTTATGATTTACGCTTTATGGGGAATGGGATCCAATATCTCCGATGAATGCTTATTTATACTCAGGACGTAATCATGTATCCCCAGCAATGTCGTACCCTCGTTTGAATACACTTTTCCTCTTCATTGTAGTATTTTCTTTTTGGATTTCTTGAAGGATTATTGGCATATTACCATTGAAGTCGACATTTTACGAATTCCCCAGAGAGATTTAGACCTCATTTTCTCCATGAAGTATGCCTGCTAAACCTCGGTCAAGTTTGCACTCTTTTTACGAATACAATCTATTTGTATTGTGGTTTTCTTGAAGAGATGATTGATCACCAAGCCTGCTTATTCCCCAATGGGCCAGGTCTCTGGCCTTTTCTAAAGCAATACGCATTGACGTTTGTCATTCATGGGTCTTGTTGTACCCCAAAATTTTCCCTCACACTTCCCAAATAATATCTCACAAGATCTCCTTTGGTTCAAGACTGCATAAGGGTTGATCAGCTCAAGATACCTCCTCAAGCACTGATGACTGAAAATTAGGGTTTGAGATTGCACAAGTACAAATGGACTTTTAATGCCCCATATGAATTATATGGATCATTTTGGACCCTCAAGTTTGCTCATGTCAAGTTACAAGTCTTGGATCACATTTTTGCTCAGTCAATTAACCAGTTGACCTAAAATTAGTTGTATTGGGGAAAAAGTCAATTGTGGTCAATTTACAATCAAAATTCATAATTTTTTATCCATATCAACCTTATGAACTCATATATGTAATTTGATCAAGTTTGGACCATAATTACACAAGAAATTTGATCAGATCATCAAAAGGGCAAAATGGTTTAAATTAGGATTTTGACTGAGAAGGTGCAATTTCTGATTTTTGACATAGCAAATGATTGATTGGTTTAAGTTATGATCTCAAGGTTTCAAATGCTTCATTTTTACCTAATGGCATGGCTAAAAACATTGCTCAAGATCAATTGATTGACAGATGAATTTAAGTCAATTGATGAGAAAGTCAACTCTCCACTGAAAAGTCAAACTTTGACTTTTTTGTCAAAATCAAGTATCAAAGATCACAATTCGTCAAGACATGTCAAAATATGAAACTTGTTCATCAAGAAATCAAAAAGTCAAGATTTCATTTTGAAAAGTCAAAATTTCAAAATTTAGAAATTTTTCTAAGTGTTAGAAAATTCATATTTTTCATAACTTTGAGCCCAATTTCCACCATAATGCAAGATGATTCAAAGGAAACTTCAAACATGAAATTTGTATATCTAAATGAGATTTAAAACATTGTAGAACACAAATTTTTCTAGAAATGCATGGATTTCAAGTTATGATTTTGAGAAGACATGTTCTTGAAACTTGGAAACTTAGTGAAATTTTGCCCTAGTTTAGGCAGGATTTTGACATAACTTAATGGCAATTCTTCACATAGTTCCAAGATGAATTTTCAAAAATATCCAACATATAGGTTGTAGAGGATTTTAAAAGCTTTCCAAAATGTCCAAGAACTCATTGAGATCAATATTGAGCAAAGAGAATCAAAGGCAAGAAGTTAGAGTTTCATTCTTGAATTACAAGTCATTTATTGATGAACACATAATGCAATTTCAATGTTAGGCTGCATAATCTTGCTTTGCAGGCCTTCTAACTTGTGTATATATCCATCATTAATGGATTACATAAACTTTTGAGCTATAATCCATGTGCTTTAAGCTTTATCCAATTCACATTGCCATTTTGGGAAGAAAGTGAAGAATGCCATTCTTGAAAAGCAAGCTTTATGCACAAAGTCAATTATTGAGCCTCTAACTTGTTCCCTCTGATCACACTCCATCTACAAAGTCAAAAGCAAGTGTTTTTAAAGCATAACACTCTACATTAGCAAGTACGTAACACTTTGAAACTTGGATTTCTCAAAAATCACATGTTGAGCTTAAACATTTGTTTTTGAATTCTGATCAATAACAAGTCTCCAAACACGCTGCTTATAAATAGAGGCACTTTCAAAAGCTTAACACTTTGTATACATTCTTACGAACGAGAACTATTACAAATTTTGCCTAAACGAAGGCGCCTTTTCAAAATACGTTCAAAAACCACACAAAGCACATTTTCAAACAAAAGCAAGTGGTCTAGCAAGAAATTAAGAGCCCATAGATAACTATGGATGAAAATGGTGCTAACACCTTCCCTTTTCATAATCTACCCCCCGAAATCAAGAAATAATCTCAAAGGTCTTTCCTGTTCTTTTCAGCCTTTCCTTTTGGATAAAAGAAAATTCGGTGGTGACTCTTGCTAACCATAACATTTGCGATAAAACGCAAAACACCCAAGTCAGTTCTCCCACCGTATCACAGGTATGTTATCCTCATTAGTAGAATATTGCTGAAGAATTCCCCAGTAGAGTTCCAAATTTCAATTTATTGTTCAGAGATTTTCTTTCCTTCCCCAAATCGAGTTTAGTGACTCTAGTTTATTATCCCCGGTGTGGTCTTAATAGAATTCTTTTCGCTTAAAGAATTTCTATGATCCCCAGTAAAAGCTTATATTCCCATTGAGGTTTTCCTTATCTGAAGGGGATTGGGTTTGTGCCCCAGGGAATTGAGAGTTTGACCAGAGTTTAAGATTCTTTCAGAATTGCAATTTATGTTCGCAGTTTTCTCCCTAGGAAGTTATTTGCCCAGTAATGACAATCTTCAGAAGCCGTTGAGTCCGAATTGGAATCCCCCACTGAAGTCCAGGATGTTTCCTCTTTATAGGAGATCAAATGTGCGAATATCTTTATTTAGGAGTTCATTGTATCCTCAGCATTCGATTGTTGCCAGATGTCCATCATGCATCATTTCATTGCATCTACCCTAACATGTAGCATTTCAATTGAATGGAGCATTATGCTATATAAAAATTCAAACATGCATGAGTGTAAGCCAATCGTGTTCACTTTTGGTAACCGAATTGTTACACACTCAGATTTGAATTATCTCTGCTGTAAGCCTAGGGTGATCCTATTTGTTTCCCCAACGGGGTCTGTTTGATTTACCACCATTCGGGTCTTTGACATTTTCCATTTTCCCAATAAGTTGTGGTTTCTTATTGCCCTTGCAAGTCTTTGGTTATTCTACCCGTGTTTACCTCGCCGTCAGAGTACGAGTAGGAGTCGGTGTATAACCTTTCTTTTTGCTCAAGTATCTGAGTATCCATACTTGGTATGTGGTAATATTAAAAGATGCCACTCTTAAAGAATCATGTCCCATTTCTGGCTTGAGGGATATTGTGTTTCTTGAGCATTCACAATATTTTTAAAGACTCGATCTATGTGGGCAATTCCTGTTAGAGTCCTCTTTGGCTGGTCTCTTTCTTTTGTCGAGTTCACCTTCGATCTATGTCCTCTGGATTTCTTCTTAGTCGGATCTTTGTCTTTGGTTTATCCGTGATTGGTCGGGTTTCCATTCCATTAGCTGAGCTAATATTTCCCGTGAGAGTCTGCCATGATCGGTCTCTCTATTGTGTATGTCTCATGTTGACCAAACATACATATCATTATCCTCAATAAGTCCATTATGGGTTAGCGATATTTCTTAAAAAGTCCACCTTCGGTTGGTCTTCTTTTCATTGAAATTTTGCCTTCGCCCGACGTCTTTCCATTTTAGATCCACATTCACCCGGTGTCCCTTTTTGTTGGTTAAGGTTCATCTTCGCCTGCGTCCTCTTTCCTCTGATAAGTTCACCTTCGCCCGATGTCTTTCCGTTTTAGGTTCACCTTCACCTGATGTACCTTTTTGTTGGTTAAGGTTCGTCTTTGCCCAACGTCCTCTTTCCTCTAGTAAGTTCACTTTCGCCCAATGTCTTTTCATTTAAGGTCCACCTTCGCCCGATGTCCCTTTTTGGTGGGTAGGATCATCTTTGCTCGACGTCCTCTTTCCTCTAGTAAGTTCATCTTTGCCCAGTGTCTTTCCGTTTTAGGTCCACCTTCGCTCGATGTCCCTTTTTGGTCGGTAGGTTCGTCTTCGCCCGACGACCTCTTTCCTCTAGTAAGTTCACCTTCGCCCAGTGTCTTTCTGTTTAAGGTCCAACTTTGCCCAGTGTCCCTTTTTGGTCAGTAGATTCGTATTCTCCTGATGTCCTCTTTCCTCTGGTAAGTTCACCTTCTCCCGGTGTCTTTCTGTTTTAGGTCCACCTTCTCCCAATGTCCCTTTTTGGTCGGTAGGTTCGTCTTCACCCTATGTCTTCTTTCTTCTGGTAACCTCACCTTCGCCCGATGTCCCTTTTTGTTGGTTAAGGTTCGTCTTTTCCCGACGTCCTCTTTCCTATGATAAGTTCACCTTCGCCCGATGTATTTCCATTTTCGGTTCACCTTCGCCCGGTGTCCCTTTTTGTTGGTTAAGGTTCATCTTCGCCCGACGTCCTCTTTCCTATGATAAGTTCACCTTGGCCCAATGTCCCTTTTTGTTGGTTAAGTTTTTCCTTCGCTCAACATTTTCTTTTCATGAGTAAAGGTCACCTCCGCCCGGTGTCTTTCCGTTTTAGGTCCACCTTCGCCCAATGTCCCTTTTGTTGGTAATTTCTCTTTCACCCAGCTGGCTTTAGAGTGCAAATTTTATGGTTCTATTGAATATCCAGTCTTCTTTTACCATGATTGTTCGAAAGGCTGTCGCCAATCTCACCCTACGCTAAAAAAAGATTGAATAGGGGCAGCTGTTGCACCCTAAAATTTTCCCTCTTCATTTTGGTTACATGGCTTATGATTCATCATACATATTCATACATTCTCATGGTAAGGATTAGGCTATCTTGGTTCCCAAGTTCTTCTACAAACCATAGAAGATGTTTGATTGGTCCAATCAGTGCAAAAGAGGATCTCATGTCTTCTATCTTTAAACTCTCTCAAGCTACAAAGGTTTCTTGTATTGCAAGACATCTCATTTGTCCCATATGATCATTAGAAGTTGGAAATTTGCAAAGTTTGGGGAAGAATTACATTTCTACTGTTCATCTCTCAAGATTAGAGTTTTGATCAGTTGAAGAGTTGGAGGCTTGTAAAAGTCAAGTGCGTGAATAATTACCTTCTCATCATCATATAAGACATCTTTGTTCAAATAATTTCTCAATTTGTCCAAGAGAATGAGGGTTTTGAAGATTAGTCATTATCTCCTAGCACAGAGGTTTAAAATTAGGGTTTTGATTTCAATCAGGAAATTTATGACTTTGTGGGCAAGTCCTAATTCCATGCCTCTCTATATGTTGATAAGCACTTATGAGTGAAATATTGGGTGCCAATTTTGAGTGAAAGGAGTTCAATTGATCAAAAGGGGTAAAATGGTCATTTTTACCAAAAGTCAACCAAAGTCAAAGTTGACCAAGTGGACTTTTGGTAAACTATTAATTCAAGTATCCTATTTTCATATTTCATGATCATTGGTATCACAAATCAAGAGAAGATGTCAAATTGGAGAAAACTTGTTCAAGAAGTTATTTGGACATTTAGAAAAAGTTCTAAGTATTTAAGTCTCCATAGTACTGGACTTGGAACATCTATAATTTTCTCATTTTTTATTCAATGAAGATAAACTCTACATACTTAGAAAGCTTGAGAAAAAACCTACAAGTTTGTCAATGTGTGTTCAAGTCCAAAAAATCAAGTATTTATGAGCTATTGAAGTTAGAAGTTCTGGTCACAAAGAGATGTCAAGTTGCCTTCTCATTGGCAAGCCATGCGCGTATTTTGATCAAACGTGTGGTGTGCCAAATGTATGAGCTTATTTCTTCCAATCTAAGCATCAATTTGATAATATAATAAGAACATATTATAGTTTGCCATGAGAGCAAATAACTAAACTTTGGATCACTCAAAATGGACTAAGGTTGAGTAAGATATAGGCTCTTAAAGTTGGTACCATGAACTGATCAGGCATGCCTCCATGCACGCCCATGCACGCGCGTGTAGTCTTCCTTACCCATCATTACTTTCCTCAACTTCTCTTGCTCATATCTTTATCATTTCAACTCCAATTTGAGAAATTCAAGATACCATGATGATCTACATGGAAAGAGCTTTTTAAAGGCACTTTAAGCAAAGAAATCGCGCGAGTCAATTGAAATATTTTCAAGATGAAACTGAGCTGGTCATGAACAAAATATACAACATATCAATTTTTTCTATTTTTGCACATGCTTTTAAGGCACATGTTGTGCACTCCTATACTCTTTTTCTTTTCACTATGAATGTAAAAAATGACTGCAAGCTTGAACATTGAAAGCCCAAAACATAGCAATTCATGAAACTACCTCAAATGACTCTAATTCACAAAAGACTTTCATACCCTTGCAAAGCTTCTTCAACACACTCCCCTGGCTCTATAAAAGCTCCTCTTCACTCTCATATCAGGAGGCTTGCAAAATCACTCATACAAGAGCTCTGGAATTTCTCCTCGAAAGTTCAACTTTACTCTTAAAACAAATTTTCTCTTCTTCAACATTTCTCTTAAAATATTTGCTCGAAGCTTCAATTCCTGCATAGATACATCACAATTTAAGTGAAAGAGAAAGGTCCATTGGATTTTATTGCAAGTTCAGAAGCCTAAAGTGAATTTATTTTTCACTCGTTCAAGGTGAGTTGTTCTTGAACTTCAATTTACATTGTACTTGCATTTCAATATGTAGATCATGTATGATAGCATAGTTGGCCACATCTTAGATCTGATGAGTGTTTGCATCTTTTTGAAGCTTGAATCGTGCTCTGCAAAGCATGTTCAAACTGCTTGATACAGTGAATTAATGATCAGTTTTTGTTTTGATCTTGCAATAATTGAAGAATTTAATAGTAAAATCTTATTCCTTGCAATTTTCTAATGAACTTTGATGTTTGGATCTTTGAATTTGGTGGAGAAATGAGAAAGACACGTAGATCTGAAAATATCATAATGAATCATGTTTTACATGTTCATAAAATAATTGCAATAAGTGGTTTTCGCGCGCGTTTTTCTCATTGAATCATGGATCATTTTTGAAAATTCTTGTTTCTATGTTGTGGACATCCACAAGATCTTTAATTTGATCAAAGTTTCATGAGTTTTCGTCGAGAAACGAAGGAGAAATTGCAAGCTAAATCTGGCATGACTGAAGAAGTGTGTTAGGGCACAGTTCAGTGGCAGGGACGACTACGTGGCGCGCGCTAATTGAACATGATTTAAATATCTTTTACAACGCGTTTTAATTTTAACAGGTGTAATTGATTTTTTTTTTTGAATTTTTAATACATTTTTAATTATTTTTGTTTTAATATTTTCTCTTACTAAAATTATCAAAAATATATATTAGGCTTATTCCTTTTATCATTTTTTTAGAAAATCAAATAATGTAATTAATCAAATTAGGGTTTTCCTCATCATTTAACTTTTAGATTTTTATTTTTCAATTTGTACTAATCTGAAAAATCCCCAAAAAATATATTAGATTCCATCTTTAGAGAACTTCATGAAAATAACTTTTGTTTGATTTTATAAAATTCATGATGAGTAAATAAAATCAATCTTTAATCATATCATTTTCTTTACTTTTTTTGTCATATTGTGCAAATAATTTTTTTTAATATCTTTCCTTAACAATACAATTTTATAAAAATATCTTAGTGATTTTTAGGCATTAATCTAATTTTCAATGATATTTTTATTGAATTTTCAATCCAATTTTATTTCCTTTATAATTTATAAATTAATTTTGGTTTTTTAACCTTTCTTCTTGCTTAGGTCTTAAGAAGTATTTTAAAACCTAATTTCTTTTATTTGTAAAAATCAAAGAAAACATGTTTAATTTCCTTGTATGAGTTAAAATAACAAAAATAATTTTTGTTAAATTTTAACTTTTGATTTTACATTTTTTCACAAATATTATACTAAGACTCTCTAGATTGACCCTCTTATTAACTAATCTTTGAAATTCCCAATTTTTTTAACCTCTAAAATTAATCCATGGAATATTAATCATGTTTTTGGCTTTTAGAAAGCCTTTAGAAAGTTAGGTTTTAATTGGCTAAATATTTATAATTTTTCTTCCATTTTTAAACTAATTTTGATTACGGAGTGTATTAGGGTTTTACCTTATACTTGTGCATAGTTTAAGGATTGATTGTATTTTTATTCATTTTCTCATACCTCTAATACCTTTCTCTCCAATTCAACCTTGAGTATTTCTTATCCACCTCTCTTGGCGTGTTTAAGATTTCCATCCCTTGTTTTGTTTAATATTGTTGATTGATCTTGAAGCTAGGTCAACTCTTTTCTCTTCTTTGTTAGATCCACCTCTTGTATACTCCCCATAGGATCTTCAAATAAATCTTTCCTAAAGTTTGAGTTGAATAGACCTTAGGCTCCTATCCATGTATGCTAATATTAGGTAGATACTTCCCTCTTCCATCCTTGACTATAGGGTCAATATTGTATGACAACTCTAGGGTTATGTTGCTAGTCTCCCCTTAGACATTTCTTTCTCCTTTGCATTTGCATTAAAACAAAAACTTTTTTTTCTAGAAAACTTAAAAACACTTAAAAGTTACTGATCAGAATCATAACTTTGTTTAGGATGGTAGATGATAAGCAGATTTCTTCTCGATTTTATTGTTTTTCCATTCTAAGCATTGGTGTGGTTCAATTTCAAGAATTATTTCATGAATAAGTGGAGAAATCTCTAATTTCTCTCTCTTGAGAACAACGAGTTGTCATCCATAACAAAAACACCAACCAATACAGACACTTTTTCCTTCGGGCTTTTCTTTCAAACTCTTTTCAAAAGAACATGTTAATTCAATTCTATGTTGACACGTAAGTCTCAAAAGGTCAAGTCGCGGTAGAAGGCGAAATTAATATTGTTCATTAAAAACTTCAAACCAACAAGAACTTTTGAAGCTAAACTACGGCTGCTCTGATTCCTTAAAAGTGATACGTAGGCATTGGGGTACGGCCCGAATAAGCATAACTTTATTTTCCCTACATTATTTTCTCCTTTATTTTTCATGCATTCCCTCTTTGCATTTTCATTTAGCTATTAAGCTTAGATTTGGACCCAACATTTGATTAGAACGACAAGAGTGGATACCATAGAGTACTACGGGCGTGTGGGGTGCTAATACCTTCCCCTCGCGTAATAGACTCCCTTACCCATATATCTTGGTCAATCGACCTTGATTTCACCCTTCTCAGGTTTACTCGATGTTTACCTTTCCATTCCTGTGGGATAAAAAATGTTCGGTGGCGACTTTATTGATTTCATCTCGATAATTTACCCAGCCGATTATTTCACCTGTGACTCTGATAATACCATTATCTATAAGAAATTTAATACCCCTCCTTATAATAGAACAACCATGGGAATCCCTACAACAGATCTAACAGGACCCATAATGATGTACCTCCTGGCCATCCATGTGACAAAAGGTAGCGTGCAGCTGAACCAGATCATTATTCATGTAATTCACATAAATAATCTGGAATTCTCCGGGGAAACCATAAACCATATTCACCTTTTCTTTATATTCAGCTCTTGGTCTGATTATATGGATAAGACCTTCATCCATCATTTCTTGAAGATAAGCTCTCACTTTATCGCATCTATGGATATCTGAACTGCAAATACTAAAACCAACATGGTCATGTGTATAATAGTTGAATTCACAAAGATCAGCAAGCATCTTCACTAAATCACCTCTGACCAGATTGATATTAAATATTCTGAAGTCCCCAGGACAACCAGCAACCATATTTGTAACATTTACACCTCCATGTTTGGGTAGTGGATTTTCCTTTACATTGGACCACCATATTTAAAAGACAGGAGACCAGATCTTACCATTTTATGTACCTTAGATTTTAAAGGATTACAAATTTCAATGTTGTGCCTAGGTAAAGGTGAAGGTATAGCAGGGGGAGGTCTAGTCTGCACCAAATATCTACTAAATTAAAGCCGGAAAAAAATATGCATAACTCATTAGAATAGGAGCAAATGCTTCTATCTTCTGACCTTGCCTTTGATTACCTTGAGGAGGAGCTCTCTGATAGGCAACAGTAGTCGGAGCTATACTGACGACTGGAGTTATAAAAGCAACTTATTGTGGGTGCGGATGACCTCTTCTCGGAGGTGTAACATTTCTTTCCTCAACAAAAACATTTGTTTCACTTTATTTATTTTTATAAAACCTATATCATGATTTCCGTATTCCACTAGATCCTTCATATTTTATTAAGTGTCCTTCCCTGACAGCTTCTTCTAGACGAACACCCATACTTACCATTTCAGTTAAATCACTCGGTGCACTTGCGACCATCCTTTCATAGTAAAATGAACTTAGGGTTTTTAGGAAGACCTTAGTCATTTATTGCTCTCCCATCAGGGGTACAACTTGGGCAGCAACCTCGCACCAACACTGTGCATACTCTTTGAATGACACCTTATCTTTCTGAGCCATTGCTCTTAGCTGGTCACGGTCAGGTGCCATAAACATGTTGTACTTATATTGTTTCAAAAAAGCTTCACCCAAGTCATTAAATGTATGAGTTTTGCTGCTGTCCAATCCCATATACCATTTCAAAGCAGCACCGATTAAACTATCCTTGAAGAAATGAGTAAGCAAATGTTGGTCATCAATATGAGTGGACATCCTTCTGATATACATCATTAGGTGGTCACGGGGGCAAGAGTTTCCATTGTACTTCTCAAATTCAAGCATCTTAAACTTTGCTGGCACTTTCACATTTGGAACTAAATAGAGATCATTTCCATTATGTCCGAATAAATCTTTCCATCGGGGAGCCTTCACTTATTTCTGAATTTCATTGAATTGATCATGAAAATCATCAAATCGGTCGTGAAAACCCAAAGTTTCACTCAGTGGAGGAGTAGGATGATAAACTTCATCATTAATAACAGGCATATAATTCACTATAGGAGGCGCAACCTGATGAATATCATCATTGGAAATAGGAGTAGCATGTACCATAGGAGGAGCGAAAACAACAGTAGTTTGAGTAAATGGATCAACTAGAGCAGCATGATTGTAACCTTCTGGCATGAAATTCTCAGGCATTCCCCATGGATAATCGTGAGGCATACGTTATTGAGCAATAATAACTGGAGTAATAGAGATGGGAACTAACAGAACTTCGGAAATAATAGTCGTTTGTTGTGGATGAGTATCATGAGGAGACGGAGGAGGAGGTGGTGGATGATTCTGAGAAACCACCAAAGATTCCACCAAAGCAGTAATATTGGCCATACCAGCCCTCAAAGCAGTAACTTCTTTGCACAACTCGCGATTCTCTTATTCAAGAATTTCCATCTTCTTCCTGGAATTAGCCCGAGTATTGTAGCGATGAGGCATCTTACCGACTAGACGAAACAAAGAAACATGTAAGACACCTGGGAATGAAAAAGAGTGCAAAAAATATGTGAAAAATGATGCATGATATGCAATGCATATAATTTATTGTGTTTATTCAAGGAAATGAAAGAATTATAGACAATTGCTAATATTAAAGTACTAACACATTGGGAAATACTGAAAATTTCATTATAATAATAACTTCAAACTGGATTACAACTTTTAGTACAAGTTTGAATAATACAACGTATAAGAGAATAAAGATAGAGTCTCAAAATCCTAAGGAGCCAAAGTTGATAAAGATCTCTCCACACACTGACGCTTTCCTTTGAGTATGCTATCTGAGCCTTCAATTGCTTGTTCTCTTCTGCGTACTTGTCGGTGACTTCATTCCAATTACTAGAGTCAGAAAATGAGTTACTAGGACTTGGTTGAGTTCTAGAAGAAAATAAATCATCTTGATTCTCCATCAATTCTGTAGCATGACTCTCAAGAATCTCGATCAAGTCATCCTTCTCTTCCAATTCTGTTTAGTATGACACCTCTAAAGTCTGGTACTTGTTCTTCCATGCTTCCTTCTCTTATTGCATCCTAACCAGAGAAAGCTGAAGTTCTTCCACATAAACTAAGAGAGGAGGGGTAACCCTCATAAATAGATCAGGTACAGGCTCTTCACGAGAATATGGCATTTTCAACTGAATTTCTCTTGCTTGTACCCAACAAAGATGAGGCTCTAAGGAAACAACTCCTCTTGGTCCCAAATATTTTCTACCTTTTCTATGAATGTGGCGCCAAGACTTTTCAATCTCTTTCTTAGAATCCTTATGATCTTCTCCTTCTTTGAGAAAGAAATCACTCAAATGAATGTTGTTTGGCTTGTCACTCATTGGATATACAAGTTGACGACGCACAAGAACAAGATTGTAATTAATTCCCCCCTTTGTACCAAGAAGAGGCACATTGGGGAAAATACTACAGATATCAATAATCTCCACATCATGATAAGCGCGATGATACCAAACTATGTAATAATGAGTGAGAGCCATAATCGTTTGGGCCCAACGAGGTTCCTTCTTGGTATCCCAAAAAGCAACAGACTGTGGTAAGTGATAAATAAACCACCGATATAACAACAGTGTGCAACAGATGATCATCCCTCCCTGATAAAAATTCTAAAGATGGATGGAATAATAGGTATCTCCTAGAAATGTAGGGACTGGATTCCCAATTAGAAATATCCTGATTGCATTAACATTCACAAATTTGTCAATTTCAAGAAACAAGAACAACCCATTGGTAAGCAAAGCAAAGATAGCCTCGAAAGTAGTTGTACTCTTCATCTTAGAAAAGTAACGAGCTTTCTTCAATATAACCTGAGCTGGTAAACCCCTGATTCCTCCTTTGGTATTCATGTTATCCTTAATCTCAGACTACTTCAAATGAGTCATGGCAGCAATCTCATGAGACTTAGGCTCTCCTTCTAAGCTGGTGAAAGGAACACGATCAGTAATAGGTAAACCATGTAAGTAAGAATACTCCTCCAATGTGGGAATCAATTGATAATTAGAGAAAATAAAACACCGGCACAACGAATCATATAACTGGACCATTGTAGAAAGAATACCCTCCTTTATCTTGAGCTTCATAAGATGCATGACAGATCCATACTTTTTCTAGAAATCTGTAGAGCTCTCAATCTCTGGAATCAAACTCATCAGTTCCTCTATCTTAGGATCCTTGAAAATGTACTTCTGAGTCTTTCTTTTTCCAAAATCCATGGTAAACAATTACCTGAGATATTTGCAAAAGTCAACCCTTAAGTTCCTTGAAGCAACTGTTTTAAAGAATACTCATGGGTTCATGAATGCATGATGCAACAATCATACACAAGATCATAAACATGGGGGTTCATAGGTTCGAGGTCACGAGCATGAAGCCAAAGGAACTACCCACAAGGTACGGACTAATAGTTTATTACCTGCCAAACAAGGTTCTAAAAGGTTCCCAGAGTTTACATCCTTCCTCCGGATATTGGTAACATCTAGGTTAACCAAGTAATCAACAATATTCTAAGGAAAAACTCATCTGAGTGTAGCATCGCATGTCAACCACTTCCAAATTTCTCCGCAATAGTTTTCGTACTACACCTAAAAGGCCAAGATGGGTTAAGTCTTTTATGGTCCTAGCTTCAGCAGTCTCCCAGGTCGAAAGTAGCACGTCTTCATGATTTCTTGGTAAAAATATACTATAGACAAAGGGGCCTCCACTGAGTGGGGGATCTCATGTCTCCTTTTTTGGGATTCCTCCCTCAAAGTTAACATGACTATACCTCCCGTCCTATCTTAAGTTTTCCCAAGTCCAGGTTTAGGACTTATGAGAAATCACTAAGCATCCTGAAAACCATGAAAATCTAGACATACATATATATAAAACACAATATATAACCAATAATAGCACATACACAATATAAACAAAGATAGGCTCAACCCACTTAGAGATGAACCAGCATTTGGTCGATCTTTCCCAGTGAGGTTGCCAGTTTTCTGTAGCGGTATAAATGTTGAGACTAAGCCATTGGATTGAATTAACTCACACAAATCAAATAATAATCGCCATCGTGATTTATTGTTTCCAAAGAAAAAGGGAAAAGAGCGAATAAACCCAAAAACAAGGGGGAGAAAATCTAGGTACGGGGGTTAGTTATGCTACGGGAAGGTATTAGCACCTTAAAAATCTATGGTACTCCACAAAAACTTCTTTGAAAATATATGTATTTTGGCTATAAAAGATGTATACAAAAAATAGATGGCGGAGATGAAAAGAAAAATATTTTTTTACAATTTTTGCACCCTCCACGGTTGCGAACCTTTAGTGCCTCCGTACCACATTTCGTGCAATAGGGGATCAGGGTACTCATAGTTCACCTCAAAAATTTTAAAACACATGTGTGTTGGTTAATTTTAAGATAAGAGACATCATCGTCATATCTGAGTGGAAAACATACTTACTACCCATGATTATGAGAAAGTAGAATTTGCATCATCTCAAAATGGAGGACATAACTTGGATTTTAAAATCAACAAATCCTCACTCAACACCTAAGTGGAAAATATCTTACTTCACTAGATATCATAGAAGTATAATAACTCGCGTCACTACAAGAATCGACACGAGTCTAATCTTTTTGAGAAAAAAGTTTTAAAGTAAAAAGCCAAAGTGGGAAAATGGTTTGAATGAGTTTGATTGACTTTTAGTCTTCTCACAAAAAATGTAAAATTATGATTAAGTTGGTTAAAGTTTGATTAATAAATGATTTTTAAAAATGCATGGACCTAAGTCCAAGTTTATTATGAAATCGGTTCAAGTTAGAAAACAAGAAGAGTTTTGAAAAGGAGGAAGAATATTTTTGAAATTAAATAAGATGGAGGGAAAGAAAAAGCTAAGGAAAAGAAAGATCCAACCAAAAAGAAGCTAACACTTTACATAAGAAGTAAATGTAGAATTCCTATTCTTTGGATTGAAACCAAGCAAGAAAAAAAAATACTAAACCTCTTAGAAAAACCAAGCTTCATATGAGTTAAGTCTTTACAAAAATTGGACAGAGTAACGACTGTATATAGAGGAATTCTCAATCATAGACAAATCACATAATCAGAAAAACCTACACACAAAGAAAATCAACCCAATGTCTTGGGGTAAACCCCAAAAAATCCAGACAAAATAACCACATAGTCATAAGGTCCCAAGGGTAATTAAGGCTTCTAATCCTAAGTCCAAGAGGTCCATAACTCCATTATGCCAAAGATGGTAACCAAATAGTCAAAGTAACCTTAAGGCCTTTAATGTTCAAGTTGATTATTAAGTGTCTTCAAAAAGAAAATGAAATCTCAAGTGAGAAAAACAAGAATGATATAAAGATAAATGCTCAAGTGAGCAAATATGAAAATAACATGAAATATAAATGCTAAAGTAGATGGTTCATAAAAGTGAAGGCATAAAATAAAGGGCATAAAGTAAAATCACAAAGTAAAAACACAATGTAAAGTCAATTGTTAATGAATTAGAAGTTAGACGTTAGTTGAATGACCATCTTGAAACTTGCATTTGAAAACTCATTAGAAGATTGATAAAATCAAAGCTTCTCCACAAAAAGTCTCATTTGATTTTAGTTAAGTATATCATTCATTTCAAGTATTCAAGGTAACCACATATGATCAACGATGTTCAAATGATTCACTTAGACCAAAGTTCATGAAGTTCATTAGAGGATTGATAAGATCAAAGCCTTCTAACAATGAACGTCAAAGTTATTGGATCAAAAATTTCAAATTAAACATACTTGGGCTTGCAAACATAGGTTTGGGCCATGAATGATCATTTTTCGAATCAGGACATATTTAGCGCTATGTTAAGCAATCGTAAGTGTACTTGTGTTGAAGTCACACCTATTTTGAGGCTAGTCAAAAGTAATTTATGTACCACATGTTAGAGAAATGATATGTAGATTATTCTCCAACAACATGTAGCACAAGTAAGAAAGGGATACGATAAAGAGGGAGAGGATGTTTCAGATAATATTAGGGTTTCAAATATCATCAACATCATTCATCCATTTTGGTGGATTTGGTTTTTCAACCTATCAACACCCAAGATCCAATGAGGTTGAGGAACTTGTCCTAAAATAACACTCAAATCAGGACAAAACAAAAATAATAAAATAATAATTAATAAAACAATATTTAAAATGATTAATGAAAGTGAAAATAATTAGTAAAATACACAAACTATTGCAAAACACCAAATAAAAATTCTAAAAAAATATGAGAAGTCAAACATGAGTCAACAAGTGTTGACAAAAATTCTCAGAATTTTTAAATGTCAGAAACTATTTTTTAAAATTCAAATAAATTAGAAAAATAAACAAAAAATTGTAAAAAATAGTAAAATCAGAAATAAAAATAAAATGAGGTCACTAATATTTGTCAAGAGGTCATTGGATCCTTCCATATTTTTTTTTAGAATTTAAAAAATCAAGAAAAGTATTTTTAAACAATTATAACAAGTAAAATAAAGTGGATCCTACATTATTAGGAGATTCTTATTACTCCATTCATCTTCGGGATTCTTATAATGGAGAGATGATCATTTGTTCCATGCCTTTGCCGTATTAGTGGTTTATTTCTCACTTACCCCAGTCTGATGCTTTCTGGGATGTCAAGAAGGAACCTCGTTGGGCTCCGAAGATTATGGCCCTCACTCATTCAGATATTGTTTGGTATAATCAGGCTTACTATGATATGGAGATTGTCGATAATTATGGTAGTTTCCATAATGCACCCGTTCTCAGTACAAAGGGAGGAATTAACTACAATCCCGTTATTGCACGACGACAACTTGGATATCTGATGAGAGATGAGCCAAATAGTATTCATTTGAGTGGTTTCTTTCTTAAAAAGGGAGAGGATCATAAGAAATCTAAGGAGTAAATTTCAAAGTAGAATCATTTGCAAGACATCTCCCTTTGCAATAATAGCATTGTTGTTGTTGTTGTTGGTTTGCCAGACAACTAGACAAGGGTGATATTTTTTCTAAGAAGTGTTGAAACAGTTGTCCACTTTTTAGGTTTTCTCCTGCCAAGTGTTGGGTTTGATTTAAAATCCCCATAACGTTTGATGTCTTACTGTATCATTTAACTTAGATCCCCAACAAAAGCTGAGATAACGTCTCTTTCTGAAAGTTGTCATCCCCATGTGGTTTCATAATTTCTCCCCAAGGAAGTTTGTGTAATCTTCACTCTTGGTATTAAATAATATATTTTGGGATCCTCTCGATGATGTGGTATTGTCCTCCTCAATAAAGTCAGGCACGAGATCCCCAATTGATATCTCGACGATGTGTTTTTCATCTTCCCTAGAGAAGCTAATATTATAATCTCCAGTGGAAATCTAAACATTGAGACATTGTTTTCCCCATTAAAGTCTGTGTGATATTCCCTGGTGAAGCCTGGAGGAGGATGTTATATCCATGTATCTGTACTGTTTTGATTTGATTATTTTCGGATTATGTTTCTTCCCAGTGAAGTTAAGCCATGAAATAAGAATTGGTTTCCTCAGTTGGTGCCTACTTTCTTATAAAATTTTCCTCCTGGATGTGATTTAGCCGAGTGTTGACTTTACCCAAGCTGGTTTTGTCTGGTTATTCCTAGTGTTGTATGTCTATTTTGTCAGCATATACATGATAACATTCATACATACATCACGCACAGCTGAATTACAATTCATTGCTCATTTGGATTTATTATAATTTTTGTTGGCATATTACCCTATTTGCAGAGTTATGTTACCCTCTCTCCAATAGATTGTCAACCTTAAGAAGAAAGTGTATATCGTTTCAATTTCCCCACTAAGTTATCCCTCATGGAAGAATTTTGCTTTGGCCATCCTATTCAGCTCACTTACTTGGATAGAATGTGACCCCCTTTTGAGTTTATTTCTGATTAGGTGCATCCTTGGTCGACTGTTTCACTGCGGTTTATTTCTGGTTTGACTTTGTGGTCTCCGGTAACATTATTATTTTGATTTTTGCAGGCTTTAGGCCCTGGTTTGAGAATGTGCATTTATTTTGCACGTGAAGATTTTATCTCCTCAGCAAGAATATATTGGCATTTCCTCAGGAAGTCATTACTACAACTCCTTCTTATAACAACAAGTGGCACACCTCTTTATTTGAGCAACCTATACTTTCCTAATAAGTATGTTAGTTTCCAGAGAAGATTCATGATTTTGTTACTCCAATGGATGGTAGTCTCGTCATTATGGGAGATAATTCGTTGTTGATATTTTGTTACTCCAATGGATGGTAGTCTCGTTATTATGGGAGATAGTTCATTATTGAGATTTTGTTACTCCAATGGATGGTAGTCTCATCATTATGGGAGATAGTTCGTTGTTGAATTTTTTTACTCCAATGGATGGCAGTCTCATCATTATGGGAAATAGTTTGTTGTTGAGATTTTGTTAGTCCAATGGATGGTAGTCTCATCATTATGGAAGATAGTTCATTGTTGAGATTTTGTTACTCCAATGGATGGTAGTCTCTTCATTATGGGAGATAGTTTGTTGTTGAGATTTTGTTACTCCAATGGATGGTAGTCTCGCCATTATGGGAGATAGTTCGTTGTTGAGATTTTGTTACTCCAATGGATGGTAGTCTTGGCGTTATGGGAGATAGTTTGTTGTTGATATTTTGTTACTCATGTGGATGGTAGTCTCGTCATTATGGGAGATAGTTCATTTTTTTTATTTTTGTTACTCCGATGGATGGTAGTCTCGTCATTATGGGAGATAGTTCATTGTTAAGATTTTGTTACTCCAATGGTAGTCTTGTCATTATGGGAGATAGTTCGTTGTTGAGATTTTGTTACTCCAATGGATGGTAGTCTCATCATTACGAGAGATAGTTCGTTATTGAGATTTTGTTACTCCAATGGATGGTAGTCTCATCATTATGGAAGATAGTTCGTTGTTGAGATTTTTCTACTCCAATGGATGGTAGTCTTGTCATTATGGGAGATAGTTTGTTGTTGAGATTTTGTTACTCCAATGGATGGTAGTCTCGTCATTATGGGAGATAGTTCATTTTTGAGATTTCTGTTACTCCGATGAATGTTAGTATCATCATTATGGGAGATAGTTCATTGTTGAGACTCATTTTTCTCTGAAGAGTTCGTTTGTTTCCAGTTATAAGTATTGATGCTGGTCATTTGTGGCTTACTCTTATATTGCTGTTTACTGGTATTACCCTACCACTTATTTCCCCCTGTGGGTCGACGTTACTTTTTTTTTTGCTATCTTCTCAGTGAGTGAATAGTTTGAAGTTATCTGTCAATCAGTATTATCCTTTATTTTCTCTTCTCAATATTTGAGTAGATGTTACTTTATAACCTCCTTGGGATACACCTTAGTAGAGTTGAGTCTTCTTTCCACCATCAATTTATTTTCCTAGTCGGACTTTCCTTTGATCCTCTATTTTATTTATGCTCCCCCAGTGGTGTTCTGTGTCACCTTTGGATTTGTTTGTTTGCATGCACAATCATAAGCATTGCATGGAATCTTAGGGCCAAAAATATGGCTTATTTTATATTTAAGTATCTTCAATCGTGTCTACACGAAGATTGTAATCTTCGTATCTCCGGATAGAAGACACTTAAACAAGGGAAGTTGTTGTACCCCAATTTTTACCCCAAATATCCCTCTATCATCTCATATCAACTCAATCATACCAAGATCACAATTAGGTTTGGCTCTTCTCACTATCTCCAGGTTTTTCTCATGATGAATCACCAAGTACCTTTATTTGTATATTGTTATCATGTTTCTTTTGTATTGATTAACTTTTAACTAATAAATATAATGATTGTTCGCTTTAATTTATGATCCTATAGGTGAGGGCACACAATATTTCATGAAGTTGATTCATAGGTTCATGAGTTTATTTCCATGCCTTCTTCAATAATTTATTCATTAAGATTCAAGCTCCATCATTGAGGATGCGTCAAAACACATCATTATAAGGCCTACTATGATTCATCATGCCTCCATTTGTCAAGGGAAGTCAAAAGATGCAAGGGTTGATTGAAGAAGTTTGACCTAATTGGAGAAGTTCTTGATTCCTTGATCACAAGTGCACAACTCTCTCAATTCTTAACATTTGGAAGTGGTTTTTGTTGCTATGGTTTCTTATTATAATCCTCAACAATCTCCATTCACATGGAAAAAGTTATTGTGCAAGAAAGTTTGTCAAAATTGAAAGGGGTTTCCAAGTCTTTTTGGTGCTCTAGGAGCTAGGATTTTGAACTTCTAAGGGATAACTCTTTCTCATCTCTTGATATTTTTTAGTGATTCCAAATACATTATTCTCTTTAAATGGTTATCAAAAAACCACTTCAAAAGTTTCAAGAAAACTTTGTGTGGAAGAGGCCTAATGATTGAGAAAGATTACAAGTCTTCTAGATAGGCCATCAAATTCCCTTATGTGACTTAAAAAGATCATAACTTGGTCAATTTTTATCTCCTTGAGCCCATTATTTTTTCACAATTATTTTAAGGATGTGAACTTCAACTCTTATTTCATGTGCAAGACTTGAAAATGGGTGGAAGATGCCATAAGAACCCAAAAGATTATAGGTCACCTCATGAATTTTCAACAATTTTACAAGGCCATAACTTTTTCAATACTTGGTATTTTTGAGTGATTCAAGTTGCACAATGCTCTTTAGGATGCCTCCTTCAAGGTAGAATCAATTATAAAAGCTCAATTTTGGAGGAAGGCCTTGTTTGAAATCAAAACATTATAGGTCACTTTTGAAGAAAAACATAGAATTTTTTTAAGTACAAAAAGTCAGCATCTTTTTCTCAACTTTGACACATCACAACTTTTAGCTCAAGCATCCAATTGATCTCACTCTTTGCACATTGTATAGTTTGTGACCTTATCTTTCAATTGCTTCAAGAATCATGCCCTAAGATTATTTGAGTTGTGAATACCATTGATTCAAAGTTGGTACCTTGAAATTGGTGTTTTCTCCAAAGTCAGAATTTGAAATTTATAATGTGGCTTCTAATCACCAAATTTCCACGCGTTTTCCACTTAAACATGATTAGCACATATGTTTGAATCATTTAGAGCATCAAAACACATCATTTGGATGAGTTTTGATGCACATGTGAACACACTTTGCTCGTGTACACAGGTGTGCACGAATTCATTTGAATTTGCATCATTCACCTCTCCTCTTGATCCCATTCACTTCTCCTATAAATATAGGCTCTATTCCACTCATTTTCGCAAGCTTGAATAGCCAAAATCACTCTGTTAAACTTCCTCCATAACTCACTTTTCTGAGATTTCAAATTCCTCTTTTCTCCACTTTTTAATCTAATTTATTCATTGATCCTTCATCCTTGAACTTCACTGAAGCTAACAGAAGAAGAATCAAGCCTTGAGGTGCCCTGAATCATGCTAGCCAAGTCCATTTACAGAGAAAATTCATCTGACTTCGTTTAGGTAGTTTAAGGCACCAAATCTTCTAACTCAAATTACTAGAATGGTCTATGATATTCACTGATGCTTTCTCTTAACTCAATTTTGGTGAAATAATGCATTTGATGCTTCTGATTTTCGACTTTGACATTTTTAAACATCTCTGGTTTTTTCCAAATCGACTACGTTGTGCCTTACATAAATTTTTTACGAGCATATGGTTGTGATCGTCTCAATTGGATGCATCTAATGGTACCACTATGAGCATGTACATTTATAGATTCAAGGATCTTGGATTTGTCCTACTTGCAGGAGGCTGGAGGTTGAAGACGATCTACGTGACGTTCTTCAACCAATGACACTGAGCGAATTATTTTATTTTGATTGGTTGGACTTTCTTATGTTGTATGTGCGTGCTTCAGTTTGGGTCCATGATACTCCCTCACCTCAAATCCATTGGATCTGCCAGCGTGTATAAGTGAGCGATATCCAACGCGTGTGGTTTTTCTGATTTTTTTTTTTATTTTACAAATTTATTTTTTAATTTCTTTTATCTTTAAAATTCATAAATTTTTTATTTTTTATCCAAAAATTATAAAACAAATATACAAAAATACTTTGAATTATTTCTTATTTTGTGAATATTTTTTCATATTTTTATTTTAGAATTTAAAATTTTTCATAATTTTTGTTTTATTTGCATTATTTTAAATGTTTTAAAAATACTTTTTGGTATTTTTAAATTCTAAATTTTTTTTATAAAAATCATTTTCCTTATTTATGACCTTTTGAAATTTTTCTAGAATTTTATTTTGGCTTCTACTTTTTTTGATCTTTTTTTCACTTATTTAAGTGATTTAAATTAGTTTAAAAATACTTTTCTGTTTTGAAAAGATTCCCAAAAATTTTATAAAAATATTTGAGGTCATTTCTGATTTTTTCTATGGTTCTTTTAAAATTTTCTTTGATACTTTGAATATAGTTTGCTAATTTACCTTTTATTCTCATTTTAAAAACAATTTAAAAATCATTTTTCCTTTTTATTTTATTCATGAAATGCAATTTATTTTTTTAAATATATTCTGGGTATGTGATTGCTGATCATAAACCTCATTAACATTATTGGATCTTGAGTGTTGAGTTTAACTCCACTAAAATGGATGGATGATTTTAATGATTGTTTGATCAAATTTTTTTATTTAAATAGTTCTCCTCCCTCTTCATCTTATCCCTTTCTCATTATACTACATGTTATTAGAAGATGATTCATATATCATCTTGTAGTAGTAGAAATATTGAGACTAAGCCATTAGATTGACTTGATTCGCACATATCAAATAAAAATCGTCACCGCGCTTTATTGTTTCCAAAGGAATGGGAAAAGAGCGAATAACCCAGAAAGAGGGGGGAGAGAATCTATGTCCGGGGATTGGTTATGCAAAGGGAAGGTATTGGCACCATAAACATCTACGGTACTCCACAAGAATCTCTTTGAAAATTTGTGTATTTGGCTATAAGTGTTGTATACAAAAATAGAGTGTGGGGATAAGAAAAAAATATTTTTTTTACAATTTTTGCACCCTCCGCAGTTGTGAACCTTTAGTGCCTACGTACCACCTTCCGTGTAATAGGGGATCAGGGTACTCGTAGTTCACCTTTAAAAATTTGAAAACACAAGTGTGTTGGTTAATTTTAAGAGACGAGACATCACCGTCTTATCCGAGTGGAAGAACATACTCACTACCCACGATTATGAGAAAGGAAAATTTGTGTCATCTCAAAGTGAAGGATATGGCTTAGATTTTAAAATCAACAAAGCCTCACTCACCATCCAAGTGGAAAATATCTCACTTCACTACATATCATAGAAGTATAGTAGTTCACATTACTATAAGTATTGACAAGAGTCTAATCATTTGAGAAAATGTTTTTAAGATAAAAAAAGCAAATGTGGCAAAATGGTTTGAATGAGATTCATTGACTTTTAGTCTTTTCACAAAAATGTCAAAGTATGATTAAGTTGTTTAAAATTTGATTAAGAAAATATTTTGAAAATGCATGGACATAAGTCCAAGTTTATTGTGCAAACGGTTCAAGTTTAGAAAACAAGAATAGTTTTGAAAGGAGGGAGAATATTTTTAAAATTACAGAAAATGAGCGGAGATGAAGGGGCTATCCTAAAGCATAAGGTAAGAGCTAGAGAAAAGAACCATCTAACCAACAAGAAGACAACACTTGACACAATGAGTCAATGTAGAATTCCCATCCTTTAGATTTGAAACCAAACAAGCAAAGATAATAAAACCTCTTTAGAAAACCAAACTTCAAAGGCATTAATTCTTCACAAAAATTAGGAAGAGTAACGACTGTATACAGATGAATTCCCAATCATAGACAACACACATAATCATAATATCCTGCACATAAAGAAAACAAACAACCCAATGTCTTAGGGTAAACCCCAATAACTCCAGAGAAAATTGCAATAGAAGTCACAAGGTCTCAAGGTAGGTTAAGGTCTCTAATCCTAAGTCCAAGAAGTCCATAACTCCAAAATGCCAAGAATAGTAACCAAATAGTCCAAGTAACATTAATGTTTTTTCAGTTTCAAGTTGATTATTAGGTGTCTCAAAAAGAAATAAAAAGCTCAAGTGAGCAAAATAAAAATGACATAAAGATAAATGCTCAAGTGAGCAAAGATTAAAATAGCATGAAATGAAAATGCTAAATTAAATATGCTTAAAGTAAAAAGCATAAAGTAAAAGCATAAAATAAAGTCAATTGTTAGAAATTATAGGTTAGTTGGATGACCATCTTGAAGCTTGCATTTGAAAACTCATTAGAAGATTGATAAAATCAAAGCCTCTCAACAACAAGTTTCATTTACTTTTTGTCAAGTATATCATTCATTTCAAAATCTCATGGAAACAATAAATGAGCAACAATGTTTAAACGATTCACTTAGTTCCAAAACTTATGAAGATTCATTAGAGGATTGATAAGACCAAAGCCTCCTAACAATGGTCCTCAAGGTTATTGGATCAAAGTGTCAAATTAGACATGCTTGGGCTTGCAAACATAGGTTTGGGCCACGAATGATCATTCCTCGAATTAGGACAAAATTTAGCGCTATGTTAAGTAATCGTAAGTGGAGTTATATAGAAGTCACACCTATTTTGAAGCCGGTCAATAGCAATCTATGTTCCATATCTTTGGAGTGATGATATATAGATCATCCTATAACAACATGTAGCACAAAGAGAAGAGGATGAGATGAAGAGGGAGGTGATACATTTGAATAAAAAATTTAATCAAACTATCATTAAAATCATTCATCCATTTTAGTGGAGTTAAACTTAACACTCAAGATCCAATGATGTTAATGAAGTTTATGATCAACAATCACATAGCCAAAATAAATTATAAAAAAGAAATTGCATTTAATATATTAAAGTAAAAAGGAAAAATGATTTTCAAATTGTTTTTAAAATGAAAATATCAAATAAAAATTTAAAAAGACCATGGAAAAATCATAGCTGATCTCAAATATTTTTATGATTTTTTTGTTGATTTTTTAAAATAGGAAAGTATTTTTAAACCAATTAAAATCACTCAAATAAGTGAAGAAAAATATCAAAAATAGTAGAATTCAAGATAAAATTCTAGAAAAATTTCAAAAAGTGAGAAATGAGTAAAGTGATTTTTATAAAATTTTTCATAATTTTAAAACATCAAAAAGTATTTTTTAAATGATTAAAAACAATTAAAAATAAAGGAGAAATTATAAAAAATATCAAATCTGGAAATAAAATCATGAAAAAATAAAAATCAAGAAGAGAATATTTGAAAATATTTTTTCTGAATTTTTTCATATTTTTTGAGTAAAATATGAATTTTCTATGATTTTTTGAAGTTTAAATCAATTAAAATAAAAAACAACAAAATAAAATAACAAACAAAAAAAATATGGGCCATCTGATCATTGTCAAAATGCTTTAGTATACAGATCCAATGGATCTGGCGCGCTGTGCATGTCATGGACTTTATTGAATATCACACCTAATCATTTTTTATAAAATAAAAATAACTTAAAATGTGGAACGTTGGATGAATCTGACTCACTAAAGTAATCAGATTCTAGGGCTCACAACACACGCGCATGGTTAAGTGAAACACCAAATTTGTTTCAAAAAAATAACTTGGCTAAACGTCATTGGTTGAAGACGGACATGTCATCATCTTCAACCTCCAGCCAAGCTCAAATTAAATTCCACAAACTGTAAAATTAGCAATCCAGGCCGGTACCATTAGATTCATCTCTTCAAGACTATTTTAATGGTACCATCGCGCCAACATTATATAAACTGAGCAAGGCTTAAACTTAGAAAATTCTTAAACAATAGCGAGCACGAAATTCTAGAATATCTCACTCAATTCTCAATAAAATTGCAAATTATAAAAAACATGAGAATTAGAAGGATGCAGAGAGTAGATTAGTCTTTTATTTGGATCGATTTGACCAAGGAATCTACCTGAATGAAGTAGCACAAGGTGGCTATGAAACTGGACTTCTATAGATCAGTATAGGTTACGATTCCTGAAGGTAAGAGTGTGGTTAGCTTCAGAGAAGTTCAATGAAGCTAATTGAACGGAGCTTTTGGTGTTTTGGAGTGAGAAAGCAAGAAATCAGAAATTCAAATTTAGAGTTCGTGTGGGATCTGAAAATGGGTAAATTGGCTATCAAAGCTTATCCAAATGAGTGAGATATAACCCTCTTTTTATAGGGAAGCAAATGGAATGCTTAAGCGTTCAGAATGATGAAGTTTGGAGGGAATTCATGTGAAGTTTCAATCATGAAAAGTGTGACTTGTATTTTGCTCAAAACTCAACCAAAACTTGCATTTCAAGGTGCTAATCACTTCTGGAAGATTTTTAAACATGATTAGAATTAAAAACACGCAAAAATTTAGTGATTAGAAGCTGATTTGTGCATTTCAAATTCTGACTTGGAGGAAAAAGTCAGTTTCAAGGTACCAACTTTGAATCAATGGTATTCACAACTCAATGAGTCTTAAGGCATGATACTTGAAGCAATTGAAAGATAAGATCACAAATTTTATAATGTGAAAAGAATGGGATCAAATGGATACTTGAGCTAGGAGTTTTTATGAGTCAAATTTGAGAAAAAGATGCTGACTTTTTGTACTTAGAAAAATTCTAAGTATTTCTCAAAAAATGTCCTATAATTTTTTGACTCCAAACAAGGCCTTCATCCAAAATTTATCTTTGATCAACGATACTACCTTGAAGTAGACTTCCCAATAAGCATTGTGAAACTTGAATCACTCAAAAATACCAAGTATTGAAAAAGTTATGGTCTTGCAAAATTGGTGAAAATTCATGAGATGAACTATAATCTCTTGCATTCTTAGGGCATCTTCCATCCATTTTAAAGCTTTTCACATAAAATAATAGTTGAAGTTCACATCCTTAAGATCACTATGGAAAATGAATAGGTTCAAGGAGATAAAAATTTACCAAGTTATGATCTTTTGAAGTCACATAAGGGAATTTGATGGCTTATCTAGAGGACATGTAATCTTCCTCCATCATTAGGCATCTTCAACATAAAATTTTCTTGAAACTTTTGAAGTGATTGGTTGAAAACTCTTTAAAGAGAAGCATGTATTTGGAATCACTCAAAAATCTCAAAAGATGAGCAAGACATAGCCCTTAGAAGCTCAAAACCCTAGCTCCCAGAGTACCAAAATGACTTGGAAACCCATTTCAATTTTGATAAACTTTCTTGCACAATTATTTTTTACATGTGAATATAAGTTGTTGTGGATGATAATAAGAACCCATAGAAACAAAAAACACCTTCACATGATAATAATTTAGAGTGTTATGCACTTGTGATCAAGAAATCAAGAACTTGTCCAATTAGGTAAAACTTCTTCAATCAACTCTTGCATCTTTTGATTCTCTTTGACAAATTGAGGGATGATGAATCATAGTAGACCTTATCATGATATTAATTTAAGGCATCTTAAATGGTGAAGCTTGAATCTGAATGAAGCTTTGTTGAAGAAGGCATGGAAATAAAATCATGAACCTATACATCAACCTGATAAAATGTGTTGTGCCCTCACCTATAGCATCATCATTTAGAGCAAACATTCATAGTATTTGTTAGTTAAAAGTTAATTAATACAAAACAAATATGATCACAATATAAAAATCAAGGTGCTTGGTGATTCCTCCCGAGTAAACCTAAAGATAGGGAGAAAAGCCAAATCCTAGTGTGATCTTGTTGTCATTGATTTGATATGAGATGATAGAGGAATCTTAGGGGGAAATTGGGGTACGAAACATATCTCCAAACATATGGCACATAGATTTGTATTGACCAGCCTCAACATAGGTGCGACGTCTATTTAAGTCCACTTACGATTGCTTAACATAGCGCTAAATTTTGTCCCGATTCAAGAAATGATCATTCGTGGCCCAAACCTATGTTTGCAAGAACAAGTATGTTTAATTTGAAACCTTTGATAAAATAATCTCGAGGTTCATTGTTAGGAGGATTTGGTTATCAATCCTGTAATGGACTTTCATGAATTTTGGACTAAGTGAATAATTTAAACATCGTTGATCATTTTTTGTTGCCTTGAAATTTTGAAATGAATGGTAAACTTGACAAAAAGCAAATGAAACTTGTTATTGAGAGGCTTTCATTTTATCAATCTTATAATGAGTTTTCAAATGCAAGTTTCAAGATGGTCATTCAACTAACCTCTAATTTCTAACTCATTAATAATTGACTTTTATTTTTATGCTTTTACTTTATGCTTTTACTTTAAGCACCATTTATTTTAGCATTTACATTTCATGTTATTTTCATCTTTGATCACTTGAGAATTTATCTTTATGTCATTTTTATTTTGTTCACTTGAGCTTTTAATTTTATTTTTGAAGATACCTAATAACCAACTTGAACAAATAAAAAACTTAAAGGTTAATCATACATTGACATTTTTTAGAAGACTAAAAATAAATCAACTTCATTCAAACCATTTTGTCACTTTGGATTTTTACATTAAAATTTTTCTCAAAAAGATTAGACTCTTGTCAATCCTCGTAGTGATACGAGCTACTATACTTCTACAATGTATGGTAAAGTGAGATATTTTCCACTTGGGTGTTGAGCTAGGCTTTGTTGATTTTAAAATCCAAGCCATATTCTCCACTTTGAGATGATGCAAATTCTCCTTTCTCATAATTGTGGGTAGTAAGTATGTTCTTCCACTCGGATAAGACGATGATATGTTGTCTCTTAAAATTAACTAACACACTTGTTTTTTAAAATTTTTAAAGGTGAACTACGAGTACCCTGATCCCCTTTTACAAGGAAGGTGGTACGTAGGCACTAAAGATTGGAAACCGCGGTGGGTGCAAAAAATGTAAAAAAGTATTTCTCTTCTCATCTCTACCATCAATTTTTATACAACACTTATAGCCAAAATACACAAATTTTCAAAGAGGTTCGCGGAGTACCGTAGATGTTTAGGATGATAATACCTTCCCTATGCATAAGCAACCCCCAAACTTATATTCTATCCCCCTCTTTTTTGGGTTATTCTCTCTTTTTCCATTCCTTTAACAATAAAGCACGGTGACGATTTTTATTTGATCTGTGCGAGTTATGTCGATCCCATGGCTTAGTCTCAACATTTCTACCGCTACAGCTAGCACGATTCATGGCACATCAAGGCTTCGTTCTTCTTCTGTTAGGTCCAGTGAAGTTCAAGGATGGAGAATCAATCAAGAAATAAGAGCTGGTGGTGCTTTAGAATTGAATTTGAAGTTTCGGAACTAAGAGGTATAAAGGGAGTTCAACAGGGGTTCTTTGGCTCTCAAAAGCTTGTCAAATAAGTGGGGTATCATCCTCTATTTATATCTGATAAAATTGAATGCTCAAGCGTGTGATATGATGAGATTTTGCGAGAATTTGTGTGATGTTACAAGAATGAAAAGTGTGACTCATATTTTCTCAAAACTTATCCAAAACTAAAGGTGCTAATCACTTCTGGAAGATTGTTAAGCATGATTAAAAGTAAAAAGATGCAATAATTTTGTGAATAGAGGAAACATTAACCAATTTTCAATCTTACTGTTTTGAACAAATCAGTTTCATGGTGCCAACTTTGAATCCATGGTACAAACAACTCAAGGGGCTTTATGACATGATTCTTGAAGCATTTGGAAGATGAGGTTACAATATTTATAATGTGCCAAGAAAGACATCGTTTGGATATCTGAGAAAAAAATTTATGTTCAATTGAATTTGTGAAAAACACACAAATATTTTGTACTTAGAAAAATTCTAAGGGTTGAACTTCAAAATGACCTATAATGTTCTTCAAAATTAAATGACTTTCTACTTAAAATTTGATCTTGATTTCTGAATATGACATGAAGTAGACCTCTTGAATTTAAGTGTGGAATTGAGATCACTCAAAAATCATAAAATTTAAAGAGTTATGGTCTTTGGAAGATGATGAACAAATTGGGGGAAAATCACAAAAGACCTATAATCTTTTCATTTCTTCAACCATTTTCCAATTATTCCCAAGTCTTGCACATAATAACAAATTTGTAGTAGAAATCACAAAGATTGTTGTGGAAAAAGAATGAGCTCAAGGAGATACAAATTGACCATGTTATGATCATTTGAAGTCAAACCCTGAAATTCAAAGGTCTTTCAAGGAGAATTGTAATCTTTCTCGATCATTAGTGATATTCCCTTCAAAATTAGCCTTAGATATTTGAAGAGAGCTTATTAAGTACCCTTTAAAGAGAATCATGGCATTGGAACCAATCAAAAATTTCTAACAATAACCAAGATATGGTCCTTAGAAGTTAACAAACTCTAGCTTAGAGAGCATCAAATTGACTTGAAACCTCTTTGCAACTTTTGATGATTTTTCTTGCACAATTGGATATTGTCATATGAAGAGAGATTTTTGTAGATGATGATAAGAATACATAACAAAAAGAACATACATAAAATGTTGAAAATTGAGAGAGTTATGAACTTGTGATCACTGAATCAAGCATTTGCTCAATTAGGTCAAATTTGTTAAGTCAACCTTGAATCTTTTAGACTTTCTTGGAAAAATAAAGCATGATGAATCATAAAAGTCCTTGAAATAATGTTGTCTTTAAGAACACTCATAGATGGAGCTTAAGTCTCAATGAAGCTTGTTAAATTCCACCACCAACTTTAAGGAGATATTGACTTAAATAAAGTGAGAAAGCTACTGGAACCACCAATCTTTGATTCCATAGACATGACCTTAAAGATTGAGCTCTTGCAATCCATTAAAGAACCATTTGATTTAGAATCCCCCCTCAAACCCTAAATTAGATGGTGAGATGAATGAAATATTGATCACCTACAATATAAACATTCAAAGCAACATATATACACATATTAATGTTAGTTAAAAGGATACATGTACAAGATACACAATTTAAGGTGCTTGATAATCCCTCAAGAGCAAACTTAAAGATATGAGAAAGAGAGAGACAACCCTAATGTGTGTGTCTTGATGCATTATGACACGAGATGATGAGAAATCTTAGGGGGGAAAAATTAGGGTATACCATGTTGTGTGACATTATACTTAGACATTATTTTCTTCATCCATACCAGTTGAGGGAAATTGCTTCCTGCTGTTATGTACTCAACTTCAGTAGTAGAGAGAGAAACACAATTTTGTTTCTTACTGAACCAAGAAATCAAATTGTTTCCCTTAAAGAAACCTCCACTAGAGGTACTCTTCCTATCATCTGCACTTCCATCATAATCAGCATCACAGAATCCCACCAGAATGGACTTGAATCATGAGAATACAATATTCCATAATTGCTAGTTCCATTGACATACTTCATAATCCTTTTCACTTGATTAATATAACTTACCTTGGGTTCTGCTTGATATCTAGTGCAAACTCCAATTGTAAAGATTATATCTAGTCTTCTTGCAGTGAGATATAGAAGACTTCCAATCATGATTCTATAAAACTCTGATCAACACTCATCCCATTTTCATCTTTAGATAGCTTTACGTGAGTAGGAGCAGAAGTTCTCTTATGTTTGGCATTTTCCATTCCAAACTTTTTCACAATATTCTTGGCATACTTACTTTGACAAATAAAAATGGAATCTTCCATCTGCTTAACTTGTAAACCAAGAAAGTGAGTCAGTTCACCTACCAAACTCATCTCAAACTCAGATTGCATATGCTCAACAAAATGTTGAACCATTTCATATGAATTTACACCAAAGACAATATCATCCACATAAATTGGAGCTATCATAAGCTCTCCATCCTTATCTTTGACAAAGAGAGTCTTGTCAATTCCACCCTTTATATATCCATGATTGACAAGAAATTCAGTCAACCTTTCATACCAAGCCCTTGGATATTGTTTTAACCATATAAAGCTTTTTTAGTCTGAACACATGATTTGGGAAAGATGAATCAACAAATCCTTTTGGTTGTTAAACATAAACCACTTCTTTTAGGTACCCATTCAGAAAGTCACTCTTGACATCCATCTGATACAATTTAAACTTTAAGTGACATGCCAATCAAAGTAATAATCTAATAGACTCCAAGCGAGCTACAGGAGAAAATGTTTCATCAAAGTCCACTCCTTCAATTTGAGTATACCCTTGAGCAACCAATATGGCTTTATTTCTGATAACACCTCCTTGTTCATCTGTCTTGTTCTTATACACCCTTTGTACCAATAACATTTGTTCCTTCAGGACTTGGTACCAAATTTCGGACTTCATTTCTATTGAAATGACCAAGAACATCTTTCATATCATTAATCCAAAGTCATCAGTCATGGATGAAGGTGTGAAGAAAATGCAAGAAAGGGGGGGGGGGGGGGGGTTGAATTAGGTTTTCCTTTCTATTTCCCATGTTTTTACTATTTTGTATCCCTACTCCCGAAGGTTTGTAATAGCGTATGACCCTTTAATTTCTGCCTTTACATTCTGCATTTATCGCTTTCCTCATAACTGTTTAGCTTAATAAAAGAGAGTCTTGTCAATTCCACCCTTTCTATATCCATGATTGACAAGAAATTCAATCAAACTTTCATACCAAGCCCTTGGATATTGTTTTAGACCATATAAAGCCTTCTTTAGTCTGAACACATGATTTGGGAAAGATGAATCAACAAATCCTTTTGGTTGTTAAACATAAACCACTTCATTCAGGTACCCATTCAGAAAGGAACTCTTGATATCCATCTGATACAATTTGAACTTTAAGTGACAAGCCACTCCAAGTAATAATCTGATAGACTCCAAGCGAGCTACAGGAGCCAATGTTTCATCAAAGTACACTCCTTCAATTTGAGTATACCCTTGCGCAACCAATCTGGCTTTGTTTCTAATAACACATCCTTGTTCTTTTGTCTTGTTCTTATATACCTATTTTGTACCAATAACATTTCTTCCTTCAGGTCTTGGTACCAAATCCCAAACTTCATTTCTCTTGAAATGACCAAGAACATCTTTCATATCATTAATCCATAACTCATCAGTCAGGGATGAAGGTGTGAAGAAAATTCAAGAAAGGGGGGAGGGTTGAATTGGGTTTTCCTTTTTTAGTAACTTTTTCTTCTAAGCCGTAATCGTTGAACAATGCTTCTGATTGTTACTTCTAAGTAATGCTTCTAATTAAGTTCATAAAACATAAACTCTAAAGCATAAGTAAAAGTAAGGAACACATGATATATCGTTGTTCACTTGAGAAACCCCCAAGCTATTCGAGTCCACCCTACAAAGGTGATTTTGCCTTGAACTCAAGGACTTAATCCAATATAACCAATCTGATTACAATCGCACGGGCAACTGTTGGTGACTAACATCCAATGACGCGTTTAGGGATCCAAACTGGATATAACATTCATTGACCCAACATAATTCGATTCTTCAGAATCTTCTATCAGGATTTCCCTCCAATGATATCCATCAGGGATCTCAGAAGGTTGAACTTCACTCAGTCCCCTTTGAGATATGACTACCATTAACCCAATAAAATCCACTACTAGGATTTCATCTATGATGACAACAACCAAAGTCTTCTTGAGAATACTGACTCAACCGAGTCTCTCAAGGAACCATCAAACAACTGTTTGATTTACATTCGTTTACAATAATAATGCTTCTACATAAGCTGGATGTAAACATAATTAAGTACCTCATAACAACCTAACACACACTAAAAGATATTACATTGTATTGTAGCTTTAATGTTTGGTCTTCTTTTCTTCAAGTAGCTTCTTTGCGGACAACAACCCAAATCACTTGAAATGCTGATGTCTTCTTCTTCTTAAGCTTCTGAAAGCTTTGTTGATCTTGATGTAGTAAGGATAAGAACTTCTTAATCTTGATTTACCTTAGAACATTTTGGAAAATAACCCTTGTTCTATTTTCTTCTATGATCACTTTTAAAGCACAACACTTATGTTGTGGATTTGTAGCTGGAACTTTCATGATCATCTTCATTATCTTCTGCGGCTTAGCAAGCTTTATGGAACATATGAAATTAAGCACATTCTAAATCAATGATTACATTATAATCATTATCAACATGATTGAAGGATCATTTTGATAACAATTGTTGTTATAGTGGTTGATAACCTTTTTGTTGTGTTCCAAATAGTGATAAATTTTTAGCATTGAACACCAATAACATTCATCTTGTGATATTTCTTCGACCAACCGCCTTTAAACATGTGATTCTTTTCTTATATAGCCAAGAAAAATAGAGTCGTTGGCTATTTGAAAAAGAGTCGTTACAAAAAGTACTGCTACATCCTTTTCTCTTCCTCAATTCAAACTAGTGGAGAGGTAATGGAATAAGGCTTTTCCGTACTGTGTACTATTGTACCATGTTACCATTATATTCTTTCCTTATGCGCTTCAGAGGCTTCTGCGAGCATGGGTTTATAAGCAGGAACATAACACAAGAACTTCACAACTTCAAGTCTTCAGAATCTTCAGAATTTCATCTTCAGAGTCTTCAGCACTTGGTCGTGAGAACCCGTTGTAGAAAACCTTGGATCAGAAGAGCTTCAAGTCTTCAGATTCTTAAGAGTTGTGTCTTTAGAGTTTTCATCACTTGGTCTTAATAATCATTTTAATAACCTTGTTATTAGAAACACAAGCTTTCAACATCTGGACTTCAGTAGAAACTTTGTCTTCAGATCTTCTAACTTTGTTTTATTGAAATAAGTTGTCTTTTAGAAACTAAGTTTTTAGCATCTGGACTTCAGTAGAACATTTCTCTTCGAATCTTCTAAATTTGTTTCTTTGGAATACACTATCTTTAGAAGCTTGGGTCTTTAGATCTTTTGACTGTTTCCTTAGAACACGTTGTCTTTAGAAACTTGAGTCTTTAGCATCTGGACATAAGTAGAAATTTCTGTCTTCAGATCTTCTAACTGGTTTCTTTAGAAAAACATCAGAGCTTATACTTCACAGCCTTCTGGAGTATCATGTTACTGTTCAGCAGAACTTGTGTAGCCTTGAAGCATAATTAATTCTCTTCTAATGTCTTGTCCACGCCATCCATCAAAAGTAGAACCTGTTTGTTAGTACTCAACAATTTTTTAGAGTATAATTTTTTTCATAAAAACATACTCATTTGTTATCATAAAAACTCAGAAATAATATTGTAGAATCAAATCTTGTTCTTACAAGGACATCCTTTATATTTTTAGGATCAATCTTTGACACAAAACATGCATTTGATACAGCTTCCCTTTGTAGCACCCCAAAATTTACCCTCTTGTTTTCTTAGCACTTTAAAGGCTTATTTTCATCATATGCATTCATACATTGTGAAAGGATCAAGGTATCTATGGTTCTCATGATTTTTTACAAGCTATGGAGGTTGGTTGTGTTATCAATTAGTGCATTGAAGGGTCTCATGCACTCACTCTTTGAGTCTCTCAAGCTACAAGGGTTTCTAATACCTCAAGACATCTCCATGGTCTTATTGATTCATCAAAAGTTTGAGATTTGGAAGAGTATTGAAGTGAACCCCTATTCTCCTAATCATCTCTTAAGATTAAGGTTTTGGCCAAATGAAGTGTTTTATTCTTGTGTGGTACAAATTTATGAAGAAATATCCTCTCATTTTCAAATGAGGCATCTCTGTTCAAAGAATTTCTCATCTTGTTTCTTGGAATTAAGGTTTTGAAGCTTGATAATCATCTCCTAGCATAAGGGACTAAAACTAGGGTTTTGGATTTAATTAGGATTTATATGAGTTTTTAATCAAACTTGATTCCATGCTTCTCTACATATCCCCAATCATCTATGATTGAATAATTGAGCATCAATTTTTGTTTGAAGAGTTTCAATTGATTAATTGGGGATAAAACAAGTAATTTGAGCAAAAGTCAACAAAAGTCACATGTAGACCAAGTGGACTTATGGTCAAAGTTGAGGTCAATGATCATGTTTCAACATTATATGGCCCATGGTTTAAGAAATTCAAGAGAAAGATGGATTTTGAAGTTAACTTGTTCATGAAGGTATCTTGGTGAAATTTGAAAATTTGCTAAGTATGGAAACTCATAAGGCTGAATTTCAAAAATTCATAACTTCTTCATTTCTTATTGAAAATGTGCAAACTTTACATGGTTGGAAAGATACAAATAAGATCTACAACTTTGTTTTGCGATCCCATTTCCAAAATTTTATTATTTTGAGAGTTATGGTGCATGGAAAGTTTTGACATTTAGTAAAAAAACTCATTTCTTCATGGACATTTTAAGGGATCCATTTGAACTTAAATCAAGAAATAATGAACATGGGAATTTAAGTTCAAATCCTCCTCTCCAACTTTGTTTCAAAGATTACAGCAAATGGTGCACCATGGAGAGAGATATAATGATTAGGTTTTGAAGCTCCAAAAGGTCAAAATTGCTAGCATGAGAAGCCCATGCACGTGTACCAGGCCCGTACTTTCAGCAAACAACTTTTGGGAACATGTTCATAACCATTTTTCTTATTGAATCATGCATCATTTTGAAAAGTGATCAACATAAGAATTGAAATTTGAACTTCCATCTTTAACTTTGACTCAAACTTTGTTTCATTTGGATCATTGTGGAGAAAGATTTTGTTGTTTGGATTTAAGAGCTCAAATTGCTAAGTATGGATGGCATCACACGCATGGCATGCTCAGCTTGGCCTGGATCAGTGCAATTCAATAATGTTTGTACCAAATTTTCAAGAGCTTACAAGCTTCTATTTGATTTCATTCCTTCATCAAAGTTGTTGTGTATAAGGAGGGCTTTCTGAAAAGCTAAGGATCATTGTAAATAGTGGAGAGATTATGGAAATACAAGCTTATGGCTGAAGCAACTCCCATGGGTACGAGGCTTGCAACATGACATGTTATAATTCAAATATTGCTACAGCAGTCGTTGCACATTCAGTCCATATACCCTGGTCATTTGCTTGCCTCATTTCGTTCCTTATAAAGCCAAACAAAGGTGATATACTCATGCATGCACGTTGCTCATGCCTTTCCCAAGATGTAAATTTTCCTCCAATTTTATCTCTCACCCATTTGCATTTGCCAGCTCATATGTCACACATTTTCTCATTCTTTTCACTCTTTATTTTCTCTTGAAAATGCAGTAAGATTCCACTCTTTAAGACACAAAACGCAAGCTGCCATGACACTTTCTCAATTTTCCAGTCTTGCCCTGTTTGCCATCTAATGGATCTTTTGGCTCATTGAATCCTTTGCCCTCACCTTAAACTCCCTATTTAAATACTTTCATTCATTCATTTCACACACACAAGCTCAATCTTATCTCAAGTCAGCTTTCTACGTATCTCACTTTTGAAGAAATTTCCTTTGAAGCTCTCAATCCCCTTACTCCAGATCTCAATTCCTATTTATTTCCACTTCTTTGAAGTTTAAAGAGAAGTTTTCTAGGGTTTTTAAAGATTTATAATCAGAGGCTTAGTGAATTTATTTTTCACTTTGAGGTAAGTTTCTTGGAACTTCAATTTCTCATCTCAGCTTGAATTAATGCTTTGAATCATGTTTGTGATGTGTTAGCTGACCAAACAATAGGTTTGATGTATTGATTTTGTGGATTTCGATCTTGAATAGTGATTTACAAACTTCTGAATATTTTGTGAAATTGTATGATCAGTAACTTTTGTGTCCATTATTCTCTCTGATCTTGCATTGTTTGAGAAATTCATGAGCATTATGATGATCCTTGTTATTTTGTGAACAACTTTGATGTTTGGATTGTGTTATTTGGTTGAGTATAGAAAGAGAAATCTGGATCTAAAATATGGATGATAAATCTGTTTTTTAAATTTGTTATTATTTCATTCATGCAGTGGTTTTCGTGCCCTATTTTCTTCATGACCCATGCTTCATTTCTAAAAATTCTTGATGCTATCATGTTCTTCATACTTTGATCTTGAATTTTGATTTTAATTTCATCTCATTTCATGGAGAAATAAGAGAGATATTGTGCTATGAAATTTGCTTTATAAAATTGAAAAACACGCTAGGGTTTGATAGAACTCATGGATGATGATGTATCTCGCTATGATTCAACATGAGTAAAAACCTTTTACAGCACTTTTTGATAAAACTGGGTGTGATAGATCTGTTTCATATTTTAAATTTATTTCATTTTAATAATTTTTCAAATATTATTTTTAATAGTTTCACCTATTCAAAAATTATACCAAAAATATATTAGACTTTATTTTCAGTCTACTTTTTGGTGATAATTTTTATTTTATCTTTTTATCATTTTTGGATACTTAATTAATTCATAGGTATTAATTAGGTGTTTTAATCATATATTTAGCATTTTGATTTTATTTCCTAATTTTCATTAGTCTAAAAAATCAGAAAAAATATTTTCAGACCTACCTAAGATGTTATTTTGATCTTGAGATTTTCATCTCAATTTTAATGTTGATTTCTATCTGACTTTAAAATTTGTGAAGCTTGATTGTAATTTTGCTAAATTCACTTGCTTATGTTATAAGTTTGATTTAATTCTCTAATTTCCTCAACTTGTAAAATAAAAAAATAATGGGATTAGGGTCTTTGGATGAGTTAAGATCATGAAAATAATTTTTGTTGAATTTTAAGCCTTTATCTTATATTTTTCTGAAATTATATTTCAAAACATGTCTAGCTTAAGCACTTTACTAACCAGTCTTGATGTTTGCATTTCTAAATCACACTTATTCTTCATTCCAAGGACCATAACCTTTGTTTATGACTTTTAGAATTCCTTAAGAAGTTATATTTAATTTTATTTGAATTTATAAGTCCTCTTTTTTATTTCTTACCTATTTTTATATTAAAATTGTCCATTGTGACTTGCTTGAACTTCTTGCTTTCAATTTGCTATGTTGTGAAACATTTTGGGCTGAGTTTTGTACTCATGGTAATTCCTAGATACTCTTACCATCTCATTAGCTTGAAACAATATAATTGATCCCTTTTATCTATTTTATGATCACTTTGTATTGAACTCCTAAATTGTGCAAGTTTTGAACCCTAGTATGTAACTTTAGGTAAATCCTTTAAGCCAATCCTTGCCATGATTATGATTCATTGAGATTTAGAGACATGATAAACTCAAGGATAGTATTATAAACGCTTGAGAGTAATTTTATCTCCTTTAATCATTTTCTCATTCCATTTTAAGATTGATCATTCCTTATGTTTCTTTGTTGATTATGTGAGATATAATGAGTGTACTTGTGCAATACATAAGGAATCAAGCCTAATCATTTGTACCTTACTCTCACAACTTGTTTAGGATCTTAAGTTCAACTACTTTAAACCATTTAAGAATCCTAACTTGTATTTGTGTATGTGTTTAGACTCGCCAAATATGACCAAGGTTAGGAGTTTGCTTTGATGCATTCCTTTGTCAAATACCTTTGATCCATAATGAGTGAAACTTTATATCTTTGCTACTGAATTCTAAGTTCATCATGCCTTTAATGCATATCTCCCATGATTCTATGACTTGCACTCAATTACAAGTCCATCATGATGATAATTGGGAGCCATATCTTTATTTTAACCTAGTTTGTTTGTAATGTTGTTTTGAATTCACTAACGGACCTATGTCCAACATATTTGTGTATAAGAATTAATCTTAACCTCTCTTATCATCTAATTTCTCATTCTTCTTTGATCCTTGGTTAAGTACTTATTTACTAACCAACATGGTAATACATAAGAAGCTATATTCTCTTTTCTACTTGTGTTATGAGCATCATTCTCTAATGATTTCCCCATGAGCTTTTGTGCCATGTCCCATAAATGTATCTTAATGTTGGATACTACCCATAACATCTAAGAGCATTGAATTTGATTTATTTAAATCATAATGCTTGTACGTATAAAGGGACTATACTTTGACAATATATCACGACACTTAAGTATGTCATCTTACTGACATTTCTTGAGGCTTTAAGTTCATGATTGACATATTGTAAGGGATTCACCATTACCCTATTACATATAAGATATCATTTCACTCTTACTTGATCTTTATCAATATTGTTTGATTTAAGATAAGTACTTTCCATTTTAGATGATGTAATTCATCAATTGTGTGACTTATCTTGTGTATGAAGTTTCATCTTCTTACTTGGTTACTCATGAGTCTCACCTTGATTTAAATTATTATACAATTAACACATTTCATAATTATTAAATTATTATCTCTTCCGTTGATTATTACTTGTTAAATTAAACATGCTTGCGTGCTTCCTTTGGCTATTTCCTTTCTGTGCTATGTATGCATTCCTTTCTACATGCTTGTGATGTTTGGATGTATGATCTTCGAGATTATTTTATACTGACTTGTGTGTTTTTTCACCCTCTAAACATTTTACCTCTTCATCTATACCTTTCTTGTGCTTCACTCACTTTTAGGAACATGTTAGGGTTTGGTTTTGACTTAGTCTTGCCTCATCTTTTGGATGTTCTTAAGTAGTAATACCTTAGGGGTACTAGAGGTCATTAATATGTGTGATATATATGTGTTTTCTTCTAACTTAACTCTTACTTGACATGTCTTGCCATGTTCACTTGATCATACACTTGTTCTCACCTCACATCACAACTTTGATTGAAACTAGTTTGTGTATTTTAGTGTTTGTACCATGTTTTCCATGACTATTTGAACTTCTTCTTGACCATGAGGTTTGTGATAAATATATAACATGTCTATGTTTACCCCTTATTTTTCATATTACCTCTTATTTATGTCCACTTAAGGTTGATTGTGATTTTTTTCTTTGTTTGGTTGTGTTGTGAATCTTTCTCAAGTATGTTTATATGATGATGATAAATCCTTGATGTGTTTTCGTATGAAGTTTACACTTATCCATTTATCTCATTTCATTTTCACCTTCTTATACCATGCTTGGTTAGACACTTGACACATGAATGATCTTATGCTAGTACACCTGCCTTTTTGACTTTTCCTGTGATATATAGATCTCTGCCTCTTATGCATGACCCTTAGGGAATTGTTTTGACATGTATACGTGTTATCTTTGATGTCATATTGTTTCCCCTTTTTGGTTTTCCACTTACTTTAGACACAAGTCTTATATTGTCACTTATCTACACTTAATCTTTTTCTACTATGCCTACTTGTTTGTTTTAGGTGATGTTTGCTAACATGTAATTCCTTAATTATGATTTTTTATTTCTTAAACCTTGTTTATATTTAGGTATATACCTCTTGTCTCATCCTTTCTCTCATGTTTTATCACGTATTGAAGTTTTGTCTTCTAAATGCATACTTGCACTTCTACTTGCCTAGTTAGGTGATTTCTTCTTCTTCTTCACCTTTGTTGCCATGCTGAGGGTAGTCTAAGGTGTATATCATTTTAGGACCATAACTAACACCCTACTTTTATGTGCTTTTATGCCATGCTATTTTGGTTGCTTTAATTCTTTCTTGTTCACTTTTTCACTTCTTTAAAGTTTGTTTATGGAATCTTACTCTCTTTTGTGTTTTACCACATGGACTTGTATGTTAATTGATGTTTTATAATCCTTCTCTTTTCTTTGAGACTTGATGTTTTTTCTTCTTAATTGATGTATGATTCATGTTTTATCATCTTTATGTGATGTTTTATTATCTCTTCTCTTATGTATTTTATCACATTTTTTGTGTGCTTGATGTTTTATCTTCTTCCTTCTTGGTTTTTATCATCTTTATCTGATATTTTATCATTTCTTCTCTTATGTGTTTTATAACATTGTTTTGTGTGCTGGATGTTTCATGATCTCCCTTCTTGATGTTTTATCATCTCGATGTGATGTTTTATCATCTCTTCTCTTATGTGTTTTATCACATTGTTTTATGTGCTTGATTTTTTATCATCTTTATATGATGTTTTATCATCTCTTCTCTTATGTGTTTTATCACATTGTTTTGTGTGCTTTATGTTTTATCATTTCTTACTTGATGTGTTACCTTATTTACTCTACTTGATGTATTATCATCTTTGTGTGTTGTTTTATCTTTGTTATCCTCACTTTATCTTGATGTTTTATCATCCCTTCTATACTTGTTATTTGATGTTTTATTACCTATTTTTTCTTATGTGCTTAAGTATCTATCCTAATTGCATGTGTGTTTATGTGATACTTTCTTTCTCTCTTATCTAATTGTGATTGCTTGTTTCTTCTTTCTCTTCTTCTCTTTTATGAGATTTCCATATTCCCCATAGGATCTTTAGTTAATTCTTCTCTAAGTTTGAACTAAATAGACCTTAGGTTTGATATATCCATGCATGAAAACATTAGGTAGATCTCCCTCTTATCCCAACTTTAGGTCCACAAGCATGACAACTTATGGGATTGAGATCCCCTTTTATTAGTTTCTTCTCATTTTCATTCATGTTAAAACTAAAACTCTTTTCTTTGGCAAATTCATAAAACATTCTAAAATTGAAAAACCCATTTTCAAGGTAAAAACGACCAACCAATGCAAAAAAAATTATCTTTAGACTTTTTCTTTTAAAACCTTTTCAAAATGGACATGCTTCGCTAGCATTGTTCATAAAAAAATGCAACTCACCAAAACTTTTGAGGTGAAATATGAGTGCCTTGATCCAAATTGCATGACCGATGGTACGTAGGCACAAAGGTTCGCAACCGAGGCAGGCACAACTAATAAAAACTTTCTTTTTGTATATACTTGGATGCATTCCCTTTTGGCATTAAGCTTTAGGCATAGATTAGATACACCCATAAAATAGAACAAACTTAAGTTGATCCTATGAAGTACCACAATTGTGAGGGGTGCTAATACCTTACCCTCGTGTAATCGAATTCCTTACCCTTTTTCTCTTGGTCGTGAGATCATACTCCTTTCATTCCCCCATGCTTACTCAGTGTTTCCTTTCCCTCTCTTAGGATAAATAACATCGATGGTGAGTCTTCTTTGTTTTACCTCCGTTTGCGCTTTGATGAAAATCCCAGACGCGACAGCTGGCGACTCTGCTGGGTAAAGATTGACCAATTGCTTGTCATTCATATGCAAGTCAGTCCTAGCTTGTGTTGGTTTTCTTTTCTTTGGGTGTTTTTTTTGTTTATTTCTTTATCACTTTATTTGTTTATTTTCTTTTACGCATTGCATCTCATTTCATGGTTTCTTATGCTGGATATTTTGGACTACCAGTGTTTTCTTTATGGGTGGGTGTTACTGAGGTAAAAGGCCTAATACACGGGCCAGAGTTGTATACCACTAGGAACACATAGGATTAGAGTGAAGAGTCATGACAGTTGATAGGTGTATGCACTATCGAGTTCGATCATGAGAGCCACAATCAGACGAGGTTCAAATGGGGGGATAATCATCATCATGTATGATGTACGATGATAGTACTTTGAGTAGGACTCATGACTATGACTAACCTTTTCCTTACCCTGACCTAGACTACACCCGTGAGTGAGGAGGCTTTTATATTACAGGTACCGTTGGTGACTCTTGGTTCTGTTGGTGACTTTGTTCCTGTTGGTGACTATATGTTCTCTTGGTTTTTGTTTCGAACTTCTTACCTTGTGATAGTCGTTATTTCAACATTTTAGTAGTTATCCAGTATTTTGGAAGCCTTGATCCTGTATAATTGTTGATCTACATGGTACTTGGTTCTTGTGCGTTCTGAAGCCATGCCAGACTTTTGATCCTTTGACATTCATATGGTTCAGAGATAGTGCAGCCATTATTTAGTTTATGGAACCTTGATCCTGTATACTTGAATTCATAAGCATTGTTAACCTCATATTAGCATACACGTTCGCTCCATTACCAAGGAATCATATCATTAGGACTCGTGCCAAGATTTTCCTTCTCTTACTCGCTTAGAAAATAAAAGCATGAGGATTCCTTGGAAATGATTGAACATGGCATTATATCCACTCATACACCTCATGCATATTCATGCGTTCATAACTTTTACACATAGTGGGGGATTCTTATTCAGACTTGGTATCCTCTTCAGAGTTACCGACTTGACTTCTCACCGTTTCGTGCTCAACTTCGTGAGGGAACTGAGTGAGATGAAGGTTCATATGGAGCTGATTGTGGTAGATATGCCAGCAATGTCCTGTGATCAAGACCTCTTGAAAGAGGAAAATAGTTAGTTGGAAACTCAAATGAGTCTGGTTATGGAAATTTTGAATATAGTGTTGACAAAAGAAAGTGATCCTATACTTGATGTTGTAACAGAAGTTATCATCTTGTGGGGTCTCTTTCAAATCACGAGGTATTTTATGAATCTTTTCCATAACTTGGTGTTCTTGGGTCTCCTCTTCTGCAACCAATGTTTATTCCCCAAGTGAATCCATAGGGAAAGGCCTGCAAACGAAGCTTGAGCATCAGGTGTGTCTTCCATTCCGGGGAACCTGGTCATGATATCAAGGAATGCAAGGGGTTCGAAGTATAAAATCCAAAACCTATCGAGCATCTTTTCCAAAGTCCATTTACTATTTGGCAATCTGTTTCAAACTTTTATCCCCAACTCGTTATCTCATATGTGAAGTAGAAGACACTTGATGATTTAGTAGGCAAGTTATATCGGTAAAGCCTTCATCTCATCTTTTGAGAGAATCCTCTGTGAATATCATTCTAGGGAATTGGGCCATTCAGTTAAAGACAGTATGTCATCCAAAGACGAGGACCAAGATGGGATTAATTCAAAGACTATTGTATTCACAACAGATCAGAAGGGGAATCTCTTGCCTAAGTGAGCATCAAGACTTCAGAAAATTGTCAGAATCAATAAGTCCATACGTAGTCAAGTCTCCTTAACAATGGCAACCATTGGTATCTTTACTGCATTTTCATTTGATCTTGCTTGTTTGTTTAAACATTGCTTGCAAGTAGAAACTTGTCTATTTTTGAATAAAAATCTTAATGCAATAAGTATGTTTGTCTTGAAGTAATCCATTTGTTTACACTCATCCATTAGTTATCACTCATAAAAATTATTTACTTGCATATTGATGCCAACTTTACCAAGTATTTTGCTTTGGCAATGGTTGGAGGGAGGATGGCAATAATTGAAAAATGCAAAAATCTCTAGTTTGTATGCTTTTGAGTAAAACCCTGCTGACAATGTACATGCGTTGTTTCAATCCCCAAACACCAGAGATATAAGGGAGTGAAACCCTCGTTAACCCCCTTTGAGCCTTGCAATAGGAGTTTCTTTTTTGTTCAGAAAAAACATTATTTTAACCCATGGGTAGGGTAGTGTTCAGCTAAATCGGATCGAGCGTTCGAAATTCAAAAGGGAGTGTCCTATATGAGGATTACCACACCTTATCCATCACATCAGAAGGTCTAGAAAGTCGTGAAACCACAAATGGTTATCCCTCGCCGATCAAGGAATGATGTAGTCACAATATTTACAACATGTCGAAAATGACTCGAGGTAACATGATTTGTTAAAAAAAGAGAAAGAAAAAATTATGAACAAAAAAATAATAAAGCCCGCTAAGTCGAAAACTTGAAAACAAGCGACTTAGGAAAAAATTTGGGCATCCCGTTGGACTTCAAAATCAAAATTCAAAAGAATTTGTTCAGGAAAAAGTTAGGGAAAGCGAAAGAAAAAATGAAAAGCCTAAAAGGCGAGAAAGGATTACATAATAAAATCCTCAGCAAAGAACAAAGTCATGTGATCAGACACCAAAAAACCAAGGTGAGTGACTGTCGTGCTAAAAAAAACTTATGGATTCCTCAACCATCACAAAATCCTCTTGAGAGATGAGTGCTTGTATCAAGTTAGAAGAACTTAGGACTGGAGAACATCATGGAGAATGGGTGGGTACCTAATAATTTTGAGCCTTAAATCCTTTTTTCTAAAACCATGTACCAGGCCACGTTACAACCCTGAAAACTCCTAACTGAAGCATGGGCTAATTCGAAAGCATACTACAACGAGATAGCATTTAGCTAACTCCTAAAATGTGTGATAAATATCTATGATGGTATCATATGGCCGTCTTATCATTCTTAAAAAGAAAAAGTTTTCAAGTGTTGCACTCTAAAAGTTATTTGTTCATAAGAAGTCGCAATATCATTTCCATATAAAACTTCAAGACTTACATAAGTATTACAACAGAATTATCATTCGCATAAGAAAAATTCTTCTGCATGCAAAACAACTGCTTGACATCAAGGGAGTCATACACAATGAGCATCAGTGAAAAGCTTAATCTTGTCAAAGAAGAGAGGCTTGAATACTCTATTGAATAAAAAGTTAGTTATCTCAAGAGAATTGACGATATCAAGGGGCACGATTTCCCTGAGACTCCATTAAGTGCAAGAAGTTTGGTTCTTTACAGTTTGGTTATGCTAAGTGGCATGCTGCCTAGAGACTTTGGTGAGCATTGTACAATTTTTTTCCCAATCTTTTGTACCCTTAAAAGAGAATGAAGTTGGTATATTCCGCCAATTTGGGGAAGTTATGTCGAGAAATCCTTTCAAAGTTTTACCAATCTGGGGCAATTATGTCGAGATTCGAAGAATCTCTTAAGGTTCCGAGTGATCAGGGTCCGCTACCCAAGTTTCATTGAAGCCACTTCCAATGTTGATTAATCAGGGGCAATGTTTTGAAGTACATAATATTGGGGCAGATTATCTTTGACGGCACATATCGTAGGAATTACTCTCGAGGTGAATCTTTTCAAAGGTTAATCAATCTGAAGCAGTTACGTCGAGATTCAACAAATCTCTTTATGAATTAGTTGAAAGCTTTTCAGAGCTTGAATACACTAGGACACTTTATCTTGAGTTAGTATAGTACCATGTTTCTACAAGGAACTTTTCAAGTGAAATCCCTTCATACTATACTTGGGGAACGTTTGGTGTGATTTGTTTAGCAAGAACTATCATTCATTCTCTTATGTATAATTTGTCAATACCATAACAACATTTTCAAGATGACTACAGTATCCCCAACTTGGGTTGTTTCCCCAACAGCGCTGAAGTTTCTACTTCTCCCTAGTGAGTCTTCCCCAAGAAAAGGGATCGTGGCTAAAAAGTGTGACTGATTTGGAAATTCTTGGATGATTCCTTAGAAATACTTGAAATTTTCTTCTCCCAAACATCGCCAAGTGGAGAATCCTTGTTTGATAGTTTGTGATAGATGATATTTCATGGTAGATAACCTACATCCCCAACTGATATGTGATATTGTTGTATTCATAGGAAAATGTTTATTCCCCGAAATAGATATGTCTCATTCCCCAGCCGAGAGTTCAGGAAGATAATTTTCTTATTCCCCTACAATTCGCTTCACCAAGATTTCTTATTCAAGAATTTTCTCGTCTCCCTAGCGAAAGATTATGTTGAGACTCCTTGAGCTAAAAATATTTTCTCATCCACCAGCCAAGTTTGTTTAAGAAGTGTTCATTATTCCAAAGCTGAGTCGTGTTGAAGCTTATCTCGCTCCCCAGAAGTGGCTACATTCTAAGATCTCTTTCTGAGGATATTTTATCTCCCCAGCTAAGTTACCTTATTTAAGATCTCTTAGTCAGGAATTTTCATTTCCCCAACTGAGTCGTTTCATGGAAAGTTCTTATTCAAGGATTCTCCCTTTTCCCAGTAGAGTTTGATCCTGGATGTTGATAAGTTTCATATCCCTAGAAGAGGCTACTATTGTGACTTCTTAACCAAGGTATCTCATATCCCCTACGAGGCTCATTCTTATTGAAGATCATTCGTAAATCCCCAGTTGAGTTTCTTACACCAAAAATACCTCTTCTCTAGCAAGAGTTTTATGCATAAATTCTCTTATCTCCAGTTTGGAACCTCATATCCCTAGCAGTACAAGTTTATATCATCCCCAGACGAGAGGTTGAAAAATTATTCCCCAAGTTGTCAGAGGTGAATTTTAATTCCATATAGGTCCCATATTATTGGTGTCTTCCCCAGCAACGTCCAATCTGTTGTACCCCAATTTTTGACCTAAGATCCCATTTGCATTGTTGCATTTTTATACAAAAGTCAAGGTCACTAAATACAGTTGGTTTTAACTTCTCACCTTTGAGCATTGATTATGCAGAAATTGCCAAGTGTTTTGAACATTCTTAGCCTATGTATCACTAACTTCTAATCAAGCACGAAATGTGTGTTTTTTGTTTCTTTGATCTCATGTGCTGACAGGTCTCCTTCAAATGCAAATTCAGCCTTTCGACTAGACAAGTTTGCTGCCTGCATGCCTCTTTTGAATCTGGACAAGTTTATTTCCTGCAAGCCTATTTCGATTCACCAAGAGTGCTGCCTGCAAGCCTGCTTCGATTGGACAAGTGCTGCCTGCATGCCTCTTTCGAATCTGGACAAGTTCACTGCCTGCAAACATGTTTCGATTGGGCAACATTGCTTCCTTCGAACACAAGCTTTCGATTGGGCAATATGTCTGCTTCGATCCACAAGCTTCGATGGGCAATACAGTCTCCTTTCGATCCATAAGCTTTGATTCAGCAATACAGTCTCCCTTCAGCCACAAGCTTCGATTAGGCAATACAATATCCCTTCAGACACAAGCTTCGATTTGGCCATGTAGTTTCCTTCGAAGTGACCCCCTTCGGTCCACAAGCTGGACATGTGATTTCCTTCAAGGTGGTCTCCTTCGATTAACAAGTTGGACCACTAAACCCTTCGAAGCAATGTACTTAGAGCACACAAGTGACCTCCCATATACTGCCAAATTCAAACCTGCCACAAAATTGTTGCACAGTCCTGCACCAACCTACTACTAAACTCCAAAAGACTGAAAAGCCTGCGTTGACAGTCCTGTACTTGCACAAAAACGGAGTGCACAAGAACTTCATTGAAGAAAACAAGGGGGCAGTATACCCAAATAATTCAAACATTATTTTGTTTTCCCCCCAAAACCATATCAAAGCTTCAGCCACCTCGCCTATAAATATAAGGCTTCACAACATGTTCAAAAGAGGACATTTGGGCCAGACAAACCTCTCCCAAATTTTCTCAAACACAAAAACTCTCAAAGTTCATAAACACTGTAGAAAATCTTCAGAAAAATTCTCAAAAACACCAAACTTTCTCAAACACAAAAATCTCTCAAGTCCCTTCAATACTTGTGATAAAAAACCCAGAATCCCCAAACATTTACTTCCTTCGATTCTGAAGAACAACCACAGTTCAGTCTCCTTCTAACCAAAATCAAATCCTCTGTACCTTGGTACCATTCGAATCCAGCAGGAAGAACCTCACGCCTGTTATCCTCTTTCGAATCCAGCATCAAAGGCCAAACCCATGGTCCCTCCCTTCGAATCCATAAGTGCTCCAGGCAACCACCTTACTTCCCAGTACACGTCCCAGCCTGAATCCAGGTAAGTCACTCTTACCCTTGAACTTTTCGTTTCATGGCATAACATGTAAATAATACTTTTGTTCGTTTCCAGCATGTACATAACACTTTATTTCTTTTCGTTTCCACCCTGTTAACATGTTTTTAAAAGCTACCTCTTTCGTTTTGCTTTCTGTTTTAGCTTTAGCTATTAAACTGTTTGAAAGACAAATACTAGCATGGCCTCAGGCCATGTTGTCATTTAATGTTTGAAATGAAAGTAACAGGAAACAGGAAATAGAGAACAAATCTCCTGGCTTCTGCCATCTTTCTCCAGGTCAAACGAAAGAGACAACCAGGAGGCAAACCACGTCCAACAGAAAGACATTCCCTCACTGCTGCCTTTGCCCAGTCGAAGGATACAACTTGCTGCTGCCTCTGCCCAATCGAAGGATACAACCTGACTGGTGCCAAAGCCCAATCGAAGGACAGGACTTCGCCTCTGCCAAAGCCCAATCGAAGGACAGGACTTCGCCTCTGCCAGCTTCCAACTGAAGTATATGACCTTGCTGCTGCATTTTCCCAATCGAAGGAGGCCAGAAAATGCCAGTCGAAGGATGCTCCTGCCAGGGTCGAAATGCACTCTTTTTCTTACTTTTGTCTTATTTTTTTCCTTCATATTTTTTATGCATTTTGTTATGTTTGTAATAGCGTAGGTTCTTATCTTTCCTCATTTTTATTTACTTTGTACAAATGCTAGTAATTAGGCAAGATAAAATCAACAAATAAACAAACCAAAAAGATCAAAAACACTCTTTAATCATTACTTGAACATACTTTAAAACATGCAAAAACACTCAACAAATCAAAACTTCCCCCAAGGGCATGTTACCTTCGTTCTACCGCGATACCGGCCGTGCATATTGCTAGAATGCGTACATTAATGTCACCCACTAAAAAACACAAACAAATCAACTTTTTTCTAGAGGAACTACGGTGTTTTGATTCCTTCATTGGATACGTAGGCAAAGGGTCGCGAAACCCTCACGAACGCACTAATAAAAACTCATTTTTCCCCTTAAAAAACATAGTTGTAGATAAATACACCCTTGTATATAACAAACAATTTTAACCAAAAAACAGATATTTCAAAAGGTTCCTGCGGAGTACCGCAGATGCATTGGGTGCTAATACCTTCCCATTGCATAACCAACCCCCGAACTCTTGATCTCTTTTGAAAAACGCATTGTATTTTTATTGTATTTAAGTATGATTTTACATTGCATGTTTTTTTTAGGGTTTTATTTCTCTCTTTTCCCTTTTCCCTTGGAAATAATAAAGTGCGGTGGCGACTCTTGCTTTTGTGAGTCAAGTTAATTAATAGCTTGATCTCCAATTTTCACCGCTATAGAATTGGCGACTCTGCTGGGGAAAAGATTGACCTCTTGCTGGTCCATCCCTAAGTGGGTTAAGCCTAATTTGTCATATCTGTTTTTGTTATTATTACTTGTTTGTTTGATTATATGTGTATATATTGTGGTTATTTGGGTGTTGATTACAAAGAACAAGTCCTATACCCGTACTAAGTTACACTTAGGAATAGGACGGGCGGTATAGTCATGTTGACTTTGAGGGAGTAATCCCGAAGAAGGAGGCATGAGATCCCCCACTCAGTGGAAGGCCCTTTTGAACGTAATATTTGTTTACCGAGTAATCGAGAAGACATTATTATTTTCAACCTGGGAGCCAGAGAAGCTGGGAACCGTAGAACCCTTAACCCATCTTGGCCTCTTAGGTGTAGCGCGGAGATTATAACGGAGTAATTCGGAAGTAATTGTTACGCGATGCTACGCTTGGATGAGTTTCTCTTGAGAATATTATTAATTATTGAGTAATCAAGACGTTGGTAATATCCGAAGGAGGATTATAGACTCCGGGAACTCTTAGAACCTTGTCTTGCAGGTGTGATTAAACCGTTAGTACATACCTTGGGGATGTTTGTTTACCTTTGACTCCATGCTCGTGACGTTGAACCTTCCAACTTTATTTGTGACCTTGTTTGTGGTTGTTGCATAGCCATGCATTCATGCATCCATAAAACCCTTTTCACTTGACTTTCTAGAAATTTGGAGGTCTTTCTTTGTAAACATCACAAGTTTCGTCAAGCTCAATGGATCTTGGATGTTGATAGGGTGAAAACCCTAATCCACCAAAATGGATGATTGATCTTGATGATAACTTGATCAATGTTTGTAACCAATTTAAAATTCATCTTCTATCTTTCATACTTTGATGTTTACAACTCAATATCTTGAGTTCCTTGAAATTCAAATAAAAATTATCTTTTGCATATCATGCATCATTCTACATTTTTTGGGTTTCACTTTCAAAGGTCTTTCTCCAAGTCTTTTCTTTCCTTTGGTCTCACCAGTAGGCCACTCACGCTAAGAGAACAATGGAGAATATCAAACAAGAGGTTTCTGAACTCCGTAGAGAGGTGACTATTTTGAAAGCTAGTGTGGAGCACTTAACTGGTTTGGTTGAAAATTTGGTTGCTTTGCTCTGAAGATCGAGGTTCAGAAGTTTGGTCAGAAGTGGTATCTTGTCATTCAAGGACGTTGGTTTTGAAGTTCAAATCAAGCACGTGTCGAAGAGTAAACACGATTGATGGTAACTTTGAGTTTTGAAGGATTTTTTTGGTGACTCAAGTCCAGATGGAAAGTCTTCCCCGATTATTAACTTATTCACGCTTTTTGTAAATTTTCTTGTTTATCAAAACATTGTTTGCATGTAAGAACTTGTTCGCATCTGAATGATTATCTTAATACAATGAGTATGTTTGTCTTGAAGAAATTCATATTTGTATTCAAATTTTAAATTTCTTTTTGCATTATGATACCAACTTGTTTCCCATTCTCTTTCCCAGGCAGAGATTGAAGGGAGGATGATGATCTAAAGAACCCAAAATCTCTGGTTGTATGCTTTTGAATAAAATCTTGCTGATGATGTACAGGCATTGTTTCAAATCCCTAAACACCGGAGATTTAAGGAAGATAATCCCTTGCTAACCCCTTTTAAGCCTTGAAGTAGGATTTTTATTTTCTATACGAAAAAACCCTCAAATTTTAACCTGGGGCAGGGTAGTTTTCAGTTAATCTGATTGAGTGTTCAAAATTCATAAGGAAGATATTTCTGAAGAGAAACTACGAGGGCTACCCTTCATGTATGATGAAGCCAGAAGATTTGGAACCACAATGTTATCCCTCATTCATCAAGAAACGAGGAAGTCACAATCCTCTCAACAAGTAAAGATAAGCTAATGTCACACATTTTGTTCAAAAAATTCAAAAATCAAGAAAAGAGAAAGCCCGCTAAGTAAAAAAAAAATTGAAAACAAGTGACTTAGGCAAAAATTAGGGCATCCCGCTGGACTATCAATTCAAAAGAATTAGTCCAGGCAAAAGTTAGAGAAAATAAAATTGCAAAGAAAGGACTACAAAGAAAAGTCCTCAGCAAAGAACAAATGGGTGACTACAAACACGAAGACATGAGGGTGGTTTCTCCTCCGAAAGCCTCGTCGTTTCCTTAACAGTCACTAAATCATTTTGAGAGATGAACACTCATGTTGAATTAACTGAACATAGGGTTGGAGAACATCATGAAGAATGGGTGGGCACCTATAAATTTTGAGCCTTAAAAATCTTTTTTCTAAAAAACCATGAACCAGGCCACGTTACAACCTTAAAAAGTCCTAATTGAAGCAAGGTTATTTGGAAAGCATACTTCAATGAGATAGTGTTCCTGACTCCCATGAATGTTCTAAATAGTTATGTTGGTATCATATGTTTTTCCTATACAAAATAAATGGTGCCCTAACTCGCAAAATTTGTGCGATATCTTTTCAAAATCTTCAAGACTTACATAACTGTTGCATTAGAATTTTCATTCTCATAATAAACTTTTTCTAACTGCAAAACATTTGTTTGATATCATGGACACTCACATAGGCACCAACGATGAGTTTATTCTTTTAAGGCCTGAAACTATGTTGAGTAATTGGGAGATCATTTCAAGAAAAATCATATCCAAAGGCATGTCACCTGAAGACCTTAAGCACTAACATGTTGCTTCTCCTAGTTAATGCTTTCCAAACTTGTTTACTCTTTTGGGGCAAAATTTGAAGACTTTGTTGTGCCAACTACAGTCAATCCGGGGCAATCACGTCGAGATTTGATGAATCTCTCTAAGAGTTTGAAGACACCAGAGCATGGTGAATGCCAGGTCTTTTGTAAAATCCTGTTGAGACGATTTCTCCTCATCAACCATATAGCTTGGGGCATTTTAGAAGTGAAGTTATTCGCAAGAATTGTCGTGCATCACGCAGCTTATCAGCAGTAAACTTGGGGCATCCAAAATTAGTCCCAGGGGCAATCCAGATTTGTCAAGACATGTTTTGCACACATTATCAGAGGCTGGTGTTCCCAATATCTCCAACTAAGCAAGACTTCTTTCCAGCTGAAACAATGTTTGTGTTGTTATCCTTTCAATAGATTGTTGGTGATAAAAGACTGGACTTTGGGTTTTCTACTTGAAAATATCTTCCCCTCCAGAGATATTTAAGCCTTGTAAAAGGATTTTACTCCAATGATGGATTTTGTTTTCATCTCCAGTAATGTTCCCACTTGTTGAGATTAGCCGAGTGTCAGGTTGTACTGGGACGTCTTATCATCTCCTGTCTATCTCCTTTATCTGTTTTGTCAGCATATACATGACATTCATTTATTCATTCACACTTGCATCATGCATGCACATTTGTATTTGTTGATGTCTTTGAGTTCGTATACCTTGGTTATGTCTATTCAAATAGCGTATTTGATCTTTCCAAATAGAGTGTCAACTTGAGCATAAAGTGCGCCTCTTTTCTAATTCCCCACTGAGTCAACTCTCGTGGAAGAATCTTGCTTTAGCTTTCCTTTTCCATCTCTGGATAGGATAAATCCCCATTTGAGTTGTTTCCTCATTGGGTGGAGTCTTGTTTGACTGTTTTCTCTCCAGTTCATTCCTGGATTGAGCTTTGTCTCTTGTGAACGATACCCTGTGGATATCTCTAGGCTGTGAAACCTAGATGGAGAGTGCATTTATTTTGCAATGTAAATACTTGGTCTCCTCAGGAAGGATTTATTCATGGTTCCCCATTGAAGATAAACTTTATTCCCTAGTAGTGTTATGATAACCTTCTTCTGGAATATCGACGTGACAACAAACGATTGACTCTTTATTTGAGCAGTTTGATTATTTTTGAATTTCTTTATGTTATGGAAAATGGCGGCCTCTTCATGAGCAGTTTGTCCATCCCAGATGAAATTATTTATTCTCACCTCCAGCAATATCTTCACGATATTTTATGGATATCTTTGAAAGCAACAAGTGGAAGACTCTTCATGAGCAGCTTGTGTGCTTTAATATTCTTTGAAGACAGAAAGTGGCAGCTTCATTATGAGCAACTTGTGGGTTATAAGCAACAAGTGGCGGACTCTTCATGAGCAGCTTGTGTGCTTTAATATTCTTTGAAGACAACAAGTGGTAGCTTCTTTATGAGCAGCTTGTGGGTTATAAGCAACAAGTGGCGGACTCTTCATGAGCAGCTTGTGTGCTTTAATATTCTTTGAAGACAGCAAGTGGCAGCTTCTTTATGAGCAGCTTGTGGGTTATTGGCAACAAGTGGCGGACTCTTCATGAGAAGCTTGTGTGCTTTAATATTCTTTGAAGACAGCAAGTGGCAGCTTCTTTATGAGCATCTTGTGGGTTATTGGCAACAAGTGGCGGACTCTTCATGAGCAGCTTGTGTGCTTTGATATTCTTTGAAGACAGAAAGTGGCAGCTTCTTTATGAGCAGCTTGTGGGTTATTGGCAACAAGTGGCGGACTCTTCATGAGCAGCTTGTGTGCTTTAATATTCTTTGAAGACAAGTGGAAGCATCTTTATGAGCAGCTTGTGGGTTATTGGCAACAAGTGGCGGACTCTTCATGAGCGGCTTGTGTGCTTTGATATTCTTTGAAGACAACAAATGGCAGCTTCTTTATGAGCAGCTTGTGGGTTATTGGCAACAAGTGGCAGACTCTTCATGAGCAGCTTGTGTGCTTTAATATTCTTTGAAGACAGCAAGTGGCAGCTTCTTTATGAGAAGCTTGTGGGTTATTGGCAACAAGTGGCAGACTCTTCATGAGCAGCTTGTGTCCTTTAATATTCTTTGAAGACAGCAAGTGGCAGCTTCTTTATGAGCAGCTTGTGGGTTATTGGCAACAAGTGGCGGACTCTTCATGAGCAGCTTGTGTGCTTTGATATTCTTTGAAGACAGCAAGTGGCGGTCTCTTTATGAGCAGCTTGTGGGTTATTGGCAACAAGTGACAGACTCTTCATGAGCAGCTTGTGTGCTTTAATATTATTTGAAGACAGCAAGTGGCAGCTTCTTTATTTGAGCAGCTTGTATGTCGTAGTATTTTTTGGAAGACAGCAAGTGGCGGCCTCTTTATTTGAGCAGCTTGTGTATCCCCAACAATAATGTCTACTCACCAAATGGTATCCCTTCGGAAAAGTCCCGTGGGGAAGTTTGCATTTTATCCTTTTCAAGTGATATCTTGGTTAAGGAAGGAATGTGTTACCGTTCTTGGTAAAATTCAAAAGTCAGAGATGTTTATCTCCTGTCTCAGTACTGATGACAATCATTTTCCAGTATCAGTGCTGATGTCAATCATTTCCTTTTCCAGTCACAGCGCTGATGTAAATCATTTCTTCTCCAGTCTCCATACTGATGTAAATCATTTCTTTTCCAGTCTCAACACTGATGTAAATCATTCAAGAGTCTCTCATTTGAAGCCTATGACTCTGGTTTCCCCAGTGGAGTTATCACCTCTTCCTCTGTGGGATTACTGTATAATGTGCTTGGTTTCTCCAGCATAGTTTGTCTCATATGGTGTCATTCCCCATAAAATTCAAGAGCATTGCATTCATATCATATCATAAACATAATTTTGGTATCTTAAGGCCAAAAATTGTGTATTCTATATTTAAGTCCCTTCAATCTCGTCGAAATGATGATCCCAATCTTCATATCTCCAGATAGAAGAAACTTAAATAGGGGCAGTTGTTGTACCCCAATTTTTTACCTAAGATCCCATTTGCATTTTTGCATTTTTATACAAAAGTCAAGGTCACTAAATACAATTGGTTTTAACCTCTCACCTTTGAGCATTGATTATGCAGAAATTGCCAAGTGTTTTGAACATTCTTAGCCTATGTATCACTAACTTCTAATCAAGCACGAAATGTGTGTTTTTTGTTTCTTTGATCTCATGTGCTGACAGGTCTCCTTCAAATGCAAATTTAGCCTTTCTAATAGACAAGTTTGCTACCTGCATGCCTCTTTTGAATCTGGACAAGTTTACTGCCTGCAAGCCTATTTCGATTCACCAAGAGTGCTGCCTGCAAGCCTGCTTCGATTGGACAAGTGTTGCCTGCATGCCTCTTTCGAATCTGGACAAGTTCACTGCCTGCAAACATGTTTCGATTGGGCAACATTGCTTCCTTCGAACACAAGCTTTCGATTTGGCAATATGTCTGCTTCGATCCACAAGCTTCGATAGGCAATACAGTCTCCTTTCGATCCATAAGCTTTGATTCAGCAATACAGTCTCCCTTCAGCCACAAGCTTCGATTAGGCAATACAATATCCCTTCAGTCACAAGCTTCAATTTAGCCATGTAGTTTCCTTCGAAGTGACCCCCTTCAATCCACAAGCTGGACATGTGATTTCCTTTAAGGTGGTCTCCTTCGATTCACAAGTTGGACCACTAAACCCTTCGAAGCAATGTACTTAGAGCACATAAGTGACCTCCCATATACTGCCAAATTCAAACCTGCCACAAAACTGTTGCACAGTCCTGCACCAACCTGCCACTAAACTCCAAAAGACTGGAAAGCCTGCTTTGACAGTCCTGTACTTGCACGAAAACGGAGTGCACAAGAACTGCATTGAAGAAAACAAGGGGGCAGTATACCCAAATAATTCAAACATTATTTTGTTTTCCCCCCAAAACCATATCAAAGCTTCAGCCACCTCTCCTATAAATATAAGGCTTCACAACATGTTCAAAAGAAGACTTTTGGGCCAGACGAACATCTCCCAAATTTTCTCAAACACAAAAACTCTCAAAGTTCATAAACACTGTAGAAAATCTTCAGAAAAATTCTCAAAAACACCAAACTTTCTCAAACACAAAAATCTCTCAAGTCCCTTCAATACTTGTGAGAACAAACCCAGAATCCCCAAACATTTACTTCCTTCGATTCTGAAGAACAACCACAGTTCAGTCTCCTTCGAACCAAAAGCAAATCCTCTGTACCTTGTTACCATTCGAATCCAGCAGGAAGAACCTCACGCATGTTATCCTCTTTCGAATCCAGCATCAAAGGCCAAACCCCTGGTCCCTCCCTTCGAATCCATAAGCGCTCCAGGAAACCACCTTACTGCCCAGTACACGTCCCATCCTGAAGCCAGGTAAGTCACTCTTACCCTTGAACTTTTCGTTTCATGGCATAACATGTAAATAATACTTTTGTTCGTTTCCAGCATGTACATAACACTTTATTTCTTTTCGTTTCCACCCTGTTAACATGTTTTTAAAAGCTACCTCTTTCGTTTTGCTTTCTGTTTTAGCTTTAGCTATTAAACTGTTTGAAAGACAAATACTAGCATGGCCTCAGGCCATGTTGTCATTTAATGTTTGAAATGAAAGTAACAGGAAACAGGAAATAGAGAACGAAGCTCCTGGCTTCTGCCATCTTTCTCCAGGTCAAACGAAAGAGACAACCAGGAGGCAAACCACGTCCAATCGAAAGACATTATCTCACTGCTGCCTTTGCCCAGTCAAAGGATATAACTAGCTGCTGCCTCTGCCCAATCGAAGGATACAACTTGACTGGTGCCAAAGCCCAATCGAAGGACAGGACTTCGCCTCTGCCAAAGCCCAATCGAAGGACAGGACTTCGCCTCTTCCAGCTTCCAACCGAAGTATATGACCTTGCTGCTGCCTTTACCCAATCGAAGGAGGCCAAAAAATGCCAGTCGAAGGATGCTCCTGCCAGGGTCGAAATGCACTCTTTTTCTTACTTTTGTCTTATTTTTTTTCCTTCATATTTTTTATGCCTTTTGATATGTTTGTAATAGCGTAAGTTCTTATCTTTCTGCATTTTTATTTACTTTGTACAAATGCTAGTAATTAGGCAAGATAAAATCAACAAATAAACAAACCAAAAAGATCAAAAACACTCTTTAATCATTACTTGAACATACTTTAAAACATGCAAAAACACTCAACAAATCAAAACTTCCCCCAAGGGCATGTTACCTCCGTTCTACCGCGATACCGGCCGTGCATATTGCTAGAATGCGTACATTAATGTCGCCCACTAAAAAACACAAACAAATCAAATTTTTTCTAGAGGAACTACGGTGTTTTGATTCCTTCATTGGATACGTAGGCAAAGGGTCGCGAAACCCTCACGAACGCACTAATAAAAACTCATTTTTTTCCCCTTAAAAAACATAGTTGTAGATAAATACACCCTTGTATATAACAAACAATTTTAACCAAAAAACTGATATTTCAAAAGGTTCCTGCGGAGTACAGCAGATGCATTGGGTGCTAATACCTTCCCATTGCATAACCAACCCCCGAACTCTTGATCTCTTTTCAAAAACGCATTGTATTTTCATTGTATTTAAGTATGGTTTTACATTGCATGTTTTTTTAGGGTTTTATTTCGCTCTTTTCCCTTTTCCCTTGGAAATAATAAAGCGCGGTGGCGACTCTTGCTTTTGTGAGTCAAGTTAATTAATAGCTTGATCTCCGATTTCACCGCTAAAGAATTGGCGACTCTGCTGGGGAAAAGATTAACCTCTTGCTGGTCCATCCCTAAGTGGGTTAAGCCTAATTTTTCATATCTGTTTTTGTTATTATTACTTGTTTGTTTGATTATATGTGTATATATTGTGGTTATTTGGGTGTTGATTACAAAGGACAAGTCCTATACCCGTACTAAGTTACACTTAGAAATATGACGGGCGGTATAGTCATGTTGACTTTGAGGGAGTAATCCCGAAGAAGGAGGCATGAGATCCCCCACTCAGTGGAAGGCCCTTTTGAAAGTAATATTTGTTTACCGAGTAATCGGGAAGACATTATTATTTTCAACCTGGGAGCCAGAGAAGTTGGGAACCGTAGAACCCTTAACCCATCTTGGCCTCTTAGGTGTAGCGTGGAGATTATAACGGAGTAATCCGGAAGTAATTGTTATGTGATGCTACGCTCGGATGAGTTTCTCTTGAGAATATTGCTAATTATTGAGTAATCAAGACGTTGGTAATATCCGAAGGAGGAATGTAGACTCCGGGAACTCTTAGAACCTTGTCTTGCAGGTGTGATTAAACCGTTAGTACATACCTTGGGGATGTTTTTTTACCTTTGACTCCATGCTCGTGACGTTGAACCTTCCAACTTTATTTGTGACCTTTGTTGTACCCCAAAATTTTCCCTCCCATATTCTTCAAAGTTTTGACAAGCATCACCTCAAATGGTTCAAAGTCTACTCAAAGGCTACACAGTCAAAGCACCCTCCTAAGCCAGCCAAATTAGGGTTTTTGGTTCTTGAAAGGAAGTTGAGGTTTTCAAGGGCTCAATCAAGTCCCATATGCTCATATACATTGTCAAGCACCTACATGTCAAGTTTCAAGGCTCACAAGGTCAAGTTGCACAGTCAAAAGTCCCATTTACTCAATAGTCAACTGTAGGGGCAAAATGGTCATTTGGCAGTCAAAAGTCAAAAAATTTGGTCAACATCTTATTTTGAAGCCAAAATCATCATTTGATCAATTCTTGATCATGATTTCACAAGAATGGCTCAAAAATCATCAAGATGCAAAAGTTTCTATTTTTGGACTGCTGAAAAGTCAACTGTAACTTGACCAAGGCATAACTTTTGCATGGTTCATCAGAAAAATCCCATCCAATGCTCATTTTGAAGGGGATGACATTTCCTACAACTCATCTTCACATTCCAAATCCAAGAAATGCTCTCACAAAAAGTTATCAATTTCAACATTATAGGTCATTTTCAAAAGTCAACAAAAAGGCACTTTAATTCAAAGACCATAAATTGAGATTGGTAAATCAAAATGACATGGGACCAAAGACATTGGTTAGAGGACTTCAAGACCTTTCCAAAATGTCCAAGAACATGTTCATATGATCAAAATTGAGCAAGATATGCATTGGAGAAGTTGGGAAATTTTTGTGAAGTGGCCAAAAACAACTATCCTTGAAACTTCAATTTTTGACAAAAGGGCCCACTTTTTCCACTTGGTTCAGCCTTGTCATGCCACCCACGTGTCCCATGATCAATTTCAAGATTAAACATTAATTTTTCTATTTTTATTTAATTTTATTTGATTTAATTCATTTAAATCCATAAAATTCAAATAAGAATCAAAAAAATTAATTAAGTGATATCTTGTGGTTTGAATGACCTTGATGCATCATAATACACATGCCAAATTCGTGCCAAGCCTATTATGAGCATGAAATTCAAATTTTGAACAAAAATGGCAAGTTTCTTTAATGGTGGTTATGATAAAATCCAAAGCTTAATGTCAATGGTTAAAGGCTCCTAAATGTGACTTATTCTCACTCATTACTATATATACAAGCCTTGCAAGCCTCATTCACAACCTAGAACATTACAGCAACGGCCAGAGCAAAATCCAAAAAGTGTCAAAAAAAAAGTGTGAGATCAAAAGGAGTTTTGCAAGCATTTTTAGGCCAAAAGGAGAACGTGACTCTCTTCTTTGCCATACCCTGAAGCTAAAGCAACCCTTGCCACGTCCTAAGGTCCATTATCAAGCACTGTAAGTATTCCCAGGTCCCCCATAATTTCCATGCATTTTTTTCTTTATGTGCTTATGTGCAGGCTCACAAGAAAGGTGCATCATACACCTCACACCCAAACACGCCATGTGTCCTCAAGCATGCATCCAAAGGCCATGAACTGATCCCCACCATGTACCCTGGTCAACCTTGTGCATAGGAAAGCAAAGAATTCAACGTGGCTTGAAGGCAAATGGGCCACAACAATGCTAAACAAACTCCCAATTCTGGCCCAAACCCCCCTTGGGTTTGTATTTTATTTTTGTCATTTTATTTCATTTTATTTGCCTTATTTTATTTCTTACTCCTTTTTTATTAACTACTAACATAATTAATATTTTTATAAAAAAAATCCAAAAAAGAGAACTAACATTATTATTATTATTATTATTATTATTATTATTTTATTTTTGTAATTAAATACTAATAAATTTAATTAATTATTAATTAGGCAAATTTAACTTTTTTCTTAATAATTAAAATAAGTTTAGAATTAGGTTTTTAATTAACTTTGAATTTTAATTCCTTTATTTTATTTTTATTAAAAAACATAAAAAACACAAAAAACATTTTTCTTTTAATAAATTAACTAATTAGTTTAACAATTAGTTTTAATCTCATTTAATCACAAAAAAGACAAAAAAAATTCATTTCTTTTCTTAAAAGGGTCAAAACCCTTAGGACGTTCCCGATTAATTTTTATTCGCGCACATTTACTTTATTTTGATTATTATGTAATTGCTTCCAAGAATGTAATAGTAAATAGGTTTACCGCTTTATTTAATTTCTCGTACTTATTTATTAAAACGGGTCTTTGTATTTTTGGCGATGTATAGACCCGCGCCTTGTAATAGCGTAGAATTTATATTTCCGCAATTTATTTTCCGCACTCCTAACTGCTAATATGCATGAAAGAATGTATGTAAATAAAATTAATCCGTAGCTCACAAGTAACATGTACAAGATAACATTAACTGAAAAACAACACACAAAGCACATGCCACTTCTTAGGGTACGCCTCACTGGTTGCCTCGAACGTGGTCATCAAGTATAGGGTGTCTTAGAGGTCGCCCTTCTGTCCAAAAGATCCAGTTGCCTCGAAACGGTTGCCTCGGATAAAAGGATCTAGGACGTTAGGGTTACTTCTAAGGTGTCCTACCATTGCTTCGGTGACCACACTGTCCCGATAATTGAATTGACCCGAACACCTCCAACGATGGTGCTACCTACCTCTCAATGGTGGGATAGCACTATCTAAAGGACTCTTACACAACTTAATTCCTTAGGGTAGGTAGACTTCTCTTAAGTACTTGCTCTTTTCCAAACAAACAAAACAATCTTTTCACACCTACACTTTCAAAAGTTTTCAAACAAATTTTTTCATACACTCTTGAGGACAGATACAAGAGTTACTTAGAAATTTTTTAAACGAAACTTTCTCAAAACCCACACACATTTGAAAAGCAAACAAATTTTTGAAAACATAAGAGCAAGTACCTAAGAGCCCATGGATAACCATGGATAGAAAGGGTGCTAACACCTTCCCTTTCTATAAATCTACCTCCCGAACCGAGAGACATTCTCGAATAAGGAATTTTGCTGTGCTTTTGTCCTTTCCATGTTGGAGAACATAAAAGACGGTGGCGACTCTTGCTTACCGCGACATTTCGCGAAACCAGCTTAAAAACAGTCAGTTCTATTTCCACCAATCACAGAACTGGCGACTCTGCTGGGGAATATTATAAGTGGGGTGTACCTTAGGAATAGTTCATCATCATGTTTTCAATTGCTTGCTTTGCTTGATTTAATATTGTGGGCCTGTTTTGGGAGTTTCATAGATCCTAACCCGGATCTGGGGGATACCTTTTAGAAAGTAGCAACAAACTGTGAGGGAACTGTGCGGGGTATACCGACACAGTTGAAGCAGTTTGCTACGTTGATGTGGCACTTTAGTGAATACCGGTAACCCTTGAGTCAAGTCAAGGAGAGTACGGGGCCGCCACATGGTGTCGTGAAGCATCAACTGACCTTAGGAACCTTACTTGACCATCCTGGCCTCTTTAGGGGTAGTGAGATGACTGACTTTGGTGCAGTCTGAAGTTGGTTGATACTCGATACTACACTCATTGAGGGTTGTTTTCTTGGAATATTTTGATCGCCAGTTCAGTGGCTAAATCAAAACAATGAACATAGAAAACAACCCTATGATATTGAGCTCCTTAGAACCCGGTTACTTTTGATAGGACAGGTTTTGAGCCCACCAACTTCAAGAGGGTAGTACCCAAACTTCATGCTGGCCTGAACTCTAAGGGCTATCTTGTGTGACTTGTGTGCCTTCAAACTTAACTATTTGCATGCTTGTTATCTGACACTCGAGTTCCTTGCAGGTTTTGTTTACAGTCCTTAATTGGGACTCATTACAGGGCCTACTTATATCACTCCATGCATAGCATAACATCATATCGTTGCATGCATCCTACATAAGGACTAATCCATTTCAAGGACCTCAAGGGTTTTGTGATGCAGGTCATGATGAATCAAATGTCCAGCAAGGGGCAAAAGGGATTTATTTTCCTCTAGCCAAGGTTGATAACTTGAGTCAGGGGCTATGACCCACTCGATATGGTGAGCCTTGACTCTTGAAGAAGGAATCTCAGCAACATGAAGTTCCTTCAATCAAGCTACCCAAATTCAAATTCTAACAAGTTTCTCTGTTTACCCCGCGAGATCCTTGACAATATTTCATGCATACATACATATCATTGCATTACAGGTACTCTGTTCTATAGGTTGCTTAATCTTCTTCGCTGTTTATTTCAGCCATCATCATGAATCCTGAATCATCCAATGAACAAGCTATCAAGGCCCTCTAGGCCCAAAACGCCCAGTTCCAGGAGCTGGTCATGAGCTTAGCCCAGGGACAACAGGAATTGAAGACTTTGCTTTTGAAGAAGAAGAAGAGGACTGTTTTGTTCAACCCTAGACGCAGAGCTGGGAATACACTGCAGAATGAAGCTGAGCGGACTACTCCATCTGTTGGGGAAGGCAGTCACCAAGAGGGAAGGGTTCCTAGTCCCGTAGTCTCTGACACCGAGACAGATTTCAATGATGAACAGTACCCTCCTACTGAGGACAGGTACAAAAAGCTGGAGGACCAGTTAAATGCTATGGAAATTCAACGTGTGCCTGGGTTGGACTTTGGGGACCTAAGTTTATCTTCTGGGGTGGTGATCCCTCACAAGTTCAAGGCACCTGCCTTTGTAAAGTACGACGAGGCTTCCTGTCCTAAGCTGCACCTCCGTTCACACGCAAGGAAGATCCAGCCCTACACGCCAGACAAGAACCTATGGGTCCATTTCTTCCAGGAAAGAATTTCAGGGACTCGGCTCGAATGGTTCTATCAGCTGGATGGAACCAGTATTCGTAACTGGGAGGACTTGGCAACTGCTTTTTATAAGCAGTATCAGTATAATGCCGACCTCGCTCCTACGTGTACCCAACTCCAGGGTATGTCACTGGGGACGAGTGAAGGTTTTAAGGAGTATGCGCAAAAGTGGAGAGACCTGGCTGGTAGGGTGCAGCCACCGTTGACTGACCGTGAGCTCGTTGACATGTTCTTGGGGACCCTGTCTGGTCCATTCTTTAATTATCTGATTGGGAATTCTTCTGCTGGGTTCACAGATCTGATCTTGACTGGTGAGAGGATAGAAGCTGGTATCAAGTCCGGGAAGATACAAAAGGGTGACTCCTCGAACGCTGAGAAGAAACCATTCAAGAAAGAGTCCAATGCTGCGTACAGTCAGAAGGATCGTCGTGACCAACATGTAGGGGCAGTCATGATCTCAGGTTCTGCGTCACGCCGACAACCGCCAAAGGGAAATCAGCGAAGGCCAGACGAGCCTAAAAGAAAATTCACCAACATCAACATGCCATTGTCACAAGCATTGCAGCACATGTTGAAAATGAATCTGATTGCGGTGATCAACCCTCCTGCAAATCCCAAAACCTCTTCTCCAAACTACAACCCAGATGCGAGGTGTGCTTATCATTCCGGAAGCCCGGGGCACGTTATTGAGGATTGTTGGGCGCTGAAATACAAGATTCAGAATATGATTGACGCCAAAGAGATCGAATTCGAGCCTGCTGAGACTCCCGATATGATCACTGCTCCCTTGCCAAAACATGGCTAGGATTGAGAGACTCTTGTTCATTTAAATTCTGATATTGTATTTTTCTATGCTTATTCAAACAATTATCATGTCAAACTCTATTATTTCATTAATGCATTACACGTGTCTGTTTTGAAGTAATTGTGTTCTCTATATTCAAAATTGCTTTTATTTTTTTTCTTGATGTTCAACTCTCGATCTAAAATTCTAAGCCTCTAGAGGGAGGATGACGAAAACGATAGCACAATCTACAATATGCTTTTGAACAGACCCCGCTGATGAGGTACAGGCATTGTTTCAATTCCTAAACACTGGAGTTATAAGGATGATAATCCCTCGTCAACCCCTTTGAGCCAAAGAAGTAGGAGTTTTCTTTTCGAAAGTTAAAACCCTTAATCATAACCTGGGGCAGGGTAGTTCTCTCAGCTGATCCAAGTGCACAACAAATGGCACCAGAGGAATCCTTACAAAACAAAAGACAGTGATGGCTCCGAATAATCATAAAGACAGGCAGTCATTATCCCTCAAAATAAACGCCCATTAAGTCAAAACCTATGAAGGAGACTTACAAAACTGGGGCATCCCGCTGACTGTAAATACAAAAAGAAACAGTTCAGGCAAAAAACAGGGATAACAAAATCAAAAAAGAAAGAGGTCCTACAAACCCTCAACCAAAAAAAGGAATGACTGCCTATTCAAAATAAATTGTCAATATCCGAACCATCATGGGAATATCAAAGCAAAGACTCAAACAAGGTCTAACGCACGATCAACTTAGCTTAGGTTTGAAGAACATCACGAAGAGCGGGTGGGTACAAATATAATTTGAGCCTTTATCTTTTGTTTCTTAAACCATGAACCAGGCCACGTTATAACCGTTAAAAAGTCCTAGCTGAAGCATGGGTTAGTTCGAAGGCATACTGTTACGAAAGGTATCCTGACTCCTTAAGGCTTGCTGTAAAATACTGAGTTGACATCACATTTTACAAAATTTGCTTGTTTTACTGAAAATGCATTTTCAAAAATTTCAAGACAGACATAAGCTTTGCATTTTTAATATAACATTTCTTGCATGTGACTATTTGTTTGAAAAACATAGAAGTTCGCACGACGAATGTCTAATGAACAAAAGCACCTCCAATCAAGGGGCATGGCATGATCATTGTCCAACATCTGGGGCAGTTAGGTCAAGATTCGGAGAATCTCTCAAAAGGCCAACCAGCTTGGGGAAAATCTCCATCTGGATCACTTGGGGCATTGGACGATCAAACGAAGATCTTCTGGTGGCATGGTAACACTGCACTACTAACAGTGACAACTCCCTGCATCCTGAGAGCACGGACATAGTCGAAAAAATACTGCGCATAATCAAAGACCCGCTAGGTTGACACACCTAGGAAAAAATAAGGGCTTCCCGGTGAACCAAAAGGGTTCGGGCAAAAATCAGGGATGAAACGAAAAAATCGGTACACCCGGCAAGTCGAAAACCTGAAAAGGCGGCTTGGGCAAAAATGGGTATCCCGGTGGACTGAAAACCCGAAAGGGCGGTCCAGGAAAAATTTAGGGATCAAAAGCGTACGATTATGTTCCGTCATCTCGTCACTTGCCTACCAGAAGAAGATTTGTCAACCGGCAGTCAGCAAGTTGCTCCACAAGGTATCTTCTTCTCCCACATCAGAAACAGGGGCAATAATGAGTTGTCCAAGCGATCTAGTTGCTCTGTTAACCAAGGTACCAAGGTAAGTTCAGCTGAAGAATGTAACCAAGATACCTCCGCTCCCCGCAGAGTAAGACAAGATTTCAGCAATACTCTCCCCGAGCAGAGTTGGTCTCCCATCAGCCCTGAAAAGGCACAGCATTCTCCAGCAAGTCAGCAACACTCTCCCCAAGCAGAGTTAATCTACTGTCAGCCATAAGGAAGATGGGTATTCCCAGAAGATCTCAACATTCCCCAATGGAGTATACAGATGTTCCTAAGAAAGCATCCCCGACAGTCTTAATATAAGATTGTTCCCCGGTGGAATATAGACATCCTAGTGGAGCCATTTCCCAATGCAGTCTCAAGTCTCCCAGGAGAGTTGAATCATCCTCCCCAGTAGATTCTGGAAGGTAATCCCCTACAGAGCGCAAAAGCATCTCCCCGGCTTTATTCAAAGCTCATTCTTCACCAGAGCTTATAACTGGGTTATCCTTAGCTAATTACCACAGAAAGATCGTCCTCGGCAAGGTTCTCCTACCCCCAGCGGAGTTCATCAAATTCCTCAACATAACTTCTCAATGGAATCCCCAGCGAAGTTATCACCAAATCTCAGCGAAGTATCTCTTCCCACAGAGTATTCCCCGCAGAGTAATCTCTTCAACAAGTTTATTCCCCAACTGAGTCGTCTTCTCCTACCGGTTCATTCTTGTAATCATCATCCCCAGCGGAAACGAAGAACTCTGTTCTTCAACATCAGCCCAGGATTCAACTTCCCGGCATGCGTCAAGGATTTACTTTCCCAGACGAAGATACATTCATAAACATCACATCATGATACATGCATATGCGCATCATGTCATACAATCTCATTTATGTCGAGAAAATCATTGCTTGATCCATATCATGCATTGCATACGACTGACTTTTACCTTTCAGGAAGGATACAGTTAAATAATCAGCTACGTCAAAGTAGACAAATACAGTCAAAAGAGACCAGTCCAGTCAAAGAAGACAAATCCAGTCAAAGAAGACAAACCCAGTTAAATCCCAAAGGTTTTTCTGATGCTCATCCAGTCAAAGAAGACAGGTCCAGTTAAATTACTTCCTAAAGTCAAAGAAGACAACCCGTCATTATAGACAACTCGTCATTTAAGACAACCCGTCATTGAAGACAACCCGTCATTATAGACAACTCGTCATTTAAGACAACCCGTCATTGAAGACAACCCGTCATTGAAGACAACTCGTCATTTAAGACAAGTCGTCATTGAAGACAACTCGTCATTTAAGACAACTCGTCATTGAAGACAACTCGTCATTGAAGATCACTCGTCGTTAAAGACAACACGTCATTGAAGACAACTCGTCATTGAAGACAACCCGTCAGTATAGACACCCGTCATTGAAGACACCTCGTCGTTGAAGACTACTCGTCATTGAAGACAACTCGTCATTGAAGACAACTCGTCATTGAAGACATCCCGTCATTGAAGACACCCGTCATTGAAGACAACTCGTCATTGAAGACATCCCGTCATTAAAGACATCCTGTCATTGAAGACAACCCATCGGTTTAGACACTCGTCATTGAAGACAACCCGTTAGTATAGACACCCGTCATTGAAGACAACCCGTCAGTATAGACACTCGTCATTGAAGACAGCTCGTCATTGAAGACATCTCGTCATTGAAGACAACTCGTCATTGAAGACAACCCGTCAGTATAGACACCCGTCATTGAAGACACCTCTTCGTTGAAGAATACGCGTCATTTAAGACAACTCGTCATTGAAGACAACTCGTCATTGAAGACAACTCGTCATTGAAGATCACTCGTCGTTAAAGACAACCCGTCATTGAAGACAACCCGTCGGTTTAGACACTCGTCATTGAAGACAACCCGTCAGTATAGACACCCGTCATTGAAGACAACCCGTCAGTATAGACACCCGTCATTGAAGACACCTCGTCATTGAAGACATCTCGTCATTGAAGACAACTCGTCATTGAAGATAACCCGTCAGTATAGACACCCGTCATTAAAGACACCTCGTCGTTGAAGAATACTCGTCATTTAAGACAACTCGTCATTGAAGACAACTCGTGATTGAAGACAACTCGTCATTGAAGATCACTCGTCGTTAAAGACAACCCGTCCATGAAGATAACCCGTCCAAAGAGACAACTCGTCAAGAAAGACAAAACCTCCTCTGGTTCAGTTAAATCCTAAAGATTTTTCTGAGATAACCTGTCAGTAGAGACAACCCATCAACCTTTTGAAGTTCCAGATTCGATACCTGTATCCAACCAGGGCATGTCTGCATGAAGAGTATGAAGATCATCCCCTGTAACAGGCCAGGTAATTATCTTTCTTTCTCAGGTACGCAAGTTCTCGCTAAGGAATCTCTTACGCGATCGACACCTAGATGGCATCTATAAGCCCATCCTCCTATCCACCATCTCTCCAAATGGCATCTGTAAGCCCATTCCCGACATCACGTTGCTGATACTCCACTATGTGAGTGCAAATTTCTGGGCACTCTAGTGTTCAATCATCTTCCACCTTCGGATCACGAAAGGCACGCAAGCCAATCTACATCCTCAGGTCTAAGAAGATTGAACAGGGGCAACTGTTGTACCCCAAAATTTGCCCTCCCATATTCTTCAAAGTTTTGACAAGCATCACCTCAAATGGTTCAAAGTTTACTCAAAGGCTACACAGTCAAAGCACCCTCCTAAGCCAGCCAAATTAGGGATTTTGGTTCTTGAAAGGAAGTTGAGGTTTTCAAGGGCTCAATCAAGTCCCATATGCTCATATACATTGTCAAGCACCTACATGTCAAGTTTCAAGGCTCACAAGGTCAAGTTGCACAGTCAAAAGTCCCATATACTCAATAGTCAACTGTAGGGGCAAAATGGTCATTTGGCAGTCAAAAGTCAAAATTTTTGGTCAACATCTTATTTTGAAGCCAAAATCATCATTTGATCAATTCTTGATCATGATTTCACAAGAATGGCTCAAAAATCATCAAGATGCAAAAGTTTCTATTTTTGGACTGCTGAAAAGTCAACTGTAACTTGACCAAGGCATAACTTTTGCATGGTTCATCAGAAAAATCCCATCCAATGCTCATTTTGAAGGGGATGACATTTCCTACAACTCATCTTCACATTCCAAATCCAAGAAATGCTCTCACAAAAAGTTATCAATTTCAACATTATAGGTCATTTTCAAAAGTCAACAAAAAGGCACCTTAAGTCAAAGACCATAAATTGAGATTGGTAAATCCAAATGACATGAGACCAAAGACATTGGTTAGAGGACTTCAAGACCTTTCCAAAATGTCCAAGAACATGTTCATATGATCAAAATTGAGCAAGATATGCATTGGAGAAGTTGGGAAATTTTTGTGAAGTGGCCAAAAACAACTATCCTGGAAACTTCAATTTTTGACAAAAGGGCCCACTTTTTCCACTTGGTTCAGCCTTGTCATGCCACCCACGTGTCCCATGATCAATTTCAAGATTAAACATTAATTTTTCTATTTTTATTTAATTTTATTTGATTTAATTCATTTAAATCCATAAAATTCAAATAAAAATCAAAAAAATTAATTAAGTGATATCTTGTGGTTTGAATGACCTTGATGCATCATAATACACATGCCAAATTCGTGCCAAGCCTATTATGAGCATGAAATTCAAATTTTGAACAAAAATGGCAAGTTTCTTTAATGGTGGTTATGAGAAAATCCAAAGCTTAATGTCAATGGTTAAAGGCTCCTAAATGTGACTTATTCTCACTCATTACTATATATACAAGCCTTGCAAGCCTCATTCACAACCTAGAACATTACAGCAACTGCCAGAGCAAAATCCAAAAAGTGACAAAAAAAAAGTGTGAGATCAAAAGGAGTTTTGCAAGCATTTTTAGGCCAAAAGGAGAACGTGACTCTCTTCTTTGCCATACTCTGAAGCTAAAGCAACCCTTGCCACGTCCTAAGGTCCATTATCAAGCACTGTAAGTATTCCCAGGTCCCCTATAATTTCCATGCATTTTTTTCTGTATGTGCTTATGTGCAGGTTCACAAGAAAGGTGCATCATACACCTCATATCCAAACATGCCATGTGTCCTATGGCATGCATCCAAAGGCCATGAACTGATCCCCACCATGTACCCTGGTCAACCTTGTGCATAGGCAAGCAAAGAATTCTACGTGGCTCGAAGGCAAATGGGCCACAACAATGCTAAACAAACTCCCAATTCTGGCCCAAACCCCCATTGGGTTTGCATTTTATTTTTGTCATTTTATTTCATTTTATTTGCCTTATTTTATTTCTTACTCCTTTTTTATTAACTATTAACATAATTAATATTTTTATTAAAAAAATCCAAAAAAGAGAACTAACATTATTATTATTATTATTATTATTTTCTTTTTGTAATTAAATACTAATAAATTGAATTAATAATTAATTAGGCAACTTTAACTTTTTTCTTAATAATTAAAATAAGTTTAGAATTAGGTTTTTAATTAACTTTGAATTTTAATTCCTTTATTTTATTTTCATTAAAAAACATAAAAAACACAAAAACATTTTTCTTTTAATAAATTAACTAATTAGTTTAACAATTAGTTTTAATCTCATTTAATCACAAAAAAGACAAAAAAAATTCATTTCTTTTCTTAAAAGGGTCAAAACCCTTAGGACGTTCCCGATTAATTTTTATTCGCGCGCATTTACTTTATTTTGATTATTATGTAATTGCTTCCAAGAATGTAATAGTAAATAGGTTTACCGCTTTATTTAATTTCTCGTACTTATTTATCAAAACGGGTCTTTGTATTTTTGGCGATGTATAGACCCGCGCCTTGTAATAGCGTAGAATTTATATTTCCGCAATTTATTTTCCGCACTCCTAACTGCTAATATGCATGAAAGAATGTATGTAAATAAAAATAATCCGTAGCTCACAAGTAACATGTACAAGATAACATTAACTGAAAAACAACACACAAAGCACATGCCACTTCTTAGGGTACGCCTCACTGGTTGCCTCGAACGTGGTCATCAAGTATAGGGTGTCTTAGAGGTCGCCCTTCTGTCCAAAAGATCCAGTTGCCTCGAAACGGTTGCCTCGGATAAAAGGATCTAGGACGTTAGGGTTACTTCTAAGGTGTCCTACCATTGCTTCAGTGACCACACTGTCCCGATATTCGAATTGACCCGAACACCTCCAACGATGGTGCTACCTACCTCTCAATGGTGGGATAGCACTATCTAAAGGACTCTTACACAACTTAATTCCTTAGGGTAGGTAGACTTCTCTTAAGTACTTGCTCTTTTCCAAACAAACAAAACAATCTTTTCACACCTACACTTTCAAAAGTTTTCAAACAAATTTTTTCATACACTCTTGAGGACAGATACAAGAGTTACTTAGAAAATTTTCAAACGAAACTTTCTCAAAACCCACACACATTTGAAAAGCAAACACATTTTTGAAAACATAAGAGCAAGTACCTAAGAGCCCATGGATAACCATGGATAGAAAGGGTGCTAACACCTTCCCTTTCTATAAATCTACCTCCCGAACCGAGAGACATTCTCGAATAAGGAATTTTGCTATGCTTTTGTCCTTTCCATGTTGGAGAACATAAAAGATGGTGGCAACTCTTGCTTACCGCGACATTTCGCGAAACTAGCTTAAAAACAGTCAGTTCTATTTCCACCAATCACAACCTTGTTTGTGGTTGTTGCATAGCCATGTATTCATGCATCCATAAAACCCTTTTCACTTGACTTTCAAGAAATTTAGAGGTATTTCTTTGTAAACATCACAAGTTTCGTCAAGCTCAATGGATTTTGGGTGTTGATAGGGTGAAAACCCTAATCCACCAAAATGGATGATTGATCTTGATGATAACTTGATCAATGTTTGGAACCAATTTAAAATTCATCTTCTATCTTTCATACTTTGATGTTTACAACTCAATATCTTGAGTTCCTTGAAAGTCAAATAAAAATTCTCTTTTGCATATCATGCATCATTCTACATTTTTTGGGTTTCACTTTCAAAGGTCTTTCTCCAAGTTTTTTCTTTCCTTTGGTCTCACCAGTAGGACACTCACGCTAAGAGAACAATGGAGAATTTCAAACAAGAGGTTTCTGAACTCCGTAGAGAGGTGACTATTTTGAAAGCTAGTGTGGAGCACTTAACTGGTTTGGTTGAAAATTTGGTTGCTTTGCTCTGAAGATCGAGGTTCAGAAGTTTGGTCAGAAGTGGTATCTTGTCATTCAAGGACGTTGGTTTTGAAGTTCAAATCAAGCACGTGCCGAAGAGTAAACACGATTGATGGTAACTTTGAGTTTTGAAGGATGTTTTCGGTGACTCAAGTCCAGATGGAAAGTCTTCCCCGATTATTAACTTATTCATGTTTTTTGTAAATTTTCTTGTTTATGAAAACATTGTTTGCATGTAAGAACTTGTTCGCATCTGAATGATTATCTTAATACAATGAGTATGTTTGTCTTGAAGAAATTCATATTTGTTTTCAAATTTTAAATTTCTTTTTGCATTATGATACCAACTTGTTTCCCATTCTCTTTCCTAGGCAGAGATTAAAGGGAGGATGATGATCTAAAGAACCCAAAATCTCTGGTTGTATGCTTTTGAATAAAATCTTGCTGATGATGTACATGCATTGTTTCAAATCCCTAAAAACCGGAGATATAAGGAAGATAATCCCTTGCTAACCCATTTTGAGCCTTGAAGTAGGAGTTTTCTTTTCTATACGAAAAAACCCTCAAATTTTAACCTGGGGCAGGGTAGTTTTCAGTTAATCTGATTGAGTGTTCAAAATTCATAAGGAAGATATTTCTGAAGAGAAACTACGAGGGCTACCCTTCATGTATGATGAAGCCAGAAGATTTGGAACCACAATGTTATCCCTCATTCATCAAGAAACGAGGCAGTCACAATCCTCTCAACAAGTAAAGACAAGCTAATGTCACACATTTTGTTCAAAAAAATTCAAAAATCAAGAAAAGAGAAAGTCCGCTAAGTCAAAAAAAAAATTTGAAAACAAGTGACTTAGGAAAAAATTAGGGCATCCCGCTGGACTATCAATTCAAAAGAATTAGTCCAGGCAAAAGTTAGGGAAAATAAAATTTCAAAGAAAGGACTACAAAGAAAAGTCCTCAGCAAAGAACAAATGGGTGACTACAAACATGAAGACATAAGGGTGGTTTCTCCTCCGAAAGCCTCGTCGTTTCCTTAACAGTCACAAAATCCTTTTGAGAGATGAACACTCATGTTGAATTAACTGAACATAGGGTTGGAGAACATCATGAAGAATGGGTGGGCACCTATAAATTTTGAGCCTTAAAAATCTTTTTTCTAAAAAACCATGAACCAGGCCACGTTACAACCTTCAAAAGTCCTAATGGAAGCAAGGTTATTTTGAAAGCATACTTCAATGAGATAGTGTTCCTGACTCCCATGAATGTTCTAAATAGTTATGTTGGTATCATATGTTTTTCCTATACAAAATAAATGGTGCCCTAACTCGTAAAATTTGTGCGATATCTTTTCAAAATCTTCAAGACTTACATAACTGTTGCATTAGAATTTTCATTCTCATAATAAACTTTTTCTAACTGCAAAACATTTGTTTGATATCAAGGAAACTCACATAGGCACCAGCGATGAGTTTATTCTTTTAAGGCCTGAAACTATGTTGAGTAATTGGCAGATCATTTCAAGAAAAACCATATCCAGAGGCATGTCACCTGAAGACCTTAAGCACGAACATGTTGCTTCTCCTAGTTAATGCTTTCCCAACTTGTTTACTCTTTTGGGGCAAAATTTGAAGACTTTGTTGTGCCAACTACAGTCAATCCGGGGCAATCACGTCGAGATTTGATGAATCTCTCTAAGAGTTTGAAGACACCAGAGCATGGTTAATGCCAGGTCTTTTGTAAAATCCTGTTGAGACGATTTCTCCTCATCAACCATATAGCTTGGGGCATTTTAGAAGTGAAGTTATTCGCAAGAATTGTCGTGCATCACGCAACTTATCAGCAGTAAACTTGGGGCATCCAAAATTAGTCCCAGGGGTAATCCAGATTTGTCAAGACATGTTTTGCACACATTATCAGAAGGTGGTGTTCCCAGTATCTCCAGCTAAGCAAGACTTCTTTCCAGCTGAAACAATGTTTGTGTTGTTATCCTTTCAATGGATTGTTGGTGATAAAAGAATGGACTTTGGGTTTTCTACTTAAAAATATCTTCCCCTCCAGAGATATTTAAGACTTGTAAAAGGATTTTGCTCCAATGATGGCTTTTGTTTTCATCTCCGGTAATGTTCCCATCTTTTTGAGATTAGCCGAGTGTCGGGTTGTACTGGGACGTTTTATCATCTCCTGTCTATCTCCTCTATCTGTTTTGTCAGCATATACATGACATTCATTTATTCATTCACACTTGCATCATGCATGCACATTTGTATTTGTTGATGTCTTTGAGTTCGTATACCTTGGTTATGTCTATTCAAATAGCATATTTGATCTTTCCAAATAGAGTGTCAACTTAAGCATAAAGTGCGCCTCTTTTCTAATTCCCCACTGAGTTAAATCTCGTGGAAGAATCTTGCTTTAGCTTTCCTTTTCAATCTCTAGATAGGATAAATCCCCATTTGAGTTGTTTCCTCATTGGGTGGAGTCTTGTTTGACTGTTTTCTCTCCAGTTCATTCCTGGATTGAGCTTTGTCTCTTGTGAACGATACCCTGTGGATATCTCTAGGCTGTGAAACCTAGATGGAAAGTGCATTTATTTTGCAATGTAAATACTTCGTCTCCTCAGGAAGGATTTATTCATGGTTCCCCATTGAAGATGAACTTTATTCCCTAGTAGTGTTATCATAACCTTCTTCTGGAATATCGACGTGACAACAAACGACTGACTCTTTATTTGAGCAGTTTGATTATTTTTGAATTTCTTTATGTTATGGCAAATGGCGGCCTCTTCATGAGCAGTTTGTCCATCCCAGATGAAATTATTGATTCTCACCTCCAGCAATATCTTCACGATATTTTATGGATATCTTTGAAAGAAACAAGTGGGGGACTCTTCATGAGCAGCTTGTGTGCTTTAATATTCTTTGAAGACAACAAGTGGCAACTTCTTTATGAGCAGCTTGTGGGTTATACGCAACAAGTGGCGGACTCTTCATGAGCAGCTTGTGTGCTTTAATATTCTTTGAAGATAGCAAGTGGTAGCTTCTTTATGAGCAACTTGTGGGTTATAAGCAACAAGTGGCAGACTCTTCATGAGCAGCTTGTGTGCTTTAATATTCTTTGAAGACAGCAAGTGGCAGCTTCTTTATGAGCAACTTGTGGGTTATTGGCAACACGTGGCGGACTCTTCATGAGCAGCTTGTATGCTTTAATATTCTTTGAAGACAGCAAGTAGCAGCTTCTTTATGAGCAGCTTGTGGGTTATTGGCAACAAGTGGCAGACTCTTCATGAGCAACTTGTGTGATTTGATATTCTTTGAAGACAGCAAGTGGCAGCTTCTTTATGAGCAGCTTGTGGGTTATTGGCAACAAGTGGCGGACTCTTCATGAGCAGCTTGTGTGGTTTAATATTCTTTGAAGACAGCAAGTGGCAGCTTCTTTATGAGCAGCTTGTGGGTTATTGGCAGCAAGTGGCGGACTCTTCATGAGCAGCTTGTGTGCTTTGATATTCTTTGAAGACAACAAGTGGCAGCTTCTTTATGAGCAGCTTGTGGGTTATTGGCAACAAGTGGCGGACTCTTCATGAGCAGCTTGTGTGCTTTAATATTCTTTGAAGACATCAAGTGGAAGCTTCTTTATGAGCAGCTTGTGGGTTATTGGCAACAAGTGGCGGACTCTTCATGAGCAGCTTGTGTGCTTTAATATTCTTTAAAGACAGCAAGTGGCAGCTTCTTTATGAGCAGCTTGTGGGTTATTGGCAACAAGTGGTGGACTCTTCATGAGAAGCTTGTGTGCTTTGATATTCTTTGAAGACAGCAAGTGGCGGTCTCTTTATGAGTAGCTTGTGGGTTATTGGCAACAAGTGACTGACTCTTCATGAGCAGCTTGTGTGCTTTAATATTCTTTGAAGACAGCAAGTGGCAGCTTCTTTATTTGAGCAGCTTGTATGTCATAGTATTTTTTGGAAGACAGCAAGTGGCGGCCTCTTTATTTGAGCAGCTTGTGTATCCCCAACAATAATGTCTACTCAGCAAATGGTATCCCTTCGGAAAAGTCCCGTGGGGAAGTTTGCATTTTATCCTTTTCAAGTGATATCTTGGTTAAGGAAGGAATGTGTTACCGTTCTTGGTAAAATTCAAAAGTCAGAGATGTTTATCTCCAGTCTCAGTACTGATGACAATCATTTTCCAGTCTCAGTGCTGATGTCAATCATTTCCTTTTCCAGTCACAGTGCTGATGTAAATCATTTCTTCTCCAGTCTCCGTACTGATGTAAATCATTTCTTTTCCAGTCTCAACACTGATGTAAATCATTCAAGAGTCTCTCATTTGAAGCCTATGACTCTGGTTTCCCCAGTGGAGTTATCACCTCTTCCCCTGTGGGATTACTGTATAATGTGCTTGGTTTCTCCAGCATAGTTTGTCTCATATGGCGTCATTCCCCATAAAATTCAAGAGCATTGCATTCATATCATATCATAAACATAATTGTGGTATCTTAAGGCCAAAAATTGTGTATTCTATATTTAAGTCCCTTCAATCTCGTCGAAATGAAGATCCCAATCTTCATATCTCCAGATAGAAGAAACTTAAATAGGGGCAGCTGTTGTACCCCAATTTTTGACCTAAGATCCCATTTGCATTTTTGCATTGTTATACAAAATTCAAGGTCACTAAATACAGTTGGTTTTAACCTCTCACCTTTGAGCATTGATTATGCAGAAATTGCCAAGTGTTTTGAACATTCTTAGCCTATGTATCACTACCTTTTAATCAAGCACGAAATGTGTGTTTTTTGTTTCTTTAATCTCATGTGCTGACAGGTCTCCTTCGAATGCAAATTCAGCCTTTCGACTAGACAAGTTTGCTGCCTGCATGCCTCTTTCGAATCTGGACAAGTTTACTGCCTGCAAGCCTATTTCGATTCACCAAGAGTGCTGCCTGCAAGCCTACTTCGATTGGACAAGTGCTGCCTGCATGCCTCTTTCGAATCTGGACAAGTTCATTGCTTGCAAACATGTTTTGATTGGGCAACATTGCTTCCTTCGAACACAAGCTTTCGATTGGGCAATATGTATGCTTCGATCCACAAGCTTCGATGGGCAATACAGTCTCCTTTCGATCCACAAGCTTCGATTCAGCAATACAGTCTCCCTTCAGCCACAAGCTTCGATTAGGAAATACAATATCCCTTCAGTCACAAGCTTCGATTTGGCCATGTAGTTTCCTTCGAAGTGACCCCCTTCGATCCACAAGCTGGACATGTGATTTCCTTCAAGGTGGTCTCCTTCGATTCACAAGTTGGACCACTAAACCCTTCGAAGCAATGTACTTAGAGCACACAAGTGGCCTCCCATATACTGCCAAATTCAAACCTGCCACAAAACTGCTGCACATTCCTGAACCAACCTGCCACTAAACTCCAAAAGACTGAAAAGCCTGCGTTGACAGTCCTGTACTTGCACGAAAACAGAGTGCACAAGAACTGCATTGAAGAAAACAAGGGGGCAATATACCCAAATAATTCAAACATTATTTTGTTTTCCCCCCAAAACCATATCAAAGCTTCAGCCACCTCGCCTATAAATATAAGGCTTCACAACATGTTCAAAAGAGGACTTTTGGGCCAGACGAACCTCTCCCAAATTTTCTCAAACACAAAAACTCTCAAAGTTCATAAACACTGTAGAAAATCTTAAGAAAAATTCTCACAAACACCAAACTTTCTCAAACACAAAAATCTCTCAAGTCCCTTCAATACTTGTGAGAACAAACCCAGAATCCCCAAACATTTACTTCCTTCGATTTTGAAGAACAACCACACTTCAGTCTCCTTCGAACCAAAAGCAAATCCTCTGTACCTTATTACCATTCGAATCCAGCAGGAAGAACCTCACGCCTGTTATCCTCTTTCGAATCCAGCATCAAAGGCCAAACCCCTGGTCCCTCCCTTCGAATCTAGAAGCGCTCCAGGCAACCACCTTACTGCCCAGTACACGTCCCAGCCTGAAACCAGGTAAGTCACTCTTACCCTTGAACTTTTCGTTTCATGGCATAACATGTAAATAATACTTTTGTTCGTTTCCAGCATGTACATAACACTTTGTTTCTTTTCGGTTCCACCCTGTTAACATGTTTTTAAAAGCTACCTCTTTCGTTTTGCTTTCTATTTTAGCTTTCGCTATTAAACTGTTTGAAAGACAAATACTAGCATGGCCTCAGGCCATGTTGTCATTTAATGTTTGAAATGAAAGTAACAGGAAACAGGAAATAAAGAACGAAGCTCCTGGCTTCTGCCATCTTTCTCCAGGTCAAACGAAAGAGACAACCAGGAGGCAAACCACGTCCAATCGAAAGACATTCCCTCACTGCTGCCTTTTCCCAGTCGAAGGATACAACTAGCTGCTGCCTCTGCCCAATCGAAGGATACAACCTGACTGGTGCCAAAGCCCAATCGAAGGACAGGACTTCGCCTCTGCCAAAGCCCAATCGAAGGACAGGACTTTGCCTCTGCCAGCTTCCAACCGAAGTATATGACCTTGCTGCTGCCTTTTCCCAATCGAAGGAGGCCAGAAAATGCCAGTCGAAGGATGCTCCTGCCAGGGTCGAAATGCACTATTTTTCTTACTTTTGTCTTATTTTTTTTCCTTCATATTTTTTATGCCTTTTGATATGTTTGTAATAGCGTAGGTTCTTATCTTTCTGCATTTTTATTTACTTTGTACAAATGCTAGTAATTAGGCAAGATAAAATCAACAAATAAACAAACCAAAAAGATCAAAAACACTCTTTAATCATTACTTGAACATACTTTAAAACATGCAAAAACACTCAACAAATCAAAACTTCCCCCAAGGGCATGTTACCTCCGTTCTACCGCGATATCGGCCGTGCCTATTGCTAGAATGCGTACATTAATGTCGCCCACTAAAAAACACAAACAAATCAACTTTTTTCTAGAGGAACTATGGTGTTTTGATTCCTTCATTGGATACGTAGGCAAAGGGTCGCGAAACCCTCACGAACGCACTAATAAAAACTCATTTTTTCCCCTTAAAAAACATAGTTGTAGATAAATACACCCTTGTATATAACAAACAATTTTAACCAAAAAACAGATATTTCAAAAGGTTCCTGCGGAGTACCGCAGATGCATTGGGTGCTAATACCTTCCCATTGCATAACCAACCCCCGAACTCTTGATCTCTTTTCAAAAACGCATTGTATTTTCATTGTATTTAAGTATGATTTTACATTGCATGTTTTTTTTAGGGTTTTATTTCTCTCTTTTCCCTTTTCCCTTGGAAATAATAAAGCGCGGTGGCGACTCTTGCTTTTGTGAGTCAAGTTAATTAATAGCTTGATCTCCGATTTTCACCGCTACACAATCTTTATTTGGCGTTATTTCTCAGAGGTTACAGGTTTGGTCTGATCTTCTCCAGCAGAGTTTGCAACTTATTTTTGCAAATCTAGTCAGAATTTGTTTCCCATATTTACCAGGTGCTCAGTTTGTTATTCCACACAGAGTTTCAGCTTTTCAAGGGCTTCTCTCCAACAGTTCCTTGTATCTTCTTTTCTCTAGCAGAATCATGCATCATCGCATTGCATCCTCTATATGTGTATTATTTCTATTCTTTCTTGGGATGCTAATCCATAGAATAAATAATTAAAACATGCATTGAAAAAGAAGCCATTGTTGTCTCTTTTCCCCCCAGTGGAGTTGCTCAAAAACTTCAGATTATATCCCTAACATGTTACTTTATATTTGGTGACCCAGATATTCATCCCCATAGATATCCCCTGATATCCTTGACAATTGTCTACGGCATCTACCGTATTATTACTATCCTTTCTTCTCATTTATTTACCCGTGTTTTCCTCTCGAATTTAAAAGTGTGAGAAAGAGTTGGTGTATAACGTTTGTTTCTTCTCAATTATCCGAAGAGCCTTACTTGGTGTTTGGAAGTTTGTATAATTTCCACTCTTGAAGGATTACACCTCGCCTTTTGCCTGAGGGATAATGTAGTTCTTTTTCTTGAAATAAAAAATCCTTCCCTTACTTAGCGTAAGTCGGTCCCCTTCTTGCTTCACGCATAAGGGATGTTTCTTTCCCTGTGTAAGTCCTTTTGATTCACGTCCATAGTTTATTGGTGTACCATTTAAGTCTAGTATATTTCTAATATTCCTTTCTCGTTCTTAGCACGAGTTTCTACTTGTTACCTTTTGCCTGTGGTCTAGTTCTTCCCTGCTACTTCACTCTTGAGTCTAAAAACCAATAGTCTATAATTATCGAGTGTCTACTCGTTATCTTTTATTGTGTTCCAATTTTTCACTAGCACAATTTTCCCGGGTTTAGTCTTTACTACCCTTATGGGTTCATTTCAATGTCTATTGATATACGTTCCGAATACCAATCTTACCCTGATATTCATTTTAGCCTAGTTTTATCTAGTTGCTCTTAGATCGAGTTTTATCTCGTTACCTATGCATGCAATCTAGTTTTGTCCTGATACTCATATTTGGCCTAGTTTTATCTAGTCTTCTTTAGTTGAGTTTGGTACACATTTTTAAGACTCATCTTTGGACTAGTTTTATCTAGTCTTCTTGAGTCGAGTTTTCTACTTATTTTTAAGTCTCATCTTTGAACTAATATCATCTAGTCTTATTGAGCTGAGTTTTTATTCATTATTTGTTGCTTTTATTCCTTGGGTTTGTCTGCATTGTCCATTGTCTACCCTCAGTTGAGACTAGCAGGTGTCTTATGAAATATATGCACTTTCCGTCACCTTGCTATAGGATCCAATTTCTATTGTTGTCCTATTAAGTAATTTTTCAGAGTCTAGTTTTATCTAGTTCTTCTTAGGTCGAGTTTTTATCTCGTTACCTTGTCTGCACACCAATTTTTAACTGGCGCATTCTTTATAGTACTCTTGGATGCTGATTTTTATCTCGATAACCTCTACTCAATCCCACTAGCGTTCAGCTAGCATGCTAATAGTATAAGTTTAGTTTTATCTATTCTTTGGTGATCGAGACCAGTTTATTTCTAGTATACATGTTCGGATCCAATATCTATTCGTATCTTTCGAGTCTAGTATTATCTAGTCTTCTTGGGTAGAGTTTTACCTCATTATTGAAATACGTGGTCCAGTTTTGTCCTAGCACATTCTTCTAAAGTCTAGTATTATCTAGTCTTCTTTGGGTTTAGTTTTATCTCATTTTTGTGGTTTGTGGTCCATTGTTACCTGGCACATTTGTAGCGGTAGAAATGTTAAGAATAAGCCAACGGATTGACTTGACTCACTCATATCATATAAAAATCGACACTGCACTTTTTTGTTTCCAAAATAAATGGGGAAAGAGAAAATAAACCCAAAAAGAAGGGGGAGATAATCAAGGTACATGGGTTAGTTATGCAAAGTGAAGGTTTTAGCACCCTAAACATCTACGGTACTCCGCATGAACCTCTTTGAAAATTTATGTATTTTGGCTATAAATGGTGTATACAAGAATAAAGGTGGAGTTGAGAAAAGAAGTATTTTTTTTTACAATTTTTTCACCCTCCGCGTTTGCGAACCTTTAGTTCCTACGTACCACCCGTGATACGGTGGGATAACTAACTTGAAGGTTTTGCATTTGATCGTAAATATTGCGGTTAGCAAGAGTCTCCACCGACTTTTCTTTTATCCAAAAGGAAAGGTGAAAAAGCACAGAAAAAACCTTTGAGATTATTTCTTGAGTTCGGGGGGTAGATTATGAAAAGGGAATGTATTAGCACCCTTTTCATCCATGGTTTTCCATGGGCTCTTAGTTACTTGCTAGATCACTTGATTTTGTTTGAAATTGTGCTTTGTGTGGTTTTTGAAAGTATTTTGGAAAGAGGATATTGTTTAGGCAATCTTTGTAATGATTCTTGTTCGTAATAATGTATACAAAGATGTTTGATCTTTTGAAAATGTTTTCAAGTTTGAAAGATGTTTTTGAAAGTGTAAGTGTTTGTTTTGAAAATAGCAAGGAGTTTTGTTTTGAACTTGAGCAAGTAATTAGGAGCATTCTACCTACTCAAAAGTATTTCATGTTGATTTTCTTTTCCTTTGACATTGTTATCTTACCATTGATTTGGTAAGTAACTCTATCTTTGGATGTAAGCGGGACGGGTGTGGGTCATCGTATAACCATGATTGGAAATGTTGCAAGGAACTTAGCATTCTCTTTTAGGGACTAAGATCATTTGAAAGGCAACATAGATAGCGTCATCGAGGGACTATGATCTTGTTTTTTGCTTGTTTTTGCTAAGATACCTCACATCCGTAATATGGTCATTTTGTAAAGGTAACCAAGTGGATTTACCCTAGGGGTGTTTGTGTGCAAGTGTATTATTTGCATGCTTGATTTTGTCTTGAATTAGGGTTTTTAAAGTATTGGTTTTGGTTTTTCCATACAAACCCTAATTACTAGCATGTTATATATAAAGCGATAAATTGTGGAATTTGAAGTTACTACGCTAGTACAATACTTGTGGGAGGGGGTGTACAAATTGTAAATGGGGATTGCAAGAAATTAAACCTAATTAATTTATTACAATCATATTGAATTTGTACAAGAATTGAATAAATAAATGTACAAAAATAAATAAATATGCAAGAATGTAAATGCAAAGAAAATGGATTTCTTTTTTTGGTTTTCATGAGAAAAGGGAGTTTGGTTTAACCTAATTAATTAAAAGGAAATAATTAATTAGAATAATAAAAAGTAAACCTAATTTTACTAGGAAAAGAAATTAAATAAACCCTAAATCCATTTATTGATTAAAAAGAAATTAAATTTAAGAAAAGTATTTTTTTGTATTTTTGTCTTGAAAATAATTTATAGTGTTATAAAATAATATATTCAAATGGTGTAAAAGAAAATAACTAAAAGCTATTTTTAATTAAATTTACAAAGATAATTAGTAAAATAAACAAAGTATTGATTAAATAGAATAATTTTTAATGAGAAAAAAATAAACAAACTATGTCAAAATACAAATCTACTATTTTTATATTTTTTTTGTTATTTTTAGTATTAGAAAAATAATTAAGAAAATAATAAAAATAAATTAAGAAAAGAAAAGAAAAACTGGGCCAGGGGTGTGAAAAGGAAACATGGGGGTTAACAAGTAAAAACAAAAACAACAAGGCCCAAGGAGGCCCAGCGCCTGCAAAAAAGAAGTCAGAAATGCAAAAATATGAAGAAAAAAAACAAAAGGGACCACTGGGGCTCGAACCCAGGTCTCTTTGGTTACAAGGGCGCGCTTCTACCACTAAGGTGGCTATACATTCGTTTATATAAATCCTACAATAAATACATAAGGCAAACACGCTTCTGAGGCCAACTTCATCTTCAACCTCACGCCCAGTCAGAACCTCTGTAACTTGTTCAAATCTCAACAAAAATGAAAACTGTAAACATGAAACTTATAGCAAATTTCCTCACAGTTTCAGAAATGTAAAGCATTAAAACTATAGCTCAAAGAGAAACATGAATTTTAATGGCCCTATTTTGAACCCTAAAAATCTCATAAAATTCAATCTTAAAATTCTCTAAGCTCAGGCAAAATTAATGGAAATTAAGGACAGGGTTAGCTTTAGGGCAATGATATCTACATGTTTCATTCACAAATAAATCGTTGATGATGCCTGTATGATAAGTTTCAAAGTTAGAAAACTTACCTTGCAAGAGGGTATCGGGTTTGAAGTTTGAGCAGCTTTCAAGGAGTTCCAATGATTGGGTTAGCTTCCTCAAGTTCCCAGGAAGCTAATGGGATGCTTAGCTTGATCTGAAAGTACCTGAGGAGTTTTGGAGAAGTCCAAGTGCAAAGTTTTGTTTTTGAAAATCGAAGATGGTGTTTGTTGTACCCCAAAATTTGCCCTCTCATGTTTCCCAAAGGTTTCCCCCTGCATGGTTGATCATAAACTCTTGCCTAAGGAAAAGGAAAACTTTTGAGTGGTGCTTCAAGTACATTTCGATTGGCATTCTGAAGGACCCTTCGATTGGTGTTCTGAAGGAGCCTTTCGATTGGAATTCTATCAAGCTCTTTCGATTGGCATTCTGGACAAGCACTTCGATTGGCATTCTGAAAGACTCTTCGATTGGTGTTCTGAAGGAGCCTTTCGATTGGCATTCTGGACTAGCCTTTCGATTGGCATTATGGACAAGTACTTCGATTGGCATTATAACAGTGTCCTTCGATTGGAATTCCAAAAAGGTCCATTCAAAGAAGCATTCAAAGGGTCCATTCGAAGAAACTTTGGAAAGCATTCGAAGGAGGCCATCAGCCCATTCGAAGGAGGTCATCAGCCCATTCGAAAGGGAGCATTCGAAGGCCAGTTACATGTCATTCAAAATTCAAAAAGGGACAGGATCCCATGTGTTTAGCCAATGTTACAAACTCTCATTCATGGCTTTCAAACACAGAATTAACGTTACAAATTCTCATTCATGGCTTTCAAACACATAATCAAGGTCATTTAAACCTTTGTCTTCCTGTCCCCTCCACCCCCTCTATATAATGAAATCACAAATGTTGCAAAAGAACACACGAAAAAATATACAGAAAAATAGAGAACTTGGAGATACGCTGCCAGCACTTCCAGGAAGCCATACCCAATCCTTGCACAAGCCAAAGCTGCCACCCAGCGAACACCTTCACCCTCAGAACTACAGATCAAAGCACCTCTGTTTGGTAAAAAAGGATCTAACCTCAAACTCATTTTTAAATTCATTTTGATTGCATATTCATATTATTACTGCTGTTTGTGAATGATTTAAAGTGCTACATATAAGCTACAATGCAGAGATGAGATTGTGCCATTGATTGGGCATAATCTGAGCCTTCCCTTCGAATCCCATGATAAAATAAACCCAGACCCAGATTCAGCAGGTGCGAGTAGGGAGGAAATTCGAACCAGGGGGGTAAAATCCCCCCTGGACCTTTAACATGTGTTTCGTTTTGCAGGAACTACATCATCAGATTCCTGTTACGAGTTTAGAAGCTCAGCAGTTTAGCTTCGAACTGGACCCAGGACTTCCAGATCGAAGGATGACATGTCCAGATCGAACACCCTCAGAGTGCATCCCCTCATGCACCTTCGATCCAGCCTCTTCACTGGGTCGAAAGACAGCCTGCACCTCTTTCGACCCAGACTTCCAGAATTATATTTTTTCTTGTTTTGCTGCCTGGCCCATTTGTACTTTGTTTACTTTGTTTTTTGTTTATTTATTTTAGTTTGTTTTTCTTTAATCAACATAAAAATCATAAAAAATAAATAACTTAGAATTAGGATTTAATTTAGTTAATTATTTTAACTCATTTTCTTCAATTTTAAAATCAGTAGACTTAGGATTTATTTAAATTCAATCCTTTTCTTAAACAAAAAATGCAAAAAATATTAGTTATGTTTTAGAGTTAATTTTAATCAGTTTTTTTTATTAATTAAATTTGACTTAGTTGAACATTTAGCATTTTCCCAAAAATTAAAATAAAAACAACAAAAAAGATCATATGCTTAGGATTTTTAAGATTCACGCGCGTTTATTGTAACTGCTTATTATTCCCCAAATTTTGGACATGTAAATAATCCCCCTCCCCGAAGCCTTGTAATAGCGTAGGATTTACAATTTCCGCACTTTAAATTACTGTATATATATTAACTGCTTAGTTGTATGCGAACTAGGATTGCATGACAAGATCTAAAAACAAATGGTAGAACACCTAAAAATACAAAGATGATATAAATTGAAAATTGACACACTTGCACATGTAACTCCTAGGGTACACCTCACTTGGTTGCCTCAAATGTGGTCATTAAGTATAGGATGTTTTAGAGGTCGTCCTTTTGTCCCAAGATCATAAGTCACCTCACTTGGTTGCCTCAAATGTGGTCATTAAGTATAGGATGTTTTAGAGGTCGTCCTTTTGTCCCAAGATCATAAGTTGCCTCGAAATGGCTGTCTCGATAAAAATGATCTAAGACATTAGGATTACCACTAAAGCGTCCTAACATTGCTTTAGTGACCACACGTCCCTAAAATCGAATTGACCCGAAAAACTCCAACGACGGTGCTACCTACTCCTCAATAGTGGGATAGCACTGTCTAAAGGACAGTTTCACAGTTTAATTCCTTTTTGAGTAGGTAGAGGTTCTTAAGTACTTGCTCTCTTTTAAAAACAAAACAAACTTTTCGCACTTACACTTTCTTCAAAACAACAAAACTCTTTTCAAAACCCACAAACACAAAGAAAAGCATAATTTTGAAAACATAGTGAGCAAGTACCTAAGAGCCCGTGGATAACCACGGATAGAAAGGGTGCTAATACCTTCCCTTTCTATAATCTACCTCCCGAACCCGAGAAAAATCTCGAAAAGGAATTTTTCTGTGCTTTTGTCCTTTCCTTGTTGGATAAAATAAAAGACGGTGGCGACTCTTGCTTACCGCAACACTTTGCAAAAACAAACGCAAACGCGAACCAGCATTAAAAAACAATCAGTTCTCATTCCCACCGATCACAGAACTGGCGACTCTGTTGGGGATTCAATAAGTGAGGTGTATCTTAGGACTAGATCACTTGTGTTTTCATTTGTATTTCTTTGTATGCTTTTAATTTTGTGGGCTTGTATCAGAGTTCTATAAATCCTCCACCCGGATTTGGGAAACATTCATAGATAGCAATACATTATGGAAACTGTGCGGGGTATACCGACACAGTTGAAGCAATAGCTATATTAGTGCGACATATTTGTGAGTACCGGTAGCCTTTGAGTCAATCAAAGAGAATACGGGGCCGCTGAGTGATGTCACTAAGAACTAATGACCTATAACCTTACTTGACCATCTTGGCCTTTTTTAGGGTAGTGAGATGACCGACTTTGGTGCAGTCCGAAGTTTCTAGATACTCGATACTACACTCGTTGAGGATTGTTTTCTTGGAATATTTTGGTCGCCAGTTAAGTGGCTAAACCAAAACGATGAACATAGAAAACAATCCAATGATATTGAGCTCCTTAGAACCCGGTTACTATTTATAGGACAGGTTTTGAGCCAACTAAACTTAAGAGGGTACTTACCTATGAAACCTCTTGCAAGGCTGAAACTAGGGTTTTTGTGTGACTTGCTTGTACATGTGTTTCTGCATACATCATAAAGCATCATATGCATCTGCTAACCATTTCAAGGGTTTAGATCTTCATCTTTGTTCTTGTTTTGCAGGACATGGAGTCTCTCCGCAGGAAAACAATTCAAGTCAACCTTGTAAGGGTCCCTCTTCAACTCAAAGAGCTTACATCCAGGATTCTTGAGAATTCTCTCTTCAGCGAAAGACATGGTAGACTCCTCAGCTTGGTCAACACCAACATTGAAGAAGACATGATGAAAGTTCTCTTCCAGTTCTTTGACCCCCTACACCACTGTTTCACATTCCCTGATTATCAATTGGTGCCTACTTTGTAGGAATTTTCTCAACTTCTAAGAATTCCTATTCTTAGTCAACTACCCTACAACGGTACGGAAAAGGAACCAAAACTTGAAGATGTTGCTCAAGCATTACGCTTACAACCATCCGACATCAAGGGGCATTGGGAAACCAAAAGTGGTATCAAAGGATTCTTGGCAAAGTTTCTGTTTGAGAAGGCACAAGAATGCTGGAATTCTCTTGATCTACAAGCCTTTGAAGAGATTGTGGCACTCCTTATCTATGGGTTGGTTTTGTTCCCAAATCCTGATCAACTTATAGATGTGAATGTTGTCAAGATTTTCATATCCAGGAATCCCATACCTACATTGCTTGGGGACATCCTCCACTCATTTTACACACGAACAATGAGGAAAAGAGGTGTTCTCATGTGCTGTACTCCTATCCTAGCAAGGTGGTTTATTTCTCACCTTCCACAATCAATTTTGAAGAATGAGCAGGGTTTAAGGTGGTCACAACGATTGATGGCCCTCACACATTCTGATGTACATTGGTGTTCTCGGTCCAGAGAAAATGTCACCATCATTGATCGTTGTGGAGAATTTCCTAATGTTCCATTACTTGGAATTAGGGGAGGCATTACCTACAACCCCTGTCAAGCTTTGAGACAATTTGGATATGCTCGGAGGGATGGCCCTCATGACATGCTGATTCCTGACCTAGTTTTTGAATTTGACAACGATGCGCAAGGGCTTCGACAAAGGTTCATCAGAGCTTGGTGGATGCCTAATAAGGTGGATAGTAAGACACTGGGGCACAAGAATTCCATCCCCCTTGAACCTTACCTCAAGTGGGTACGAACCCGCTCCCAGAAACTTATGATGCCATATCCTCACATCCTCCCCTTGATCAAAGAGCCTGTTATGGAAGGAGAGGTTCCATACGCCATCCTACATCCTGACATGCCAACATCATGGGAAGAAATTCAAAAGAGTTGGATCCAACTCAAAGAAGAGCGGAATACTTTTGAAGCCAACTTCTATGCTAGTGAAAAGAAGGTTTTGGAGCTTACCCGCCGACTGCACGAGGAGGAGACCCTCAATGTTTACATCACTCCAAAGAGGATGCGCAATGTCTTTTTACATTAAGAATTTTGTAATATTTCGCCCATGGGGCACTTATGTACTAACAAAATTCTTCTTAGTATGACGTGTGTTCTTTTTTGTCTGCAACAAATTTGAATTTTTGAACCCTGAATGCATTACATAAATAGCATACCATTCTTCATATGCATAACAGGTACCCTTTTACACGTCTCTTATCTTCTTCGCTGTTTATTTCAGCAATCATCATGTCTGCTGAAACTTCCACTGAGCAAGCTATCAAGGCCCTCCAGGCCCAAAATGCCCAATTTCAAGAGTTGGTCATGAGCCTAGCTAAGGGTCAGCAGGACCTGAAGACCCTGATCCTGAAAGAGAGGAAGAAGAAGAAGAAGAGGACCATCCTGATCAACACCGGATGCAGGCTTGGAAACGAGCTGCAGAATGAAATTGATCTGGCCACCCCGTCTGGAGAGAAAGACAGTCCACAAGAAAGGAGGGCTCCTAGCCCTATGGCCTCCAACAACGAGACAGACTATGATGAAGAACAGTATCCTCCTTCTGAGGATAAGTACAAACTGCTGGAAGACCGTTTGAACGCTATGGAAGTACAGAAGGTGCCCGGTCTGGACTTCGGAGATTTGGGTTTATCATCTGGGGTGGTGATTCCCCATAAGTTCAAGGCACCTGCCTTTTCCAAGTATGACGGAGCTTCCTGTCCAAAGCTGCACCTCCGGTCATATGTGAGGAAGATCCAACCTTACACTGCTGATAAGAACTTGTGGATCCATTTCTTTCAAGACAGTCTTTCAGGGACTCATCTTGAGTGGTTCTATCAGTTGGACGGAGCCAGTATCCGTAGCTGGGAGGATTTAGTTGTTGTGTTCTATAGGCAGTATCAATATAACTCCGACCTCGCTCCTACGCGTACCCAACTTCAGGGTATGTCAATAGGGACGGGTGAAGGATTTAAAGAATATGCTCAAAAATGGAGAGACCTGGTCGGAAGGGTGCAACCACCTTTGGCTGATCGTGAACTGGTTGATATGTTTTTGGGGACCCTGTCCGGTCCATTCTTTAACCATTTGATTGGAAGCTCTTCAGCCGGGTTTACAGACCTTATCTTAACTGGTGAGAGGATTGAAGCTGGTATTAAGGCTGGGAAGATACATAAGGGTGCCTCATAGAGCACCGAGAAGAGACCGTTTAAAAAAGAGTCCAGTGTTGTCTACAGTTCAAGAAGACAGAGTAGACCTGAACACCGCCAAGCTATCAATGCAGTTGTTATTTCAAAACCTACTGGTGCTCCTCAACATCACAACCAACAAAGGGAAAAGAGACCTCGAAGGCAATTCACTCGTCTCGGCATGACTTTGTCTCGGATATTGCCATAGTTGCTGAGTACTAATCTGGTGACTCTAAAAGAAGCTCAAAAGAATCCAAACACAACGTCCTCAAAGTATAACCCCAACGCCCGCTGCACTTATCACTATGAGAGCCCGAGGCATAATACAGATGATTGTTGGAGTCTGAAAAACAAGGTTCAAGACCTAATCGATGCAAAGGAGATTGAGTTTGAGGCGCCCGAGAGGCCTAATGTTGTGACTTCTCCCATGACCAAGCATGGAGTGAATTCTGTAGAGGAAGACTTGTTTGTAGTTTCTGTGGATGATGTTGTTACCCCTCTAATGACTATCAAGAAGAACTTGTTGCTAGCCGGCTTATTTCCGGGTTGTGGTGAAGGTTTCCCTATGTGTTCTGCTTTACCTACTGGTTGCCCATCTCTGAAGTCAGGTATCCAGAACCTGATGGATAGTAAAGAGATTCTTTTTGAGAAGGCTGTTGTTCCACCCGTTCATTCTGAAGAAGTTTCTATCATTACCATTTTCGACAATTCTTCCAGGGCTCCCTCGAGGACGCCTGTTAGAATTACATATGTTCCGAAGACCGCACCTATAATCATCACTGTTCCGGGGCCCATCCCCTATACATCTGACAAAGCTGTTCCTTGGCACTATAGGGAAGATGTTTATGTTCTTGGAGTTAAGCAAGAGTTCGGTGCTGATACTGACGTCAGCAACATTACTGGGCCTGCTAAAGTCACCCGCAGTGGTAGACTTTTCTCACCTGATATTGCTCCGCCAGTTGTCCGAAGACCTGTTGTCATTAAGCCTGCAAGTGTACCTGCTGCCATTCCTGATCAAGTCCCTGTTCCTACCCCTGTCGCCGAGTCATCTAACGCTCGGGGAAAAGGGATCACCACTGTTATGCCTGCCTAGACAGAGGCGCCAAAGACAATCACTGTTGAAGCTTCCAAACAGGAGATGGAAGAGATTCTGAAGATTATTAAGAAGAGTGATTTTAATGTAGTTGAGCAACTGGGGAAAACCCCATCCAAGATTTCTATGTTATCACTGCTGTTGTGTTCAGAGCCCCATGCCAAGGCTCTGATTACCTTCCTAAAGACGGCCCACGTGCCACAAGAGACGTCAGCTGATCAGTTTACCGATTGTGTGGCCAATTTAACTGCTGATAATGGTTTAGGGTTCTCCGACGCTGATCTGACTGCTAAAGGGAAGAACCATAATGATGCCCTGCATGTCTCCATTGAATGCAGGGGCACTACTCTTGCACATGTGTTGGTTGACACTGGTTCCTCGTTGAACGTCTTGCCCAAGAAAGCTCTAGACAGGCTGGATTGCGAAGGTTTGGAACTAAAGCCGAGTAACATTGTTGTCCGGGCCTTTGATGGGTCTAAAAGGATGGTGCATGGTGAGGTTTATATTCCAATCAAGGTTTGTTACCATGTCTTCAATTCTACATTCTACGTGATGGACATTCGGCCATCCTATTCTTGTTTGCTGGGTCATCCATGGATCCACAAAGCTGGAGCCGTAACCTCAACGCTCCACCAGAAGTTGAAGTACCCGGTCAGAGGGAAGATTGTGACAATACAAGGGGAGGAGGAATACATGGTCAGCCACCTCAACTTGTTCCGGTACATAGAAATGGATGGGGAGTTCATTGAGACCCCATTTCAACACTTTGAAGAGGTTCCTCAGACATTGGCATCGGCTGAGACTGTGATTGAAGATCCTCCCATGACGATGGCTTCCTTAAAGGATGCCCAGGCTTTTATTGAGAAGGGTGGGTATGCCAACTGGGGCCGACTTCCTGATTTTGCTCATAAGACTAACAAGTTTGGTTTGGGTTTCACTGTAGAAGCTCAAAGGGCTGTTCGAAGTGCAAGGATTGGAAGACCTCCTGTGTTCATCAGCAACTCGGGAGTAAATTCCATCGAAGATGACGTGGAGGAGTCTGAATTCGACAGTTGGATCTATCCTACGACCAACGGTGGACCAAACAACTGGACAGCAAAGGATTTCATCCCTATTACTTTTATTACTCAGTAATGAGCTTTCTGTTTCGAATTTGTAACAGACAATGTTTTGAAACCTTATGGCCCGGTGTCTTACCCGGGGCACCGTGGCTTCATTTATGAGGGCTTTTGTATGCCATTTTCATATATCATTAATGAAAGCATTGGACGTGTTCGCATTTCAAATTTTGTGCTCCTTGTCTTTCTTTATTACATATTGAAAAACAACTATTTTACACACACTCACATATACAGGTCTCCATCCACTCTGGATCTCACTGGTAACGACTCTGCTACTGCCGGTTATGACTTCGAAAATCCGATCAACTTAGCTGAAGACGAAGGTGAAGATGATTGCGAAGTTCCTGGTGAGCTTGCAAGACTGCTACTCCAGGAAGAGAGGGCCATTCAGCCACATGAAGAGCTAGTAGAAACAGTGAATCTGGGTACTGAGACAGACAAAAAGGAAGTCAAGATTGGTGCGAATTTGGAGCTTAGTGTGAAACAACGGTTGATTCAAATGCTGCATGACTACGTGGAAATATTTGCCTGGTCTTACGAAGATATGCCTGGGTTGGATACTGACATTGTGGTTCATCGCCTGCCTACCAAGGAAGATTGTCCTCCGGTAAAATAGAAGGTTCGCCGTATGCGTCCAGAAATGTCTGAGAAAATCAAGGCCGAAGTTATGAAACAGTTTGACGCCGGTTTTCTAGCAGTGACTTCTTACCCTCAGTGGGTCGCCAATGTGGTTCCCGTACCGAAGAAAGATGGTAAGGTCAGAATGTGTGTTGATTACAGAGATTTGAACAGGGCAAGCCCTAATGATAACTTCCCTCTACCTCACATCGACGTTCTGGTTGACAATACTGCTCAGCACAAGGTATTCTCCTTTATGGACGGTTTCTCTGGTTATAATCAGATAAAAATGGCTCCCGAAGACATGGAGAAGACCACCTTTGTTACTCAGTGGGGTACCTTTTGTTACAAGGTCATGCCTTTTGGGTTGAAAAATGCTGGGGCAACATATCAGCGTGCCATGGTTGCTTTATTTCATGACATGATCCATCATGAGATTGAAGTATACGTCGACGATATGATTGCGAGGTCCCAAATTGAGGAAGAACACCTTGACCATCTACAAAAGCTGTTTGACAGGTTGAAGCTATACAAGTTGAGGTTGAACCCGAACAAGTGCACATTCGGGGTGAGGTCTGGCAAACTGCTAGGTTTCGTTGTGAGCGATAAAGGTATTCAAGTGGACCCTTCCAAGGTGAAAGCCATACAAGAGATGCCACCTCCCAAGACAGAGAAAGAGGTCAGAGGCTTTCTAGGATGTCTGAACTACATTTCCCGATTCATCTCGCACCTAACTGCTACTTGTGAGCCAATCTTCAAACTGTTGAAGAAAGATCAAGTGGTATGTTGGAACGATGAATGTCAGGCTGCTTTCGAAAGAATTAAAGAATATCTCCAAGAGCCACCCATTCTGATGCCACCAGTGGAAGGGA